>RYFJ01002024.1:17500-377961 GCA_003991445.1 Oryza meyeriana var. granulata | reverse complement strand
TTTTGAAGTAAAGCACAATCTTTTAGACACATTAAACGTGTATAGAATCTTTCCAACTTCGAGGATGGCAGCCTTAATTGGAGATTAAAGCAGTTCACCTATGCTGTTTTCAAGGAGGTCCTGGAAACATCAATCAATTTCCGATGACTAATTGCATTATTGCACTTGCCTGAAATTTATTCTTTCTATTGCTTGCGAGTTTTATGAGTTTCATCAAGCCAATTGCAACCAATCAGAGCTGTTCTGTTGCCGTTGTTGGACCAGATTGACCACTATGTGCCAATTGGTGATTGAAGAAGAGGCTAATTGCAAACTATTTTGAATATTCTCTGGCAATGACCTGTTAAGTTTACGAGGAAGGCCTTACACTGTAGCTTTCTCTGTTGTGAAGGCTGATTCTCTTAAGAGAGTTCAAGCAAACTCCAGATTTTCATCCAGCTGCCAAGTGGAATGACCATTTTTATTTGCAAGGTTCAGGTAAAAGATTCTAGACAGTTGTTTGAATTGCTTCCTTGGCTAGGAGCATGCTTACCAGATTCTCAATAGAAAGCACTTCGATATGTCATGCATATTCAGTCATATGGAAAAACCTCCGGTCTACATTGAACTATTACTTTACCACCCACTGATCAGTGGTCCACTTGGCATGGCACTGCATCATTGAAGCTTGATGATTTTTTCAGTTCGATCATCCCTGAAGCCTATCCGATTTCCCTGGTAGACGGTCACAGTGCTGCGTCGTAGGTCCATCAACATGCTTATCCTAAGGGTTTCCTAGAAATGCTATCATGTGGGTTGGGTTGTAGTCTTTTTGTTACTAGGGGATCTTGCTTTATTGTGAGTAGAGAGTATGAGAGCCTACCGAGGGTGGATATTCTGAAGGTAGACCCAAGAAAAGGAACATGACGACATAGCCCACACAGGAGATTTGGTACCAGACCATCATCTTGTTAACTTGGATGTCACTATATGCAGTCAAACCATTTCATCATAGAACTCTCTACTTTAAAATACTAAAAATTCTGGTTTAACTGATCCCAGATTTCTTGAGAGTAGAAGTGGAAAATAGTTTTATGGTTGCAGATCATGGCATGTGATGGACACATGACAGTTTTCCGTATAAAAATAATAACTACAGAATTATGTATAGTCAAGTAATTGTTTACCAATTTTCTTTATTGTTTTGCAACATCTGTTATTTCTTCTATTACAGATTAAAGATACGGGCTGTGGCATTAGCCCTCAGGAGCTACCTCATGTATTTACGAAGTTTGCTCAATCTCAGCCTGGAGGAAACCGAGGATACAGTGGTAGTGGTCTTGGCCTTGCCATTTGCAAGAGGTAGTTTTCTATTACATCTTCGCATTCTTACCTGTCAAGCCTTTTTTGAGCAACACAATTTTTGGTGGGATGCTCTTGCCTACTCACTTACTCATTGTAACTCCACTTCTTCTCTGAAAACGTGAAAAACCCTATCTCAGGTTTGTTACTTTGATGGGAGGGGGCACATCTGGTTAGATAGTGAAGGAACAGGAAGAGGCTGCACGGTGACGTTTGTCATCCAGCTTAGCATATGCGATAATACGAATGCATATCAGCAGAAGCTGATACCTCTAGTCTGGCCAAGCAGTGGAGATGTTGATTTTGTTGGTCCGATGCCTAATGCTCCTAATGAAGATAAAGGATCGGCTTCTCTGAAATCTCGGTACCAGAGAAGTATATGAGCCACTGTAAATTGATCGACGGCATTGTATCAAGTAGTGGCCTGTGGTTAGTTTTGTCTCTAATTTGTGCCTAGCCTTGTGATAGCTGGAATATATTTGTACAAATAATGTACAGTGATGGGACTGCATAATGCAGCTATGCACCTGGGTACAGGATCTAACTAGCGTAGTATCCTGGTCAGCGAATTGGGTATTCTGGGTTGTTCGTGTGACCCTGATAGCTCATTGCTTGTTCTGTCATACTCTATTCGCTGTGCAAGGTAAAGCACTTATCTATTTTATAGCTTTCACAGGTTGTGTTTTGCCGGAAACGTACGATTTGATTGATCTAGTGGTCTAAGGATCTGTGTCTATGATATTACTTGTGGGAGTTTGGAGTATATCGTGTAATTCACCTATAGACGTAATTACAATTAATCGAAGTAAGGAAAGTTTCCTTAAAATGCGACAATTGAAAACATTCAAAGGTTCACTTCTGAGTTTGCCATGTAATCTTTGGACAATACGTGTCACTTTGCCTCCATGTCTAAGTTAGAGGAAAAAATGCGCAAGGTTGTCATTGGCTATTTTGTCCATTAGATTGGATGAGTTTATATGTTTATGGATTATGACCTTTCATGTTTTATTGATGGAGTATATATTTATTTATTTCCGATTTTGTGTGGATGGAGGTGGTCTAATTTCTTCTATTATTGTTCGAATAGCTGGGATATAATTTAGATGCGACAAGCCAAAACTTTAGTTGGACTTGATTGTCAAATAAATATAAATCATCGTGAGATCTTGTTTTGAATATTTAGTTGCAAAATGAATACAACTGTGATCGTGTAAATTAAATGGAGTAAATGGTTTAGGGAGAAAAACTATTTAAAGCTTTGCTGATAAAAAGTTAAACCACCCAATCAATAGAATAGGCACGTCGTCAAGAGCAAATCATGTGATAATAACTGTATGGTGGGTATACCATTAGCTGATCATGTACCATCTAGTTTTCCGCTCTATCCCTCGCTCGCTTTCTAAGTCATATACGGGACGAAAAGGTGACAACTATTGCCTTATGGTCATAAAAAAAATCGGGAACTAACCAAACATACCTTAATAGAGCTACATAGTTGAGGAAATTGGCAACAATACTAACGTAATATTTTTCAGATGCTGCTTTGCTACATGAGAATTTTACTATATATTTTAATTCCTGATGAAATTTATTTTATTTTACTGTACTTATAAACAGAACTCTTCAACGAATCTTGGGCCCACGTGAACGTGACCGAATTCCTTGTTTTTTTTTTCTCGCTATCTCTTCTCGCTCGAGCACACAGCACGGGTTGTCCCCCGGTTACCCGATAATCTTTTCGTGCTCCGTCGGCGGCTCAGGTTGCGTGCGTGGCCTAGGGTTTGCTTCGCCGTCCTCCGCCCGCTTTCTCGGCGAGAGCAGTCGATCGAGCTGCGGTCGATTGAGGAGTTCAGGGTTTTGCTTCGCTGTCATCTTTCCGATTCCGCGTCGCGTCCTCGGCGAGGCCAGGCGATCGGGCGGCGGCGGCGATGGCGCACAAGATCCCCCTCGAGGTGGCGCACACGCTCGTTGAGATCGCGGAGGTTGCGCGCTACGCCATCGAGCACCGCCGCGGCCACGGCCCGGCCCACGACGGCGTCTTGCCCCCGTCTGCGGACGGCGAGGAGGCCGAGCGGCTGCGGGGAGAAAAAACGCTATCCTCCGGGCTCGCCTCGCGACGACCTCTCCTCCTCCGCGAGCTCCAAGGGTGTAGGGAGCCCTGTGTCTCCCAGTGAGTGCCTGCCGATGTGAGCCTCTTTGAAACCCCTTTGTTCTCTTCTATTGCAGTTAAGAAGGAGTATGCGTTGCTGGCATGATCATAGTGGTTCTGGTAGATACTATAAGAATATGCGCATCCGAAATTTGACATGATATTGTTTTGCCTCCCCTTCCCCTGGCCTTTTGGGAGGATTATGGCGGCACAAATAGAGTTATAGCATAATTTTTAAGTAATAGTATGTAGCTGCAGTATATGAGTTTACCAGGTTTACGAATGGGATTACTTTCCCAAAAATCAGTCGAATCCATGCCATTAGAGAGGGAGGTGTAACAGGATTGATTGAGGCTAATGTGTGATGCAATGATGCTGACTAATATATGCATGGTACTGGTATGAAATGCACGGGGAAGACAAAATCAAATACTTAGAAATTCAGTTGTGTGATTATATGCCCTTATCCAGCTTATATTTTTATCACTGTTCGATTTGTTTTACTTTTTTATGTTTGACTGATTTTGTTTTTCGTGGATGTGATCTTATGATGCAGCTGCATAATCGCCTTGTAGCAGCAGTTAACAATGCTAGCTTCCTGGCTCAACTTGAGAAAGTTCTGAGATGAGTCACTGCATCACAAACAGAGCGTAGCTATTCTGGCAACATGACAGGTATATTTGTGCGAAGCCCTATGATTTTATTTGTCAACTATACTTTTATGACAATTTTGTTTCTGCGTTACATTACGCCAAGTGTTACAAAGTTAACAGCCTTTTGTTTTATGGATAAATCAAAACCAGAATTGGATGTTGGAGATATTCCATACACTGAAGGTGGCGGGAAGAATGGGTCTTGGGTCTTGGTTGCCTGTGATAATCCCGGGGCAAATATGGAGGAAATCAGTGGAATTGATAATGAAAATTATGTACTTGTTAATGATGATGACGTTATTGATGGTATGACCACCTTTATCGCTAGGTGCATTCTTGAAGATCCAAAGTCCAAGGTATCTTGTTTTCAACAATTGATGAATATTCTCTCCATACTACCTCAATGATCTAACTATTCGTTGTTATGTGTCCTTCAGTCAATATCACCTGTGGAACTGCAAAAGGGTATACTAACTCTTATCTCCATGCTGTTACTTTAAATTTGAACTTTATTTGCTTCTAAATTCTGTTACTTAGATAATTGGTTCAAAACAATGATTCACAGAGAGAGTGACCAAGAAAGAACTTGAACTTCAATATGCTGTTTGCAATAGTACTGTAACTCACTAGTTTCCAACTTTGTGTATATAAACCGCAGTGCTAATTTATGATGTGGATATGGTTATCATAACAAGTTTTTGTATGCATTATTCTAGTCGAGTACTTGGTGAACTCAATGTTGGAGCATGTCATGGGAGACTGACCCCTTTAACACATCCAGTCACAAATCAAATTCATTGGACCAGTAATTCATTACACTGAGATAATAACCAATATTTCGTGATCACATTACTATGTTAGTTTGATAAAATATTTCTATCTTTGATAGTCTTAGCCTACTTTACATTATGTTTGTTTGATTTAGTGTAATATGTTCTAACTTTTAACTTCTGTGCAGCTGTTGCAATGGCATTGAGTAACCTGAAAGATAATAAGAAATGGATAAGTATCTGGGAGGCTGGAAAAGTGCTTTACATATTTGGCAACTTGGGGAATTACAATAGTAGGGTAAAGTTCTCTTCATACTAAGTTTGTGTCACTGTTGCAAGTAATCATCTTATTACAATCTGCCTTTGGGTGTATTTCTGTTTTCAATGCTGCGGTTCCTGTTCATTTCTTAATGCAAATCAGCTGTTCCATCATCTTATTTTTTTTGTTTTGTAGTAATAGTTGTGAAATATATACTGCATAGTGGCATTGCTTTTTTTTTTTTCTGTTACATTGTTTATTATCTTCAGGAGGATCCTTTTCTGGTAGGATTTAGCTAAATCACATCTGTCCGAAAGATGCAACAGTACCGTCTATATGGAGGTCTCTTCTTTGACTGTTACCTTTTGATTGCACGCAGGTTGTACAGGAGTCGCCATGTGCTGAAAATTGCAGCCAAGGGAGCTGCTGTGTCCGCCAAATTCGTCATGAAGGCACTGTGAAGTGTGAAAGCAGTGACATCATGGCCATGCGCGATGATCAGCAATTTGTACATACCAAAACTCTCCTTGTCAACTGTACATATGTGAAATTGTGAATTATGGTTTGTTCTGAATTACCGATTGTTCAGAAGCATCATAACTCAAATTATGAAATGTGAAATGGTGAAAGAATTCGTTTATTGTTTATGGGTAATAACTCAGCATATATCTTCTTGAAAAGTTGACATAATTATCTCTTCCCATCTCAAATCGATTTCTTTTGAACTTGGTATCGCTGCCGTTCTTATTTTATTCTTTCTTTCATTTGAAAGATTACAAGGGAATCATTTGAAAGATACAAGGGAATCATTGGAATCTGAATAAAAGGAGCCATGTTTGTGGAGTCATGGCTTGTTCACATTGTTGCCAAAATTTAGATATTGGTAACGTTGGATATGTTTGGTTTGATTGTTTGAAGCCTTATTAAATTGGTAGATTTTTTTTTTATCGGAGGAAAATTTCGAAATTACCAATTTTTAAGTAGATTTTTTCATGGGAGGTAATTTTTGGTTGGATGGTAATGGTAAGATTGCCCTATTTAAAGTTGGAGTTTATGATTTATATGAAAATAATTCTTTTTTCCACGAAAATTTTGATTTTTATATTTTTTTAATAAAATATTTACAAAAGTATACCTTTATTTCCAAATTTTACAAAAATGTACTTCCAACGCCCTCTGGGAGGGCGTTTTAAAAAAAAAATATCCTCCCAGAGGGCGATTTGGTGATGTGGCCCGTCTGCACTTTTGCAGGCAGCCTCCTAGCCATTAAGCCGACGCTTTTGCGGATGGCTTCCTTGTCGTCCTCCTAGAGGGCGGTTTTTTAATGGCCAGGGAGCCGCATACAAAATAGCCGACCCTTTTGCATGTAGCTCCCTTTGCCGCCCTCTGAGAGGGCGGTTTTTGGGTAACTAAGGGGCCGCCTGTAAAATGGGGGCGGTACAAAACCACCCAACAGTTCTAGGGGGGTAGCGGTCGGACCGACTGTCTCAATCCGGTCGGACTGGTCAGGTACAGAATCGCTTGAAAGTTGTACCTATTTCTCCTTAACGCGCGCTACCTACCTTAAAACAATCATAACTTTCACATATGGTTTCGGAATCGGGCAAATAAGTACTCTGCGGACATCCACAGAAAATTTTACATCCGCTTCTTCCCTACTTTGTTGGGTTTGTTCGAAAAATTTTTGCGAAATTCGGCCGGGAAGATTGAGTTTTTGAGATCTGAAGTTTCAGCACGGTTTTTAAAGCACACTTATAATTTTCTACAGACCATATCTTACATCGGTTTGAGCTGCACCTTCACGAGGTTTTGCTATTCTCGAGTTTCTAGTTAAAAAAAATTAAAAAAAAAATAAAGTGTTCATTTTGCAGGCGGTCTCTTGGCCGCCCAAAAACCGCCCTTTAGGAGGGCGGCAAGGGGCCGCTTGTAAAATAGCCGACGGCCGGTGTTTTACAGGCGGCCTCCTTGCCACCCTCCTAGAGGGCGGTTTTTGGACGGTCAGGGGACCGCTTGCAAAAGTGCTGACGGTCGTCGGTAGCCTGGCCTACGGCCGTCAGCCACGTCATCAAATCGCTCTCTAGGAGGGCGATTTTTAAAAAAACGCCCTTTCAGAGGGTGTTAGGAGTATATTTTTGTAAATTTTTGAAATGAAGGTATACTTTTGTAAATATTTTATTAAAAAATATAAAAATAAAAAAATTCCGAAAATTTTCTACTGTCAGATGGGCTGGTTAAATCCAGTGTCGGACGAGGCCCGGAACGAGCCCAATCCAAGCGCACCAGCTTCTTCTCCAGTCTCCACTCGCACTCGCAAACCCTCGCCGCCATTCGTCCGCTTCCCCAAAAACTCAGCAATCCGTCTCCTCCTGCGGCGGCGGCGGCGAATTGTCGACTTCATATACTCCGATGGCCATCAAATCGCACAAGAAGAAGAGGCCTTCCGCCTCCAACCCTTCTATCAATGCCAAGGCCCCGTCCTCCGACCAAAAACCTAAGCATCCGAAACCCACAGAGGAGGAGCGGGAGGGGACAACAGCGGCGGCGGCGGCGGCGACCGAGAAGCCGAAGAAGAAGAAGGCGACCAACGAGATCGACGAGATCTTCCAGGCCACCAAGTCATCCGGCAAGAAGCGGAAGCCGCAGCGGGGGGAGGAATCCGTGGGGGCCAAGAAGCCCAAGGAGAGGCCCGACGTGACCAAGAAGAGCAAGAAAGCTAGGAAGGGAAGCAAGGGCAAGGGCAAGGACACGGACGACGACGACGACGAAGGCGAGGAGAAGCGGCCGCGGCGGCGAACGACGGACGGGCTCGCGATATACTCCGCCGAGGAGCTCGGGTTCGGCAAGGCCGACGCCGGCGGCACCCCGCTCTGCCCCTTCGACTGTGACTGCTGCTTCTGAGCTTTTTCCGGGGATTTCTCCCGTGCCCGAGGTGATGTCCTTACGTCAAATCCTGTTGTAATACTTGATGGATTCTGTTGGGAACATATGCGCTTAGGTTTGTGCTCTAATGGAATGAAATTTTGGTTCGTGTTATCGATGATTTTGAATGATAACTTGGGTAGTCTATCTACGTTTGTTCACTTCTTTGTGGTGCAAATTCCAAATCTCTATATTCGTAAAAGAAGAGTATGTCTTGTTGTATTTTCTCAGCAAAGAAAGATGATAATTCACAGGATCTCGAGATGAATATGATCGTAGGGGAAAAAGTACTGTGCAGTGCTCTAAGATGCTGCCTAGAAGCCTTGCTGATGTTGCAACTGTTCTGAAATTGAAGCTCACTGCTTGTTACTGGCCGGAACGTCAAGAATTTGCATTATCATTATTCAGTTGAATTGGGCTGACCGTTTCCTGATATGTACGAATATTTAGCCCTGTATGAATTTTAAATCTTTTAGTGTATCAGTGTTCAGTGCTAGGCCATGAGCCCATGAGTATACCATAGCGTGTGTTTAGTTCCTAGGACGCTTTTGGCCATGCTCCGCAAAAAGGAGGGTATTGGTATGCAATGTATGTTTGGTTGTTTGGTATGGTGAGCCTGTATTTGTTAGGATGTTGTTTGGTTGATTAAATTTAGGATGTTAGAGCATCTCCAGCAGGGACCCTAAACACAGCCTCCCAAACAGTTTTTGGGTGGTGGGACAAAAAAAACTGAGTCCAGCAGGGACCTTACTACGGCCCCCAAAATGAGGAGGCTCTCAAATCTTTCCTCCAAGCCCTCAGTCCTGGGGGCTCTATAGCACAGCCTCCATCGACGTTATTTTGGCGCGTACCATAATTCCCTACTCACTGGAAGAGAGCGCCGTCTGGGAAAAGAGGAAATTGAAGAGAAAAAAATCGTCGCACCTGATTCGCCACCGCCGCTGCCCTGCTCGCCCCCCGCCGCGCTCGCCCGCCGGCCCTCGCCTCTCGCCGTGCTCGCCCGCCGCCGCCCCCCGCTGTGCTCGCTCTGCTAGCTTTATATATATATATATATATATATATATAAATATAAAAGTACAAATGAATAAATGCAATAGTATAATATAGTTTATGCTGAAATATAATAGAAAAGGAAATAGGGGCTGAGAAATGGGGACTGTTGCTGGAGTTCGGAGCATTTTTGAGGTCCGAAGGAAATGGGGGCAGCTCCTATTTAACCTTTGGGGGCTTTAAAATAGGGTCTATTGCTGGAGATGCTCTTTACATGAGTATCATGGATATGCAAAAAATTAGTAGCAAAGCGTTTGTTTGGATTGAAGCTAATTTTTTAGCAAAATAGTACCACATGAATGTGAATGTTTGGTTTGCTACTAATTTTTACCTACAGTAATACAAATTCTACACTATTAAATTTGTTATTGTCAAAATTTGCTAAGATTTTGACACTACCAAAATATTGGTAGAGTAAAAATTAGCTTTAATCTAAATAAGCCCGATGTTTTTAATCATCTTAGAACAGTTTACTAGATATTATCTATCGTATCTTAATATAGCTTAATACACATTAGTATCACTTAATTTATGCTGATTACTCCAGCATAAATGCGGCCAACTTCAGCATAATATCTAGTAATAAACGGATATTAATGCGGCCAACTTCAGCCTGGCTCGGAATAAACGGATATGCTTTCCGTTTCACCGGAGGCAGACTGAGGCGGTGCCTCGTGAACCTGGAGAGCCAAGCTCTAGCGCATTTGCACCTCTAACCAAATTCCGCATTGTTGTAGCGGCCTGGCTCAATCCCGTACAGGGAACCAAACGCCCCATAGTGATTTCTGAATTCTGATATGGTCTGAAATAAGAAAAGAAGATATGGTCTGAAATAAGAAAAGGAGTATCCTCTTGGATATTGTTTATGGGCAGCAGAACCCATACACCTTAAGGTGAGGTTCAGTTTTAGAAATCCTTCGCCATGCAGCGTAACATCTAGAAGGTTTAACGCTAAGAATGCTACACGGCATGGCAAAGGAGACACCTTCGTAGTATCAAGTGATAGATATAATCTTTCAATGTTATATCTAAGATAACTAACATACAGACAACCTACATAATAGGTCACATGTTTAGTTATATCGAATAGATTCCTATAATTAATGATTTGGTTCTATAAACAATATATATATTGGTATATATGTTATCAAGTTGTCTATTAGATAGATTGTTAATCAATATATAGACAACTCACACAAGTTATCTGTAGGCTATAGCACAATTAGGGCTTCTAACGGAGAAAAAATGGAAAAAATTTAAAGGATCTTAATCCTATAGGAAAAAAAAAATCCTATGAGGTCCTTTGAATCAAATGATTGGACCTCTAGAATTCCTTTCAAATTCATACGGAATGGCATGTTTTATGGGAATTTTAGAGAACTCCTAGCATGAGCTCAAACCTCTTGAAAAATTTTCTCTGTGTCCACCGCTCTCTTCCAAATCGCGTGTTTTTCCTGTACTCGATCTAAACGGTTGCCTGTGTAGTTTTTTTTTGTGTTTTTCATTCCTTAGGATTTAGAGCTTATTCGGTTTATAGGATTTTTAAATCATAGCAATAGGAAAAACGTAGTAATAGGATAGAAATGCATGTGCAAAACAATAACTCTATAGTTGCTGCGCATACTAGTCAAAGGATTAAAAAATAGGTTTGAGTGGATTCTTTTTCCCTTGTGTTTTGCCCATAAAAATAGAGGGATAGAAAGTTTTACCAAAGTTTTTCTTTGGTGCATTCCTTTGAAACGAACGGTAGCATAGTGCCCATTCCAAAGGATTATATATATTTGTACTTTTCTTTTAGAATTCCTTTGAACCGAATAGGCCCTCAAAGTACCATGGCATTTTAATTTTGTGTTTTTTTATTTCTGTGTTTTGAGAATCTTGTATTTCAGAGAAACCGTTAGTGATTTAGTTCTATAATACTATTACGACCGTACATATGATATTAAGTTGTTTGTTAAGCTATCTGATAATGGATAGATATCATCTTACTATCTATTCTTTCTTGCATCTTCGTATCATTAAAAATCCTATACGACATTCTCCTTAAGATGATAATGCCACATCATTATTTATACCCTTATGATATTATTAGAAATCAAAGGTAAGGCAGGAGGCACCAACTTAGTCACTCCCTTTTTTGTGATCTGATTTTTAGATATTGCTACTCTTACGTTTAGGCATCGAAACATTTACAGGCTTGATGTGCTGCAAACGCCATCCCGCTGACGTCACCGAATACTTCCGCTCTGCGCTGCGCCCCAGCCATACCCAAGCTCCCGCTAATGTAGGCTCGACGTGTCACGCAAACCACCACACAAAGAGCAGGCCGGCGAGGTCGGGAGGCAGCTGCAGATGATGGCGGCGACCGCGCTGCTGCGGCGGGCCCGTTGGGCGCTGGTCGACCACCCCGCCGTCGCCTCCTTCCGCTGGCAGCCAGGGCGCACGCCCGCCGCGACCACGTCCTTCGCCAGCGCCGTCGTCTGCGCCTACCTCGCCGCTGTGCTCCTCCTCCACCGCCGCGTGCTGCCGCTGCCGGCGCCGGCACCGCGCGCGCTCCGGGCGGTGTCCACGCTCCACAACGCGGTCCTCCTGGCGCTCTCCGCCGCGATGGCCGCCGGGTGCGTGCTCTCCGTCGCGGCCACGGCGCCCTCGCCGTGGTGGGCCTTCTGCTTCCCTCCCAGCGGCGCCACGACGGCGTCGGGCCCGGTCTTCTTCTGGGCGCACGTGTTCTACCTCTCTAAGGTGTACGAGCTCGGCGACACGCTGCTCATCCTCCTCGGCCGCCGCCAGCTGACGCTGCTCCACGTCTACCACCACGCCGTCGTCATCGTCATGTGCTACATCTGGCTCGCCACGCGGCAGTCGTTGATGCCCATCGCGCTCGCCACCAACGCCACCGTGCACGTCGTCATGTACGGGTACTACCTCTGCTGCAGCCTCGGCCTCCGGTGGCCGCCGCGGTGGAAGCGCGCCGTCACGGAGCTGCAGATCGTGCAGTTCCTCTTCAGCTTCGCGGCGTCGGTGGTGATGCTGTGGCGCCACTTCGCCGCCGGAGGGTGCGAGGGGATGGCCGGGTGGGTGTTCAACGCCGTGTTCAACGCGTCGCTGCTCGCGCTCTTCCTCGACTTCCACGGCGCCGCCTACGCCGCCGCAAAGGGCAAGAAGAGCAGCAGAAGCGAGGTTAAAGGAGAGTGACGAGGTGATGATCACAATGCAAGAAATGTGATCCTAGTTTTCCTTGTTTTACACTGTGATTTCATTGTTTTCCCAAATAAGTTACTACTGTTTCCATCTTAGTCAGAATTGATTTAGTCATCGGGATTAATTTTTCTGCCTCGCAGTAATTTCAGTGTGAACTTTGATATCGTTTAGAAAAAGGAAATTGGTACACTTCATTGCAATGTTTAGCAGATTAAAGAAATGTCATTATAGAGTTGGAGATTGCGTGCTTAGAACTATGAAACCATGCGGCCGAGCTCTGCTTCTGCGTGTCCCAGACATGCTGGAGTGGGAGCGTAGAGGCGTAGGTTGGAGAAGGAAATCTGTGCGTTCTTTGCGGCTCTTTTTTTCCTTTTATAATCTGGCCGGTATTTTCGGTTAAGATTTTGCAGGGTTTACTAGGATGGGGCTTCCCTGTTCCCTCAATTGTATTCCCATCTATGTTTTCTTTGCATCAACGGCTGAGATTTTCGATAGTGAGAACCATATCATCAACTTCTTCCTTGAAAACCGGCATTCTCTTAGCATCCATGATCATATCGATGGCCTTCTTATTCACCGTAAAAAATCACAAGAAAAGAAACACTAACAGTAAATTAACGGGGGAGGAGACCCTTCCAAATTCTAATCATCCGTATATTTCTAGATTTCTAATCGTGTTTATTAATTATGACATTTGCTAAAATGAGGTCATGCCATCATGCTCCTCCGCCATGGCACTGGACTACTCTTTTCTAGAATTAGATTGACAACGAGGATCTTTCTTATGTTCTATTCAACCTTTTGTTTAGATTTTGATATGAACTAACTTGATCACTGAGGGTTCGCCGACACCTGCCATGAAACGGTAGCACTCGTCTGGAATATCCTCGATTGAATTGAAGTGCTTGATATATTGGCGTGTATATACAAATTTAATTTGTTAGGGAGAAGGAAGAAGATGGTGGCCGGATCTTAGCCGTTGATGGAGGAGGAACATAGATGGGAACAGGAGGAAGGGAACAAGGAAGCTGCATCCGGTTTCCTACCGCTACCAATGGTAGGGGTCCGCAAGGTTGTCCATATCCTGATTCGCGTTGCCATATCTTACAGTACTATCCTATCCTATCAAGCCGAAACGGTATTAATTTTATCTAATATCAGCATTTTAAAGTCACCAGATCTTACTATTTAGTTCTATACGATCTTGATCTACGATCCTATGAAGGAATTATTAAAACTAAAAGAGTAAAATAAGCTGGATTGAAAATAATGTGAATAAGTCCACTCAAGTTAAAAAAATCAATTAAATTTATCAAAATCAATATTATGGGTTTTAATTTATACAACATATTACAAATCTTATATAAAACATGTAACTTTCTAAAATCTGATAGGATCCCGGTTCTACGATATTATCAGAAAAAAATGTTCTTATCTAGTATCCCGATACTAACTACGGAGGTTCAAGATTTTGCTATCTGGTCTGGTCCCTATTTCTAGCTTTAGCTATACGTACATTGGTAATTAAATCCTTGTTTTCTCTGTATTTCAATAATTTTTGTTGCTCTCGACCTAGGTGATCACCTGACCATGGTGGCACCGGTGAGTCAGAGTTCATGGTTACTGGCACGTGGTTAGCGATGAAAACGGACGGAATTTTTCCCGCCCCG
Organism: Oryza meyeriana var. granulata; assembly: GCA_003991445.1. Taxonomy (NCBI): domain Eukaryota; kingdom Viridiplantae; phylum Streptophyta; class Magnoliopsida; order Poales; family Poaceae; genus Oryza; species Oryza meyeriana. Next base: position 363,949 of record RYFJ01002024.1, on the reverse strand, counting down.
ACCCGCCCTTTTTCTACATTTGACCCGACCGTTTCCGTATTGTCGAAAAAATCTAGAAACGGGACGGGTCTCGGGACGGAAGGTCTCGGAATCTGAACGGAAGTAGAAATGGCGTTTTTTCGTTTGTATTTTTGGAATTCCGTATTTGATCGGAATTTTACCGTATTTTTCCAAAGTTTACCCCGATTCCAGGCAGGCCCATCAAAGCTTGTATTTGTCCCAAAGGCCCAACACTAGCCTATCTAAAGAAAACCTAGGACTCAGCCTCCAGGCCCTCCACCACTCTAGACTCCAGGCCGCTCTCTCTCTCATTCGACTCCCGTGTCCCGTCGCTTGGGCGTAGCCGCGCAGGGCTCCGGCGCTTGACCTCCAGGCCACCGCCGCGCCCTCCAGGTCCTGGCCTCCTGGCCGGCCGCCGGCCGCCCACCTTCCAGATCCAGCGTCCAGCCGGCCCCCAATGCCGGCCCCGCCCGGCCAGCCTCACCCTCCAGGCTCCATCTCCAGTAAGCAGCCGCCGTCGCCCTCCAGCTCCAGGTCCTGGGCTCCTGGCCGGCCGCCGGCCGCCCGTCCTCCAGGTCCAGGCGTACAGCGTCCAGGCCGGCCCCGACGCCGGCCCCCGTCGGCAGGCAGTGCGCCCCGCCCGGCCAGGCCCGCCCTCCAGCTCCAGTAAGCAGCCACCATGTCGATTAAAGATAGCACAAGCGAATCCATTACAGTTACAGGTAAGCAGTAAGTAGCCCGTAGCCCAGTAGCTTTTTGTATGATGATTCTGGACCTGATGGAAATGACTCAAATGAGTTGGACCTATACATGGCAGAGCCACTGTTGAAGCAAGATTTATTTGATATTTTTGGCTTATTGGAAGAACAAAACAGACAAGTACCCTATTCTTTCACAAATTGCTCGTGATTTGATGGCCATACAAGTGTCCACAGTTGCTTCTGAGTCCGCATTTAGTGGTGCTGGCCGAGTACTTGATCCTTATCGTAATCGTCTTGACCCTGAAATGGTACAAGCACTTGTCTGCAGCAAGGATTGGATACATGCAACAACAAAAGGTACTAATTTTCTAAATTGTTCAATTGAATTGTCCAAATATAGGTGGTGTACATGTACTGATCATCTATTCATCTATATCTTTTGTCTTTTTAGATCGTAAATGCATTCCATCCATAGTGGCTGATCTGAAACTGCAAGACACCATGTCTGCAGCCCCAAGTGCCCCCCTAAATGATGAGGTATGCTTGTACATTTGTAGCAGACTTATATTTGCAACATTTAGCAATAACTTGTGACCAAAAAAATCAGCACAACCATATATTTGCATTATTTAGCTTGTGTTAACTATATGTAGGAAGATGACAGTGAAAGTGATCCTGACGAGATGGATGATGCTGGAGAGCTGTGATGGAGATCTGTGAAAAAATATGCCATGTTATTATGTTGTGATGTACTGTCCTGACGAGATGGATGATGCTGGAGAGCTGTGATGGAGATCTGTGAAAAAATATGCCATGTTATTATGTTGTGATGTACTGTGCTATGTTCATGCCAGCTCATTTTAATTTGTTAGTTGTGATCTGAACTAAGTTTGTCATGTATCACAGCGTTAGTGTGTGGACAGTTAATCCTAAACTATTTTCATTTGCGTCTGAATCTCTGAATTCATGCTTTACCTGTTTTTCGTTGCCAAAGATGTGTGTGATTGTGATTGTGAGTATAAAGATGTGCGGTATTCCGGCTTAAGTTCCCAGCTTCCGACCGTTTCCGTTGAATTTCCGGCCGTATTGGTTCGTTTCCGTGCACCCGCATATCCCGATTCCGTTTCCGAACCCTCATTTTCCGAACCCGATCCCGTTTCCGCTAAAAAAATATAGAAACAGAAGTAAAAATGGGGTTTTTCCGTCCGTTTCCATCCGTTTTCATCGCTACACGTGGTCGCCACCCGTTACGCCATGGTGATGGATGAGAGCAGGGGCGAAATCAGATCAGATATGGTTGGATCACGTCATTCTCGTATTCTATCGGGTATTTCTCTTCGAACTTGGAACCGGGTACAGATAGTGACGGATAACTTATCTCTTATCGCATATCTTGTTTCATATTTTTTTCTCGAAATCGGATTCGGGAACAGCTATCTATTTATATCTCTAATTTATACATATTAAACCTAAGGGAGGCAAATAGAGCGTAAAAAAAGATACATCAAGGAAAAATGAATAAAATTACTTGTGAACTCGTAAATCAGTGGCTAACCAATCTTTTGTCATTATTATATGTTGACTCATAATAGACTTTGTTATATGTTTGATAATATGGGACTTATGGACGGATACAACTCTCACGTATCATAACCCATATTTTTTAGCAGACTTGGATTTAAACTCGATATTGTCGGATATCCATTTTTCTCTTCCATATCCTTCCCGCGAGTCTCGGATCAGACATGCGGACAGAAAATAGCCATCATTCACCCCTAGATGAGAGTCTGACAGGGGGCATCAGCTGATGTGTTAACCTTGGGTCCCTTGCGGCTGCCGACGAAAGATCGTCGAAAATTAACCACAATCCGTTTCCAAGGCCAAGGTTTTATAGGTCATCTATGCGTGTGCAACGTTTTTGCCGCCACCACCCCTATCACCCTAAGAGATAGGAAAGTTGCCAGATTATGGCACTCGCACTAGCTAGATAACCAGATGCCCAAACAAATTGCACCAGCAATCTTTCTGGCTTTTAAAAGGAAGAATAGAACGGTGAGTGAGGCACTGACAACGAACAACTGGATTCAAGACATACATCTCCATCAGATCACCATGGCCGACCATCTAGGCCAGTACACCGATCTTTGGACCATGATCCAACAAGCTTGACTGTTGAGCTCGCAGCGGGACACAATCTGCTGGAAACTCACCACAAGCGGAGAGTACTCGGTAAAGTCAGCCTACCACTTATAGTTCATAGGAGCGATCAAGTCGGCCTTCTGCAAGACGATCTGGAAATGTTGGGCTCCGCCAAAATGTAAGTTCTTCGCATGGCTAATCATTCAAAACCAGGTTTGGACAACGGACACACTCCAGAGAAGGGGATGGCCAAACCAGCAATTTTGCCCGTTATGCCGTGTGGCTCAGAAAACAGTACTCCACTTGCTCACTAAGTGTAGACTGTTCAAAAGAGTTTGGATGGCAATTCAATAATGGGCAAACCTGGAGCTTCGAGTACACGAGTGAGACACCTGTGTCTCGATAGAAGAGTGGTGGCAACGATTGCTCTCCACCCCGCATGCCTCCAAAAAGACCCTCAAAACACTTATCATTCTTGTCGCATGAGAACTATAGTGTGAGCGCAATATAAGGATCTTTCGCCATATTGCTACAACCCCAACCGCCATAATAGCCAAGATCAAATAGGAAGCTAGGGTCTGGATGAAAGCGGGTGCGATAAAGCTAAGAGGGCTACCTGCTTTGAGGGATTTTTCCTAGATAACACACCTTTTATGGGCATGGTTTCTTTTCTACTGTACATATTTTGTGGGTTGTGTAAAGCTCCTTCTGTATTAATACATAACACCAAAGCTTTTGCCTTTCTTCAAAAATCTATGCGTGTGCAGCGTTGCTGATATGAGAAAGAAAAGCTTGAACAATAATAGCGTAGAGACTGATATGAGAAAGAAATATTTTATATATGACGCAGACGACAAAATAGTAATTGGTGATTGATAGCCTACTAGACGATGCTTCTTATTCTTTTAGCATTACCGGGGCCTTCCTTAAAATTATTGAAGCCACACGGCGAGATGATTAGTATAGCGCAACCTTTTTATAATTTAATATGAAGAAAGTAGTATAACTCTAGTGATATTTCTCTTCAAGAGAAAAGGGACAATTTGGAAGAAACACTACTCTATTGATGATCAAAGAAAGTGCGAAAATCTGCACCTTTGACGGATACTTTAGCAAGAATCTAAATAGAAATTTTTACTCTATAAGTAAAGAAAATTATAGAAGAAACCCTTGACTAAATTCACATGACGGGGTCATAGCTTTTCTTCGATCAAGTTTACACAATTTGCACCTTGGGCTCATCATGATTCTCCTTTCTTACACAAAAAAAAAACCCGAGACGATCGCTTCCACCAGAAGATGAAACACTTGTAGATCCATCCACCGATCAACTCGCAAAGGGGGAAAGAAAGGAAAGAAAAGATTTGCACCTCCAAATTTCTCAGCTAGAAGCTACTGGGCGCCCGGCCGGAGAAGGCCATGGCGAAGAGGAGGATGACGAGGTAGAAGAGGATGACGACGAGCTTCATCTGGAACATGGCGAAGAAGAGCTTCACCATGAACACGAGCAGCAGCGCGTCGAAGATGATCGTGATGGCCACCTCCAGTGGCTCCATCCCCGCCTCCACGCGCCCCTGAAGCTGCACCCGCTTAATAATCAGATCAATCCCCAACACAAGGAGAGAGACTCAAGAAACATGGATGAATCAATCGGCCGGAGAAAAAGATTGGTAAAGTTAGGGACAGGTGCGCTATAAGTGTCAAGTAGAGGACTGAGACGAGTGGGAGAAGGAGCTAGAAGACGCACCTGACCCCGCTGATGAGGGCGACGCGGTTTCGTGGTGCTGGCTCGCTTCGGCCGACGACGCTGATTGCGGGTGGGGAAAGAAGAATATGCGTACTCACGCCGATGTGAACTGCCCAGCCGCTGAGGTGTCCGCCTCTGGGCGTGTGTACTGATCGGGTCAGGTGGGCCGACACGAGAGAGTCAAGCCTCGCGCCGCCGACGACGACGACGACGACGTCGCACGCCGCGCTGCAGAAGAGCGATCACTTCACTTGCCAGCGGCCAGCCAATTCGATCCTGCGGTTCAATTCCATCGATCGGATGGTGAAACGGTTTTGGAGTGCAAGACACGTCTACATCTAATTACCAGGCTTTGATAATGAAGCGTAGCTCAGAAACCTAAGGACCTGCACCTCCCCCAAAGATGCATCATCCTACTGGGGGTTTATAGAGAAAACGATGTTATTTGTACGGTCAACATCTACTGTGAGATGTAGTACTGGAGTACTACTACGTACTTACCATATCCACAAAAAAAAACCCTAATCTATAAGCAAATGAACACTGAATATGAGTCACTGTGCTCGTCAATGGGTACGTCTGGAGATACAGCCTTTTCCTTTGCAAATACTCCATCCAATCTTAAATATTTTATGTTTTAAGATAAGATTTAGTTAAATTTTTAAAACTTCGATCATCAATGATTTCTTAAATGGTTAAATTAAAAAAAGGTATGTATAGATTTATCTTGAAAAGCATTGTCTATTGACGAATTAGTACCCAACCGCAGAATTCATGTATATACGGTGTATTTTAGGACGTATGGTAAGATTGATATGAAGATGCAAACGAAGATACAATGAGACAGGGATTTTTATATAGGTTTGGATCCCTTAGAGGTAGTAGCCCTACTCCTGTTTGATCGGGAGGCCGGTGGTTTTCACTGTATCAATCTTATGAGTACAAAGTCACAGCCATCCCGTGAAATTTGGGGGCCCTGAGCAAAATCTTAATACAATACTTTATACTCTATGATATATCTCATAGTAACGTAAAATAGTCTAAAATTTATACCTGAGCATAATCTTCACTTGCAAAGCATCATTCTTTTAGTGTTTCTTGAAATAAAATCTTCAATAATATCTTCATATAGATCTTCTAATCCGATTTGCAGAAGATATGGTTTGAAAATTGAAATACTAGATAAATCTATGCGCATATATATACAAGATGTAAAGAACAAAAATTAATTTAGTTCACATAGTAGATGAACCTAATAACCTATACACCAAAATAAAATTGGGGAACCTAATAATAAAAATTAATTCAGTACTTAGTACTTACTATAGCCTATAGGTGAGGGAGATAGGAGTCAGACCGTCATGGAGTCAGCACTCAGCAGTAGCATGCGATGGCAGCTGGGCAGCTGCGCGGCTAGGCGCGACACTCAGCATGAGCAGTCGGGCAGCATACAGGCAACACAACAGGAGCAGCAGGCCAGCACCACTCACCACTGCATCGTTGTAGGCTCGCCCCGCAGCCACGCGTGATCGCCTAATGCCCTAATCTGATTGGGAAGACGGGAAGGCAGAACGACGGACGTACGATTGAGAAGACGAGGAGGCAGCGAAAAAATTGAAAAACAAGACACCGATGCTACTTATCTGGATCAGTGGATCATTATTGGGCTGCCTAGTGTCTACATATATACTTGGGGTCTTAGGCCTAGGGGGCCCATGGAAAATAGAGGTCTTGTGCGGTCACTCCGGCCACACTCTCATAGGGATAGGCCTATATAAAGTATGAGAAAGAAACTCTAATTTAGTTTGATAGTATATCAACATAAAACTTAGGTATGGTGGTTGGTAGCTAGTTATCGTCGGGCTTCTCCAATATCAACTAGATAAGATTGGACTTATATGGCTTATGTTGTTTTTCTTTAGATTTGTCCTGACTTATCCCTCTCCCTATAAGGATCTTGTATATCTCAAATGTCTCTTGTTCAGATAGAACTAGGGAGTCATATTAGGATATGAACCCAAATAGTTCTAGTAGAGTTCGAGTAGAACTCCATGTTTCTTTTTTTATTGGAGACTCTTCTATTATCTGCTCCGTACTCTATCCATATATATGAGGTCGTTTTCGTATAGAAATTGATATGTTGTACTCCACCGTAGTATGTGTATATTTATGAGATATCCCATATTTAATACACTGACATCATCATAATATCATTAGATTTTATAGACTTATTCTAATACAAAATTGATAGTCAAACTTCAAGTTTGACCGCTTCTTATTCTAAACGCCTACTACGCATGACAAACCATTTGGTTGACCTGCACATTACTGTTTGCAAATCCGAAAGTGCGAAGCCAGAACGTAGGGAAAAACATTGGTACGATGGGGTGAAATCAAAATTCTTTTATAACCTACGTAGAAAAATCCCTTGATAAACATAAAGCTTTCACTCGAGACGAGTTTACCCCATCCCGTAAAGAAGAGCCGGTTTCCCCTTCAGTCATTAGAATGTGTGCATATACATGTAGCAGCGACAGCGTACGCTTCGAGATTTTCCACTAGTAACTGAATAGCTTACAAGTACCTTCTAAGATCCAACTGGCTGTACTGAGAAAAAAAATGTCAAAAGATCATTAAAATGACCAGTAATGCTGAAAAGACTTCGAAATAAGGTACTAATGCTCGTGCAAATAATTCATGTTGTCCCTAGCCAATTCACGAGCAGATTTTAAATAGCAAAAGAAGTGATGATAGCAAAGTATTTACCTGACTTCCTGAAGATCAAACTGGAATCCTGAAAGCTTATAAATGTTTATCCACTTCAACAGTGGCCCCCAGAGAGTTCCATCTCAAAGGTTACATATCTTTTGCAGTACATTTGCATCTTCTGAAGCATCACCTCAGTAATCTTCATTTGAAGTCCATATCTTCCATATCAGAAGAGCCAATAAAAAGGTGTAGTAAACAAGTTGGGATAGTAACAATATAGTGAATGCACAGTTGAGTTTTCTCAATTGATCGTCTGAAGCTGGTTGTCAAATCACACGAACTTCAGCAAAAAGATACAGACATGCAATTCCAGGTTATTATCATGCATCGCTAATGCACTGCAATATTTCAGGAGCAGATTAAAAACCATGATGCTCAAAGTCAATGAACCAACAGTAGTGATTTGCTTCTTTTGCATTAATCCAGTACGTCATGCTCCTAGCCTCCTAGGCTATCATCATCTGCTAAACTTTCCAGCTAGATGTTTGGAGGCAAATATCCCTGAATATTTTGGGAGCTTAGCATATGAAGGCAACACTCATTTTTGGAAGTTAAACACAATTTCCTTTCGGTCATTCTACAGACACAACTCCATCCTGCTATCATTATCTTTATGAAATTAGAGACGTAAAATGTGATAGGAGCTTCCATTTTGGTCAATGGTTTTACTCCTAAATAACATAACAAATTCAAGCAGTTAGTTCACATGTCAGCAAATCCAACATCTCATAAACATCCAGTAACAATGGATGCTTTGTCTTCCAAGAAAAGAAGGCTTGATATTGACCTCTTATTTGAACCCAACTACACCCACCATCCTTTTTAAGATTGATCCCTTTCATTAGTATCCTCATCTCAGCGGCATCTTTCCATTTCCCGCAAGATGCATACATATTTGAGAGTAACACAGAACCTGCTGTATTATCCTTTTCCAACTCTTGGAGCCTCTTTGCAGCTCTCTCACCCATTTCCTTATTCCTGTAAATGTTGCAAGCACTCAGAAGAGCAGCCCATGAATTTGCTTCTGATTTGCTTCCAATCCTCAGGAGAAGATCTTCTGCTTCTTCCAAACGACCAGCTCGAGCAAGGACATCAACCATACATGTATAGTGTTTTGCTTTAGGTGATATACCACATGCCTGCATCATTTCGAAATAATGCATGGCACGCTCCACCAAGCCACTGTGGGAGCAAGCAAATAAAATAGCTAAAAATGTATGCTCATTTGGTGTTATTCCTGCTGGCATCATATCCTCAAATAACAGAATAGACTCCTCTGCAAAACCATTTTCAGCAAGTCCTTGAATCATGGCAGTCCAAGCGACGTCATTTCTTTTGGGCATTTCATAGAATACCCTCTTAGAGCTATCTAAATCTCCTGACTTAGCATACATATCACTCAGCGCGGTCCCTACAAAGACACTTTCCTCAACTCCAAGCTTAATGATCTTAGCATGAGCCATCTTGCCAATCTCTATAGAACACAGGTTTGCACAAGCAAGAAGAACACTTGAGAAGGTAATTTCCCCTGGAGTCTGCCCTGAAGCCAACATTGCATGAAATGATTTTAGCGCATCAACAAACTGTCTATTTTGTGCATAACCAGAGATAATTGAATTCCATGAAGCAGCATTCCTTGCAGGTAGTTTCTTGAAGAGCTTCTCAGCTTCCACCATTTTTGTGTTGTAGCTATAACCTGAAATGAGAGAGTTCCAACATACTATGTTCTTTTGTGGAAGGGAGTAAAAAATCCTCTGTGCATCCGGCAACTGTTTGCATTTGCAGTACATGTCAATCAGAGCACTGGATACAAATACATTACTGCTAAAGGCCATCTTTAAAGCCTGAGCATGGATCCTTTCTCCGCTTCTTAAGTCCTGAAGGCTAGCACAAGCACCAAGCACGCTGGAGAAGCACGAAATGTTTGGCCTACAACCATCAGCCAGCATTTCACTGTACAGAATCCTTGCTTCTTCTGCATTGCCTTTCTGCTCATGCCTAGCAATCAAAGTACCCCAGGAGACCTCGTTCCTCTCAGGCATTGCATCAAGAACACGCCGAGCTCCATCGAGGTCACCCAATTCAGCATACACATCAAGCAAAGCAGTCCATGAAACCACATCTCTCGTCTCCATTTCATCAAACACCCTGCGTGCGGAACCTGTGTCTCCCTTCCTAAGGAATAGCGTGATCAAAGAGTTGCGTACCCCGAGATTTTTCTCAAACAAGTTTGATTTCATTGCCAACCCCACGATAGACATGGCCAGATCGAACTCCCCTGCACCAATGCAAGCTTTGATCACAGAAACCAAAGTGATCTCATTTGGACTCACGCCGCAGCTGAGCATTTCATGGAACACGCCGAGCGCATCCTTGTGGTGCTCATTGAGGACAAACCCCGCAATCATTGCGGTGAAGAAGGGAACCGAGCAGAGCGGGCACTGGCGATACAGCTCAACCGCATCCCTCACAGACCCGCGCTTCATGAGCGCATCGACCATGGTGGTGTAGGACACGACGCTCCTCTCGGGCATTCCGTCGAACAGCCGGCGAGCGGAGACAATGTCCCCGGCCTTGACGTGCTCCCGCACCATGAAATCGTAGGTGAACGGAGACGCTGCGCCGACGGTGACGCAATCATGGAATGCCTGGTTGCGGTCCGCGGCGCGCGCGAAGGCGGCGTAGGCGGTGAGGAGGTGCGACGCGACGGAGCCGTCCGCGGTCAGGCCGGAGACGAGCGCGTGCGCGTGGATTGAGAGGACCAGCGGCAGGTTGGAGGAGGTGGTGGGCGCCGAAGCGGAGGCGGAAGGGGTGCTGGAGGCGGCGGCGGAGCAGAGCCGGAGGATGGACGCGCAGGTCTCCGCGTAGGACTTGAAGGCCTTCGTCGTGGGCGCGAGAGGCGGGCCGCCGGCCAGGCGGAACTTGAACGACTTGAGACTCTTCAGTAGAGAGGTTATCGGTGCACGTGCCTTCGCCGGCTTCGCCTCTGCGACTGGCTGCGCCGGCGGTGGCCACCGCCGTGGCGGCCCCGGCTGTGTCGTCCGCACTGCCGCTCTCATGCTCCCATGGCTTGAACGAACCCAAAGAGCGTTTCGGTCGGCGGTCGTGGTGGCCGCGCTGTGAGGTAGCTATAGGACGGACCGGGCTAGCACTCGGCCTGAGGCACGGTCCAGCACGGTCTCTTTAGCGAGCCGTACCATGCCCGTGTGCTGGACACGGCACGTCAAGATCGGAATTTTTTTGATTTTTACATTTATTTATTAAAAGATTTACGAAAGTAGATTTTTGTTTGAAAAAATTGCAAAAATAGACTCCCACCGCCCTCTGGGAGGGCGGTTTTTAAAAATCGCCCTTCCAGAGGGCGATTTTATGACGTGGCTGATGGCCGTTGGCCCCCCGCCGATGGCCGTCAGCCATTTTACGGGCGGCCCCCGGGCCTCCCAAAAACCGCCCTCTCAGAGGGCGGCAAGGGGGCCGCCTGCAAAAAACACGGGCGCGGGCGCGGCGGAGGGCGCGGGGCGCGGGCGCTGGCGCGGGACGCGGACGCGGACGCGGACGCGGGCGCGGACGCGGGCGCGGGGCCGAGCGGGGCGCGAGCACGGGGCCGAGGGCGGGGCGCGGGGCCGAGGGCGCTGATGCGCGGGCGCGGGCGCGGGGCCGAGGGCGCGGCCGCGGGGCGCGAGCACGGGGCCGATGGCGCTGACGCGCGGGCGCGGGCGCGGGGCCGAGGGCGGGGCGCGGACGCGGGCGCGCGGGGAGGGAGGCCGGCCCCAGGGGGCATTTCGCAGGCGGCCCCCTTGCCGCCCCCTGAGAGGGCGGTTTTTAGGAAGCCCGGGGGCTGCCCGTAAAATGGCTGACGGCCGTCGGCCGAGAGCTCGATAGCCGTTAGCCACATCATAAAATCGCCCTCTGGAAGGGCGATTTTTAAAAACCGCCCTCCCAGAGGGCGGTGGGAGTCTATTTTTGCAATTTTTTCAAACAAAAATCTACTTTTGCAAATCTTTTAATAAATAAATATAAAAATCAAAAAAATTCGTCAAGATCGTAGGCTGTGGCATGATGGCACGGCTTATCAGTGGCCTATTATGCCTGGGGCGGCCCGGTCTATTTCAGCCTTCTCCTGGTACTGTAGCAAGAAAGTACTGTAGCATACTGCAGCAGTCCACTGCAGTCCGTGGCCCATTACTATAGATACCTATAGTGAGTACTGTAGCTAAACTGTAGCAAGCACAGTAATGGACCATTCGTGCCAGTGCCAGCTTGCCGTGCCACACCGCTAGCCTAGGCACGGCACAGCACGGCTACTCGGCCCATGCCGGCACGGCCCATGGTCACCTGTGCCGGGTCGGCTCAGACATGGTTACTGTAGCACCATTCCTAGACCGGTTCAACGATAAGGCACGGTCCATTTGAACAGCTATAGAGGTAGCAAGGCGCAAAATTGGATTTTGTTGACATCATTGGCTGCGTTGAATTTTAAAACTTAATTTTAAATTGATCTAAGTGTTTTTTCATTATTTTCTATTTGTTAATCTTGGCTTTAACCGCTAAGAATAGAAGTATATAAGTCATACCCTAAAATCATTTTTGTTGCTTTGTTTATATTTCAAACTGTAAATAATATTTCTGTTTTGATGGGAATCAGGGGGGAAATTGCAAATTGAGCTACATGGGCAACTTGCACGTGGCGAACAATGGAGGTGAACTTGAAACAAAGATGACAATTGATCTGAACAATAAAACAGCTTGATTCCAGGAAGCAATTTCTGAATAACAATTTCTACAAACCGATGATTTTGCCTTGTTTTGTTCTGTGCCCAACCATTCTCTATCTATCTTTGCGATAAATACTACAAGACACTCTCACGCCTGCAGTGGTGGCAGTAATTCCTCACTGGATCTTCTCCATCCCGTAGGTATCTTCAGCACCACTGGCAACCTTCCGCCTCCTCTCAGCTATCATCTCGTTGTATGCCTGGCAAGTTAGAAGGTTAGTTACATAGAACTATAGTCTATAGGCAACATCTAAAAAACCTATAGGACAATGTTTGAAGAACTAGTCTGCCAGGAATGATGTTAAATTTCAAGTGGCCGCAAGATTTCTCTGCACTCACCAGCCTAGCACTTGCTGTCTTGATACCATGCTATCTTGGTTAAGGTTATCATTAGTTGAAATTAACTCTAGTGCTCTACGCTGTTTGTAATTCTCAAGCATGAAGTTGGCTCCTGAGTTAAAATCACATCCTCTTAATCCAAATTTTTAGTGTATTCGCTAAAATGGAAGGTAAAATTACATCCATTAATTTTGAGAGATCAGGAATCGTGTTTGACCATGTGACTATGTTAGGAGTAAAAGTCTCAAACCATATTACTCTATCGATCAATTAGGCAACAAAGACAGAGTTACAAACATTCTTGTGCACAATATGATGTGATGAAAGCTCTATCTGGTAGATCTAGTGAGGGACGCACAAATGCACAATCAGGGTAAGAAATTAAAGACTAGAATTTAGCATTTTGAAAAGAACCTATGTTATAAAGCTGATACTTCAAATGAATTTCTTGTAACCAACTCTGTCAGAGTAGATGCTGTAAATTTCCTTTTTCTCAAAAAAACATGCTGTAACTACATTAGTTGCATAAGATTTATGTCGAAATCAAACAATCGCATTATTTCAATCTACCTTGATTACCAGTCTGAGTGATTGTGGAACAAACATAACTGAAATCAGTGTAACACACATTAGATGGCCAACATATAAGGTTTTGATTACTCATCTAAACGCCACAAAATGGCAGAAAAGAATAAGAAAAATGGTTCGCAAACCTTGGGATAGGAGTAGAGAAATATGTACCACCATGCACATATTACAAAAGAAACTCCTGCGGTAATCACAACGGAGTGGATGGGCAACCAACTACCGGCAATCGCAACAGCTCCTGAAAGTAAGATTGTCCAAGGCTGGCACCTGAAAAGGGGCAATATATATAGTTGTAGTGACCAAACTAGGACATTTAGTCTAGAATTGGGCAAAAGCATACAAAAGATATAGATCTTGAGTGTACTCAAAGATGCTGAAATAGTTAGAATGTTAGACAAAAAACAGCAAAGATGAACCACGAAAAATATAAATATCTGTTCTTTTGCCCTATATGACATAACCTGAGTAGATATACATTAACAGGGGAACAACAAACAATGGAATTGAAGGATTGGTAAATTTTGTACTGGATCGGGGCATCCTATTAGTAAAACAATTTGGACCGATTTATCAGATTGGGATATTCTTGATCGGTTTAGTCGGATATGTAGAAAAGTGCGTCTGTGGTTCAGATAGACTGATTATGCGAACGCCTAGCCCTAGGAATCAATAAAAAACAAGTGCTAAGTTTCATTTCAGATCAGTGAATAAACCGAAAAAAGAGGCCTTTCTCACCCAGCGCCGCACTATGCTCCGCTTCAACAAATGAGAGTTTTCAGTGGAACCGGTGAACCACGCGAGCTGGTTAGATGCGTGGGGCAGAGGGCCCGTAGTACCTGATAGCGCAGCTATGCAGTGGAAGGGAAGGAGCCTAAATCGACCCCCTCTTTCTTTTTTATTCAAATCAATTATCTGCATTCTTTTTAGATTACAGGAAGCAGATTATGTGCGGATTATCTGTGCCTTGTTTCCAAAAGTATGATTTCTCCAAAAACATTCTACATCAACATTGTTTAGATGACGCTCGCCTCCCAGGGGGCGACCCAGGAGGTGATGCTCGCCTCCACCAAACCTCCCCCACACCAGCCCACCTCACCGCCGCCGGCGATGCCGCCAACGGCAGCGGTGCCGGCGGCAACGCTAGCCCCCTTCCTCCTTCCCATCCTCTTCCTCTTCCCCCTCTTCCCCCTCTTCCTCCTTTTTTACTCTCCCTCTCTCTTCCTTATCTGGATCCAGATCCACCAGCGACTGAAGGGGCAGCGCCCTATGGAGTGGCTTGCCGGCGGTGTGCCTGCCCGTGCAGGGGGCCGGCCTGCGACTGGAGCCGGGTTGGCCCGTGTGGGCTGCCCGGCGGAGGACGACGGTGGTGCAGGCTGCGCTCGTGAATGGCGGCTGCAAAGACTTGCTGAGGGCGCCTGTTCATGCGGGTAGCCAGCCGGCGGATGAAGCAAGGTGGCCGTTGTGGCTGCAAAGGTGGAGGGTTGCGACAGCAACAACGCGGGAGATGGCCGGTGGGGCAGCTGACGGATCTGGGACCCGTGCATGGATTCAGCCGCTTTGCTTCACCAGATTTGGGGCCTAAGTGCTGCTGGATCTGATGTGTCCGTGTCCGGATCCGTTCGTGCAGTGGCAGATGGCATTGGCGGGGAATCTTCTCTGCCTCCCGTGGATGGCGTCACGATCGAAGGCACTAGGAGCTGTGAGCTGCTGGATTTGGAGAATGGATCCAGCTGATGGTAGGGGCAAGGTGGCGGGAGGAGCCGATCAGAGGTGGATGGGACGTTGATGTGGGGTTGCAGGAGTTTGGGCTGCTTATCAAGAGCGCCTGCGGTTTTTTTGGCTTGGCAGAGCTCATCAGGCAGCAAAATACCGATCTTTGGCAGGATGATTTCGACATCAAAGTTTCTAAGTAAACGAGTGATGTGCTGATTCTTGCTACATAAGAATAGAGTAAGTGTGAAGCAAAAGGGAAGAAGATTTGAAGCTTAGTCTTCTAGTTTTTTCATCGTTTTTTTTTAATTTTGCTGTTCCTTAGTGAGGCTTGGAGTTTAAGTATTCCTAACCTTTGGCCGTATATATCCACATTCTATCTATTATCTAAAAAATCAACATTGTTTAGATAACTTATTCTAAGCTATTTGTAGCTTTATAATATGTAATATTTTATTTATTCCTATATATAAGAAATTGTCATAATCCATCCAACCATCCATTTCAAACACCCCCTAAGCTATTGTTTGTTTACAGTAAAACATGGAATCAAAATTTGACAGGTTTGGAGCAGACAGCACTACAAAATTCAGTGGACACACCATCAGTCCATTAGATTGGAGATAATGAGATGGTTCTCTAATAGAGAGTAGAAGAAATGTTCGCGCTCTTGAGCCAGTGAATTTCAATTTCTTCCACTACTACTTTGCTCAACTCGAACCGCTCATCCTAAGTTGCAAGAAACGAGGAGACCGTGACCGTACCATGAAGGCTTGGTGTCCCAGACGGAGTCGTACTCGAGAGAGAGGTAGTTGAGGTACCCGTCCATGTCCTCCACCACGCCGTCCTCCCCGAAGAACTCCGCCCCACCGCTCACGCCCCCCTCCCCCTCGCCGCCGCCGCCGCCGGCGCGCCGCCGACTGCACGCGAGCTGCAGACGCCCACCGGAAGCGACGCCAGAGGGGGAGGCGAAAGGCGCGGCCCTAGCGAGCCTGGGCGTCCGCGAGGGCGAGCCGGCCGAGCCGCAAGAGCAGGACGGCGGCGTGGACGGCAGCAGGCAGAGCGCGCCCATTTTTCTCGGCTTCCCCTCTCCGTGCGGCTACCGATGCTTCGGTTATGGCCAGTATTTGTTTACTGAGCAAATCCTGATTTGAAGTGGAAAATTCGATGAAAAATGCATTTCGTTTGCAAACTGCCCTAATAATCAGAAGATGGGCCAGGACAATGTAAACTTAGAACTCCTGACGGCCCATTTCTGATTGCAGAAGCCAATTTATACGCCAGCCCAACAACCTGTGACCTCGCTGCCATTTCTGATTGCTATCAGTTGGACGCTTGCGGCGAAAACGGCCGAGCAACGTAGCACAACTCACCTCACGGGGACCGTTCCATACAACTCTCTACCTATACATGTGACACGTAGGCAAATATCTTGACGTAAACACGCTGTCCTGATACGATCATCTCAGATCGTGTCATACTACTGTCATGTATGGAACGATGTACAGATAGATACACGTCAGAAGGACAGAAGCGTCTGTTTCGTCCAATGCACCACACGCCCAATAACCGGGAAACTGCCCGACACGCGCGCTGCTCTCTCTTATCCAAAACGCCGCCGTTTCGGATGTGTATGTGGCCTTATCGTCCCGCACTGGTGACGACGCGTACCGGCGTACGCTTCGTCCCCACGCCGCCACGACGCGCGCGCACCTGCTAGTCCGCGACGGCGACATGGACTCCACGTACAATGGAGCTAAGCTAAGCTTCGCAGACGACGAGGCCGCGCGCGAGGCCGTTCCCGATAGCGCCGACAACGCGGCGTGACGAGTTAGCAGCTGCGATTCTATCTACTCCGCCCGTCCCGTAGGGCTTATTTAGTAGAGCAGCTCGTAGATTCTGATTTATTGGAGGCAGAGTGCTACCAAACAATTTAGCTTTATAAAAAATAAGTAAGTTAGATTAGAACTACTCTGAAAAATTAAACTACAGGATAAACAGTCTTCAGATAAGTCTACAACTTTAGCTCCAACACTAACAGATGAGCTCTACCAAACAGGACCATAATATAAAATATTATATTATTTTTAACCAAATTAAGATTACAACCAAAAGATGTATATACTCTTAAAAAAATAGTATGTGAAGAATAAACCACTCCCCCATTTTAAATTACCTATCGTTCTAGCAAATCCCACGAGAAACTATGACAAATTACATTGTTATTCTTAGTTGTATTTTCAAAACAGCCACTAACTCTAATTGGTTGGGGTGAGCTGCGAGTGTATTAATGTGTGACTGTATTGATAAAGGATAGAGAGAAGTTCACATCATTTTTAGAATATGAAAATAATAATTATTTTGACAAAAAATTTAAATCCTAGAATGATAATTAATTAAAACGAAAAGGGTAGTACCAAATGTGGTAAACAGAGAATAAATTAGTACAAAAGTTGATACGTAGAAAATAAACTATCCTCTCCATCTTAAAATACTACTTCTATGATTCAATTTTGTCTCACAATACTACCGTTGTTCGCTTATCTTTTCATCTCAACCAATCACAAGCTTCTTAATTTAATTTCTCCATATACTTTTTCACCTCAATCAATCACAATCATTTTTTAACCCTAACCTTAATTCCTTTAAAAATAATATAAGTTAAAGTATTTTAAGACGCATGGAGTAATATAAAAAGTTGATAAATAAAGAATAAAGTATATTTTAAAATTATAAAAAAATTTATATTTTAGGATAAATATAAAGGATAAAATTTTTTATATTATAGAATTGATGGACCACTACGGAGTATAATAAACAGCCCAAAAGCGAGGATACTTCTAGAAACGTACGTACGCGCCGTCCGTCGTCCGTCGGCGTCAGCGCCCACGCACGCTTGCATCCGCCGAACACCAGGCGATCCCCGCAGCACGCGTCGGTCCAATCATGTCGCGCGCGCGCGGAAGCTGGTAGATGATAAGGTCAGGGCGTCAGGCACATAAAAAAACGGCTTCCCACGTCTTTCCACTTGGCTAGCTGTTGGCTGTACAAGCCTACAGAGGCACGAAGAGGGAGAATATCTATTGCTAAGCTAGCTGCTAGTAGGAGCCTAGGAGTGACCATAGCATATGGTAATGACTAGTGACGACTGCACAAAGACTTCGTTTAAAACGTGGGAAAGTTCCTCGATTCATGTTTTCCAGTAACCAGGTTTAGAGCTCCTTTCAATCACATGAGAAAGCAGAGAAATAAAAAAGACACGATTTTAACAGAAATATAGGTGTAAAACAGAAAATTGTAAAATACAAGAAAAAAAATAAGAATCATTATTTGAAAAGTTCGAAGGAAAAAAGCAAACCTCAAGAAAAATATAGTAATTAGATAAGAGAGATAGACTTAAAAGAAAATTTTTTAAAAGTTTAAAACTCTTAATAACTTTCCTCTGACATCTATATGTATCGAGCATTTCTTAGGAAGGTAGGATTTGGAAAACTCAAAAATCCTTTATTTCAAAGAGCCAAATAGAAAATTTTCCTATAAGATTTAAATCCTACAAGATTTCTCCAAAAATCATTTATTTTAAAGGGAGCCTAAAATTGATAGAACGAGCTAAGTTGCACGTGTATCGAATCGTTCCATATTAAATCATGCTTTTCATAGCGGTGGTCCAATTCTCTAATGCAAAATTAATTACTTTTATAATCTTTAGACGGTATCTGCTCCTTGATGGATATAAAGATCATTTGTATAGGTACAGTTTGCATCTGGTATTGTGCACAGTACGGTGACTTGCTTCAATTTTTCCAGTGACATGTATCCGTTCAAAAAGAAAAAAGAGGCACACGGTTATCACACACAATTCATGAGTTGTTGTTATTCGCTTGCTCATATCATTTACAACAACCAACGCTGATCAGAAACTGATAAACATACATGTTTCCTTGTCAGCCAGGCCCATACACTGCACACACACTCAGCATCAGGAATCAGAATAATTTACATGCGTGATAATTAATGGATAGCTTTTATTAGTGGCGATTTGTTTATATGCGAATGGATTAGGAGCCGGTTACGCCAGGACTGACGTTGGCTGGATGACGGAGTCTAGGTCGGACCTCATTCCCTTCTTCTCCGCCCCGTGCTCGAGCTGTTCGCCGGCGACGGCGACGGCGGCGGCGCCCCATATCTCAGGGATGGCTCGCCGGAGGCTGCCGATGCTCTCCAGCGCGTAGTCCGCCTCCTTGCTCCTCACCCTCTTGCCAACCTGAATATTAATCGAGAAGATTAACTGACGTAAGTTCGTGTTCATGGAGGAAACTCAGCTGCAAAGTGTGCAAATTAATTGGGTCTCTACTCTCTATAGGCTATGGCCCCTGTCATGAACGGTTGGAACGTCATAGATACTGTTCATCGATGCGATTGGTTAGCGGCTATACACTGGCAGAGAAGATTTTTTTTTTTTGTGTTTCTCTCTTTTTTTGCCATTATTTTTCACTAGCTTTTGTCGTAGTACTAAGAACTATATATACTGAACTTTTTTTTTTGTTTTTGAGAAATTTGTTATTGAAACCGAATGCAGCAAAGAACACATCGAAATTAAAATTCGAACTTCTTAGCTCGACTAGTATCAAGAGGCAATTACATGTTCAACCAATTCTTGCGATTATATGTGCCAGATATGTCAATCGCACCGATCAGACCCGTGTCGACGACATGGCCTACTTGGTGTGCCAGCCACGAATGCTAGAGCACTAAATTATGTGACTAAGCGTGCATGTGCAAAAGCAGGATTAACCAATAATGCAGACACAGTTGAGTGCATAAACCAAACTCTTGGCATCACGGCAATGAAGAAAATGGGATATGCTTTTCTAATCCGACAAGTTCAGCGCCATCAGCGACGCATCAGCTGGGACGCAGGTCGCTGCGTGCACCGGCCACCTGATCGATCGACCAACCCATCGACAAATGGACAGGCAGGCAGCAACGTTGTTCAACTCTGACTTGACGCTGTGAAAACATTCTATGCCTCTCTGATGTGTGAGTATTTTTTTTCCGATAATTACTAACAATTGAATTGTATCTATAAAACCATGTAAAATTTTGGTGAAATTAAAATTACTGTGTTCTGAACACATTTAGTTCCCGTTTGGAGCTAAGGATTTTATGGTAGTGAAAAAATTCAGATTTCCAAACAAGGAAGATGCTGTCAGAAAATAAAACACAATTAATTAAGTTGTGGTGGTTAATTACCAGGGCGGTGCGGAGGCCAAGAGCTTTTCCCGCGGCGATGTTCCTCTCGCTGTCGTCGAGGAAGAGCTGACAGAGCAAGAACGAGTTATTTTACTAGCTTTGTTATCATTGACAAGAGCGCAAACGAAGCACGTTAAATCATATATACTCTCTGTGTGTGATATGTTTGTTTCGATGGAAAAGGATATGCTGATAAAGACCTATTGCTTGTTACTTTCAAAGCTTTTGGGTTTACGCTTAATGTCACTTTCCAAGATGCATACATACTCCATAGTCCATAGAGACATTCGATTCCCTTGTTGTGATAAGAAAATGGAAGCATCTGATTAACACATTTGGGTTTGAAAATTAACTGTTTAATTAAATAGCGCACACCTGCTGCGAAATGTACGTGGTTAACTACATTGCAACAAGCACAAAAAAAAGAACTACTGAAAAATGATTAGCACTGAGACTGACGAGAGAGATGTTGAGCAGTGTGTGGTGGCTTACCGTCCGGTGTGGATTGGTGCCGGCAACACGCAGAGCGGCGACGATGGCATCGGCCGACGGCTTCAGGATCACGCCGGGGCGATCATCGCCGGAGGCGCCCGGCGCCTCGCCGAAGAGGTGGGGATTCATGGTCTCGAAGCACACGACGGCGTCGAAGCAGCCCTCGTCGACGCCGAGCCGCTGCAGCGCCTTCCTCATGTGCGCGCGATCAGAGTTCGTGAACAGCTGAAACAGAGCGGCAAACGCAACATGACTCAGCACCGAGTCTGAAAAAAATGCAGGAATTTCACATGAAATTTTGCAGGATGGATACGCGTGCTTACAACTTTGCGCTGTGGGATGCTCCGTAGCATGCCGGCGAGCTGCGAGTCAGCGGCGATCCGGTCGTAGGGCAGCCTCCCGTGCACGTAGCTGCGACGACATATCGATCAACCAGACAGTGTCAGCATTCGGACAGAAAATTAGCCGCTTGATTAGAAGCGTGATCCGGTGGTCAATTAGCTTGTCGAATTGGTTAACCAAAGGTGAGTGATGTGTGCTGACCTGTGGTACTCATCCGGGTGCACGTTATAGCCGAGCGCCTGCAGCGGAAATCCAAATCCAAAAGCCAAAGTCAGAAACGGAAACGGGAGACGAGAAGACGCCGGAAAAGTAGAAGGCATTGCGAAACAGGTCGTTGGAGGAGAAGGCGAATTTGGAGTGTGTTGTCTTAGTTAACGTACGATGAGGCCGGCGAGGGAGCTGCCGTAGGAGCGGAAGAGCTCGACGCGGAGCGCGGCCGCCCGCTCCGCCGTGACGCCGCACCGGGCCATGAGGAACTCGTCGATGTTGCGCTTCGTGGCCAGCCCGATGCCGGCGCTGCCCGGGTACAGCGTGTCGTCGAGGTCTTCACCCATATTTGGAAAGTTTAGACGGTTTTGATCATCGTATAATTGAAAATTTAAAACTGATCACGCTACCAGAAGTACAGAATCAAGAGACAGACGTAGGTACCTAGGAGGACGCAGTCGAAAGGGGAGACGGCGGCTGCCATGGTCGACGAGGAGACCGAGCTAGCGGAACGTGGGCGCGATGGAGCAGAGCAGAGTACAGCGACGTGCTGATTGTTATCACGCGAGGCGAACGAGAGCGAGAGGGGAGAGCGGTTTGGGGTGCGTTTATATAGAGCGGGAGCCGAGCCGGGGGAGCGCGTGGATCACGAGAGGAATGGGAATTTTTGGTGCGTCGTCGTGGCGGTTCGGGTCGTGTCGTGTTCCTCGCTGCGGGGGACGCGGGGTGCGGTGGTGAGCGAGCGTGCACCGCTGGGCCGCCAGCACACGCAGTTCCTTTCCGCGTGCGGGCGAAGGAAGGGGCAGGCAGGCAGGCACCGAGGCGTCTGGTTCGCTTTCGCGGTCGGTTTCGGTGCAGGCTTGCACGCATCGCTGCCTGCGCGCCTTTTCGCCGTGCGGTTCGTTCTCTGCTTGCTTCTCTGTTGGCTGTTGCTACTACGGAGTGTGGCCTCCGGGGTTGCGGCCCCTGCCACGAGCGTAGCAGGATATTTTCTGACGGATTGGGATGGGTAGTGATGAATAGTACTCAGCATGTGGGGTTATTTTGGGATCGTTTGGATCCCTGGAATGCTTTGTCCAGCCAACCTATGTCAAAGTAGCTATGTCCGGCTATAGCCCACTACGGCAGGAGCAATCGTTTCGTTTAATGCCTGCTCAAAGTAAACTACTCACATTTGTTTCTTGTCGCTGGAGGAGAGCTGATTTGGATCTCCCGAGCGGGCAAGGATTCTGAGGAATTTTTTTTTTCCTTGTATCAAACACCTCTCCTTCAGCTAGAAATTTTGTTGTCAAAACCTAAATAAATTTGGTACTACCAATTATTCTAATATCATAGAGTTGTCAGATTATAGTCTTATTTGAGAAGCTAGAGATTATGAGAAGCAGCTGGTAGACAACAAGCCGTTGAGAATCTAAAACAGATAGATTTCTCCAGCTTTTTAGCTTTTAGTTTATTATCTATATTCTATAAATATAGATTCTTCGCTAAAGCTGCTACAAGCCGTTGAGATTATTTTTTAATCTCTAAATACTCATATGAGTAGCTAGCCAAAAAAAAATCGCTCTCATATTATCTTTACACTCCAACGAACTTTTCATTAAACTCTCTAATCTAAGTATTAAACTCTCTAATCTAATCTAAGGATGTGTCCCGTGCATCAGCCTTCATTCCTCCTCTTCTTTCTCTTCTTCCTCCTTCTTCATCCCCTCAGGCCTCACAGAACTCATCCAAGCCAAGCGAGAGGGAGGAGACGGCCGATTGGGAGGGAGGAGGAGGCTGAGTCGGCCGTGACACTCTGGGGGCGCACCGCCACCAGGTCGACGGCCGCAATGCTGCCACCGGTGCTAGACGCAGGAGGAGGTGCGTCGGAGGCCCATGGCATTACGGGACCTCGCCGTGTAGGAGGGGTAGGCGGTGGCGTAGCTGCTGGCTTCGCCGGAGTCAACACGGGGCAGGACGAGGGAGGCAGCGGCTCAACTCAGTGCCAGCGCCGGAGGAGCTCCTCCCCTGAACGGAAGAAGGGGCGGTGCAGGGAAAGGCGCTAGGATGCGGCAGATCGGGGCGACGGCGGCGTGCCGGAGGGAGGGGCGGTGGCAACTCGCCGACGTCGGAAGGAGGGGCGACGGCGGCGTGCCGGAGGGAGGGGCGGTGGCAACTCGCCGACGTCGGAAGGAGGGGCGACGCCGCACAGACTGGGCGCCGGGGCAGATCGGGGCGACGCCGGCGGAAGGTAGGGGGCGGTGCCGGCGGGAGGTCGGGGAAGCGTCTAGATGGCCTCCCACAGCCGCTCCTCCATCTCCCTCAGCCTCCGTGCCGGCAGGAGGTCGGTGTCTCGCGCTCGTCGCTGTCGTCCTCCGCGGTGGGGAAGGGGACCCACTGTAGGGCTCACTATTTGGCCAATGGATGGCCAACCAGGGGCCTCGTTTGGCTAGCCGAATGAATGGCTATCCAGATAAGGCTATTAGAGGGTTTTTTTTTTTGTGATGACTAAAATTTGGTTTGAAGAGTTATTTGATCACTTGTTTGTAGATGCTTTAAATGACTCTATACTATTTAGGAGTTTAGAGATTCTAGGAGAAGCTCTAACTGCTAAAAGCTCTCCAAACATGGCATGTATTTGTTTTGGTATTAATAGAGTCGAAATTAGTATAGGCAGGTGAGGTTTTTGGTTGGTAGTAAGAAATGTTGCTGAAGATTTAGTAGGACACAAATTGGCTTTAGTCCAAAATGGCTCTAGCTACTATTTTCCTAAGTTTGATCTAAGGGCTTGTTTACTTTGCTGTCACTTTTAACCACACTAAAATTTGGTAATACTAAATTTTGGTATATTTTGGTGTTACTAAATTTTGGTAGCATTTGATGTGTTTAGTTTAAAGCCTTACCAAATTTGGTAGAGTTTTTAAGAGTGGAAACTTCTACAATTACAAAATTTTGATAGGGTTAAAAATGGCAACACAATGAGTAAGCCCTAATTTCTCAAATCAAAGTTCGACATTAAATCACTACAATTATGGTGCAAACTGAGCCTGGATTTTTTATATTTTAGCCTTTTTAAAAACTTATTTTATAAATAGACTCTTTAAAAAACTTATTCATTCCAGGAATAGACTGTTTCGGTACCAATGATACCGGTGTTGACAAGTTGTTAGCAAGCCTTGAACCTGGACCTCATGATAGAGAACTACACCCCCTCACCATCAAACTACATGCACATACTTCTCTAGTCTAACGTGGTTTCGGTGCTAGGGGTAGGATTCTCGGCGCTAGCTATCAGAGGAGTGAACTCCAACCGCGGGGAGTCTGGGGACCCCCCTTTGAGGTTCGGTCAGGGGAGTTGTTCACAGGACGGCTGCGGCGTCTGGTCAAAGGCACGCGAGGGAGACAGAAGAAGTAGACAGGTTCGGGCCGCGCGAAGGCGTAATACCCTACTTCTGTGTGTATCTGCTATGTGGGAGATGAATGCGATTTGTTCTTACAAGGTGTTCTTCAGGGGTGTTCAAGAGCTAGCCCTAACTTGGAAACTCAGTCTCTTTAGAAGCTGAACTCAAGCCTCTAGAACCCCTTTTTCTGCCGGCATGAATCCTCCTTTTATAGTCCAAGGGGAGTCCACAATGCCTAGTACACATGCCAAGAGAAAGTTTTTCTAGGTACGGTATGTCTTGTCGCACGCGGCCGCCTGCTGAGCCGTGTCGGAGTTGGTTCGGGACGTCTTGTCGTCACGTTGCTCGGCTGCTGCGGGTGGCTAGGTTATGAAGATGAGACAGCGCACGCTATCGCTGCCAGGTCGTGGAAAACTGAAGCCCTTTTAGTCAAATATTCTCTGACTGCACAGGGAGCGGGCCCACGGGGGGCCATCATGAGAGTCCACGCATGTCCGAGCGGCGACAGGTGCGAGCGCCCCGTACGTCTCGGTCATTAATGCGGGTAGTGAAGAGTTGATCTGCTCGGCCAGGCTTGTGCCCGGGGCAGAGAGCTCATCGCGCCCTCCGCGTGCACAAGACGTCGAGTTCCCCGGAAACCGAGGCTATGAGTCCCGGGTCTGGGAGGCGCGCCCTGGGCTCGGGAATGTCCCAGTAATGTACCCGAGAACGCGTCCCGGGACCGAGACTGTGGGTCCCGGGACCGGGGGGCAAGACCCGGGCCCGGGAATCTCCCAGCAATGTGCCCCGAGAACGCGCCCCGGGACCGAGTCTGTGAGTCCCGGGCCCAGGTGGCGTCGGGTCCTGGACCGGGGGGGGGGGGCGAGGCCCGGGAATGTCCCCGGGCCACAGGGCCCGAGGCAGATGCGGGCGGTCGTCAACGACGCGCCCGGGGAAGGTGTCGGCGAATGGGACTGGGGTCCCACACCTGCGGGGACCGCTGGATCTCCGCACATCGGCCCTCCGAGGGACGTATCCTGCACGACCGCGGCCGGCAGGGAGGCCGTGTCTCCGCCGGCGTCCGTGCCCGAAGCGCCGCCTCCGGGCCCGAGACGAGTGTTGCCCGGAGCGTGCCGCCGGGAGCGCCGCCTCCGGCCCCGGGCAGTGCGCCCGGGAGCGTGCCGACCCGGGGAGCGCGCTCCTCCGGCCCCAGGCAGTGCCGCCCGGAGCGCCGCCTCCGGCCGGGCGCGTGTCGCCCGTGCCCGGGCGCCGCCTCCGGGCGTGTGTGCAACCAGACGACAGGCGACCAGACCAGCCGCCCGCAGCACCCGACAGGGGCTCCTCCAGGCGTGGCACAACAGGCGGCTGCTGGCATGCAGGTGCTCCAGCGCCACCACAGCAACGGCCGACATGGGCGTCGTAGGCAGACGTGTGCACAGGAGAGCTCGCCGGAAAAGCCCTTTCTCTGTTCTAGCACTGTGGACATCCCCTAATCGATAAAGGAGGATCCAAGCTACCGAACCAAAGGGAGAAGGAAGCCTGAGCATTAGGAACCCCGAGCTCGGGCTAGACCCCGGGCTCCCCGACTTTATCTCGTTCTCAGACGACTGTTCTTCTTCCTCAGCTCCGGCTGAGCTCACTTGTAACCACCTTCATTCTCCCACCTAGCCATACACACAGGAGTAGGGTATTACGCTCCGGCGGCCCGAACCTGTATAAATCCCCGTGTCTCCTTGTGCGTGCTGTTCAACGTCTTCTCCGCGTATCCTTCTTCTACACCCTGACGCCGGCTTCGCCTGAGAACAACTCCCCTGGCCGAATCTCAAAAGGGGGGTCACCGACTTCCCGCCGTCGAGGTTTCATCCTCCGACAGGTGCACCCGGGCCCGGGCAGTGCTCGGGCCCCAGGTACTTGGCGGGAAAACGGCTGTAGCCGGCCGTCACCGGTACAGAAAGTAAGCCCCAGAGGAGCTGACGTGGCTGAAGATCCATGCGTCCCCGGGGTATGTGGGCCCCCAGTCCCGTTTCGCTGACACTAGAGTCATTAGCGCCGAGACGTTTAACCTTAGCGCCAATGCCCTTGGCGCCGAGCTAGGAGTTTATTTTTGAGATAAATTTTTTTAAAAATCTATCTGTGAAATAAGTTTTCTAAAAAGACTAAAATGTGAAAAATCCAGCAAACTGGGCTATGCTGAATTGGTTAGGGTCGTTATGGTAGAATCCGTCTAATCGCGTTTGAGTCTGACTCGGCGTAGGCTCATATGAGATTCCAAAGTTACTCCATTCTGTTTTTCTCTACACCATTTTTATGGGCTTGCTTTGCGCTTGAGTTTGCATTTAGCAGGCCAAAAGTTAAAATGGGCCAACCACCTATCGGATTTCGAATCTCTTTCATTCCATCAGAACTCCGAAATCGAGATTCGCGAAGGTTCGCGCGAGAACTGTCCCCTCGTCTTCGTGCCCGATGCTTCCAGAACCAAGCGACCTCCCCAACATGAGAACTCAAAAAACGAACTACCCTCCGATCCGCCATCCAGAGCCGATCGATTCGCCTATCCAAATCCAAAGCGAAGCTAACCACTCTGGCGAGCCATGGACGTCCTGAAGCGCGAGCTGCAGCGGAAGCGCCAGCTCCTCGACGCCGACTTCGGCGGCCGCAAGCTCCTCCGCCGCGCCGAGATCGAGCGCCGTGAGATCGAGCGGATCCGGGAAACCGAGCGCCAGCTCCTCCTGCAGAAGCAGCTGCGGTCATCCCACCGCGCCGCGTCGCCCTCCGCGCCGGGGGCAGCTTCCGCCGGCGTCGCGGCCGACGAGTCGCGGGACGAGTACCGTGGCGACGAGGAGAAGGACGCTCTCCCCAGGGAGGAGGTCATCCGGCGGCTGCGGCTGCTGCGCCAGCCGGCCACGCTCTTCGGCGAGGACGACGCCGCGCGCCTCCGCCGCCTCCACGCCGTGCTCGAGGACCCCGCGGCGCTCGCCGACGTCGACTCGGGGGAGATCGGGGAGGGGCAGACCAACAACTTCCTCCGCGACATCCAGACGCTGCGGGCGAAGGTGGCGGCGAAGCCCAAGGTCGTCGCGGCCGAGAGAAGAACGGTGGAAGGCGGGGGCGAGGCGAGGGAGGTGCTGTTCGAGGAGCTCTGCGACGAGGACAAGATCATGGCCTTCTTCAAGAGGCTGATGAGCGAGTGGAGCCAGGAGATGGACGAGATGCCCGAGGCGGAGAGGCGGACGGCGAAAGGGAAGGCCGCGGTGGCCACCTGCAAGCAGTGCGCACGCTATCTCGAGCCGTTGTTCAAGCTGTGCAAGAAGGTATGGAGTAGTAGCATTCTTCACCTACACACTTAGGATCTGATATTTGTTGGTTACTTTCGGAACGAATCTGTAATTGAATTGGTTGAACGCATGAAGGATATGAAGCGTGGATCTCTGACAACATAAGAATTTTACAGCATAAAAACATTTTAAACTTTGGATGCTTCATTGTGGAAGGGGAAATGCAGGCCTTGCAGGGCACATGACATAGTGAAGAAATCAGTACGCTGTGTGAACTTTTATTTTGAAAATGCACTTCATAAGATATGCAACAGTTTTGATGAACTCCAAACTGCCTTTGTACTGGCGGCATATTGTAGATACTGCAAAATTCCTTTTCAAGAACAGCAAAGTTACATTTTTTAGACAGGAAGCCAGTGGTTATACACTTATACTAACAAGTGATTTGAGTGTGTTGCAATGTTGTTTTAATGTGTTCTCTCTTAGTTCCTCGTAGTATGAAGATATTGAGAGAAGCTGGCGATCATCACAAATTCCAGTGAAACAAGACAGCATATGTTACATGTATTATTATTCTCAATTTTCAACCTCTGGACTTACATATTATCAATGTGTCCCATGATGTGTTCAGGGTAGATCCCTGTAACACTAGCACAGAAATATATCTGTCTTAAATTTTCTCTTTGCCCTTGAATAGGAGGGTGCCATTCTGAATCTGCAAACACCAAATCAATTATCAGGTTGCTGATTATATGCTTTTAGGAAGCTTGGTAATTCCTTCATGATTTTCCCTGGTATTGGCTTACTATCTTCCCTCCGGATGATGATGTGAGAGAGCTTACTCTCTGTGATCATCGCCAGGTTATTACATGTTACTTGTGGCAACTTATTTTCTGAATGCAAATGAGTTTCAACTGGAAGTTTGATATCCTCGGTTTTGTTATGGTTAGCCTTTCTTGAAAATGAATTGTTCAATTTTGCCAATGCTTGCTGAATTGCTTAATAGTATTGCCAATGTTTGCCATCATGGGATTAAGGGCATGTTTGAATCGCTACCGTATCAAAATTTTGGTAGTGCCGAATCTTGGGCAAGATTTGGCAGCCCAGATTTTGGCACTACCAAAATTTTGGTAGGGTTGTATTGTTTTAACTCTATTGAATTGGCAAGAATTAGCCTCAATCCAAATAGCAAGCAATTACTATTCAAAACTATCAAATGATTGGTAGGGCAAGAATTGGCCTCAATCCAAACAGGCCCTAAACTTCTGGCCTGTTCTGCAGTATGATCCAAAGAGTGGCAATATATTTGTAAGATGATTTAGAAGGAAAAGAAGTTTATTTGCTGCTACTAATTTTCACCTACAGCTGCCTCATTAACCCAACTTTTTCCTTCTTGATGTACTAGAATATAATGGCTGGCATATTCTCAAATCACTTTACTAATCCCCTTGTTCATATGTGCAGACGTATTTTGTATTAACAGACGTCCAGAACCTGGTCTCTTGCTGATTAAATATTTTGATGAATCCAAATATGCAATGACAGGCCCTCCCCGAAGATGTCCGTGGATCATTGCTGGAGGTGGTGAGGTGCTGCATGAGGCGTGATTACTTGGCCGCGGTGGACAACTACATCAAGCTTGCCATCGGCAACTCACCGTGGCCGATCGGCGTCACTATGGTTGGCATCCACGAGCGCTCGGCCCGTGAGAAGATCTACACCAACAGCGTGGCGCACATCATGAACGAGGAGACGACCAGAAAGTACCTGCAGTCCGTGAAGAGGCTGATGACGTTCTGCCAGAGGAAGTACCCGACGGACCCGTCCAGGTCGGTCGAGTTCAACAGCTTGGCCAACGGCAGCGACCTGCAGTCCCTCCTGGCGGAGCAGAACGCCAAGAACTCGGAAGAGACGCTTCGGTTGGTGGCCGCGTCGTGACGAAGAGCCTGTCATGGGGTATTATGCTGTATGTCCGATTCTTGAGCACGCATGGTGAATCGATGATGTCTTCCTTTTACGACATTAGTAATTTGCCATTGATAATTACAAATTATTACAGGCGTGCGGCTGACTGTGTATCCACTGTCTAGTCATCCTTGGATGGTTAATTGGAGTTATGATTAGTGTTGTCGCTTTCTTGTTTGGAAACAGCCGCGTGGATGCGCCTTCGCGCATGAGTATAACGGAAGGTTCTTGGACATTGAAACCATATTTGAAATTGCTAGCCACCCTTACCAGTATAGGTTTTGGAACGATTGAACACTGAAATATTTGCGCTTAGCATCAGTAGCTTTTGGGGAAAGTTTTGTCCAGTTAAATATTTCAAGGATTCTTTAATGAGAACGGACTAATATATCCCTAAAGAATGAGAGTGGTATCTCAGAATATGCTACTTCTTCCATCTTAAAATATTATTAATTATACCTTTTTTCTAAATTAAGGTTAGGGTGAAAAATAGCTATGATTAATTAAGATGAGAAAATAGATGAAGAAATTAAATGAGAGATGCTTGTGATTGGTTAAGATGGGAAATAGATTGAGTAATTGTATTTTGAAACAAATTTGAATCCAAGTAACTATATTTTTTGAGACAGAGAATAAGCAAGAAAGAGTTTAGAAAACAAAGTGATACTATAGAACGGTTGAAATCTATAAATCTCATTTCCAGACACGAGCGAACCGTCATTCCAAACGTAAACCTTATTTCAGTCAAAAATTCTAACTCGAGACTTAATATACCATCAATATCTACCGGAGGGGAGCGATGAAAGCTTTTCAGTTGCCCCACGGGAACAAACCTCTAGCTTACCCTGCTGATTAGCAGTAGGACTAGTTCCTGATGACAATCAGCCATGGAACTCTGAAATGTGCTCGTCCTGAAACCTGCAGGAATAGATGCAATCAGCACCGAACCACATCAAGTATAGCGATAGCCTACAGCCTGTGAAGTCTGACTTACCACCCTTTACAAGGCTATGTAGATCAAACAATCTTCTGAAACCTGCAAAAAATAATTGCAATTAGCACCGGATCAAGGACAGGTGCAACTTGAGCACTTCAGTACGCAATGCCATACCTTCTCAAAAGTCTGTAGAGCAAGCTCAAATCACCAAGATGGTCATTCTACAAAAAGAGTTTCAGACAAGCAACCCAAATGCAAGAGATAAGGTGGGCAGAGAAGTTGGAGAAAATATGATATCAATACATCGATGATCAAAATTGTTGTTAATTTACATTTTTTTTTTTTCAATCCAACTAAATCGCTAACAAAAATAAAACATATAGCTTTACAACTTCACTTGCAGTGAAGCGGAGACTGCTCAGCCCCATACACAGCCATGATATTCTGTGACAGTATACACCTTTGATGCAAACCATGCCCTTCATACAAAAGCTCAGGGCATCTGTATGCTGCACACAACCCAGGAACCAAGCACAAAATCACATGAAATACCAAAAAATAAAGCAAGATGAGAAGGCCACATGCTCAACATTACTGACGTTACTGTTCAGCTATGATGACAACACGGACTGTAGTGCAAGTTGTTGCTGTGGCTGCAAAGAAGACCATGTTGATGCCAGTACTGAAGGAGGCAATGTTGTCTGAAGCTGTCTTAGCAAATTAACCATCTTACTAAAAGTCTGCTCTGTTGCCAGATCCTTACCCGCACATAATATCTGCATTCAGAAGGAAATAGACATGGTGTTACAGACCAAACAGTGTTCTAAAAGCCATGTCGTCCAATCTCAGCATCACCAGCCGACAATATTACTACTTCTGTCTCATAACTCAGAGAAAACAATCACCACTATGGAATGTTTGAAACTTTGATTATCTGATTTTAGGGGTTTGGACCAACGGTACTATGCTAGCAGTACATGAGACGGCAAATGCCCTCTTCTTTTACTATCTAAATTAAAGATCTTTACATTGGCATGTGAAAAATCAGGAAGAGAGTCTGTGCTGAAGTCATATTATATTCACAATTCCTGTAATTCAAATCTTGCATAAAAAACCAGTTCAGTCTATTCATACATAGCCACAAAATATATATAAAAGGTAAGTGCCTACACTATTGACCAGATAAGCAACAAAACATCACACTACTAGTACTACATAAACTGGTGACATCGTTTGAGACCTCAATTGCCAATATACTGGCGGCATGTACTACTCTACTGAAAATTATTTAGCCCCTAGAAAGCCATGGTAGCTTGCAGTAACACAGGTCAGGATCAAAGGGTAGCAAACCTGACGGCCTCAGTTGGTGATGAGGTCCAAATGACCAGCCAAACACAATCAACTCAACCCCATTTCAACATGTACATTCCAATACTAGCTCATAGTAGTACCTTTTGGGGTCCATTTCTAACTTATGTGCATATTTTTAGAGTTCAGGCCTTAAGACAAATTGCATGCTTAGAGAACTGAAAGATGCAGATGGTTGTGTTGCGGCTTTCTTCCTATATATTTAATCAAAGCAAAAGGGGATAATTAAGAAAAAAATACAAAAAGGTACCTCTGCAAAAATAGATACAATCTTTGGAAGATACTGATTGTTATGACCCAAAAGATCCCTATCTGACCTGTATGCCAATAAAATTGATAACAAAATCTTCAATGAAATGAAAAATAAACATAAACATGTTAACAAGGAAGCATAGACTGGTATTTCTACACCATATTATAAGACAAGCTGCATAACTCCACAAAAAATTGAGATCATTACTTACTTCTCAAGCATCATGCAGAGCTGTTCATGAACAATCTTGGCCTCAATTAAGTCATTTTTTATTGGCAGGCAACTTAACCAAGCAGGAATGACCTGTTGATATGTAAAAAGTGATGCACATTCAGAAGCACCGCATGGTGAAAGAAACACATAGTACAATAAATCTACTAATAATTGGCAGACCTAATGTAAGTCCAAATTGGATACAACCCTATTCCAGAAGACTGGTCGTGTCATTCTTTTAATATTTTTTAGTATAAATTAATTGAATCATACTGGCCAGTCACTCAAGGCTTTCAACTGGTTCATTCAATGTTTACATGCAGCATACTGTATGCGGCTGAGGCCCTGTTAGGCTGTTACCTGCTTTATGTTATCGACGTCAGTATTTATCAAGGGTAACTGAAGAAACTCAGTGTTCTTAGTTTCTATAGACAAGATTTTAATTGATCAACAAGACAAATGGCAACACCATGATTGCAAATAAAAATACTAACAAACACATACAATATGACCATGTCTTTTCTGGATTGACAAGATAATAAATAAAGGATTTAAGGCCGATGCTTCTCATATAATAATCAATATATATATGTGCCTTCTCAGAATCTATAGTTCTATACTCCTTTTAAAAGGTAACGCTGCTGGTGGCAGTGAACCTACCACCATACCAACCTGCACTATGTTTTTTTAGCAAATGCTGCTTGAAGTTCAACTACACACTAGTCCTTGAACATACTGTATTTTATTATTTGATCTCTAAAATACTCCCTTCGTATAAAAATGTAAGGCATCCTTGTTTTCCATAAGGTCAGTGACTAATTATTAAACTAACAATATATATTTTTTGTGTCACGCATGTGGTATCATTATATTTGTATTTGAAAATACTTCCATATGATGTTAATTTCATAGTTGTTAATAATGCATTATGAAAGTAATTGATGATCAAAGTATACTATTAGAGACCGTGTCAATAACATGCATGCCTTACATTTTTATTCGGAAGGAGTACAAATTTATCACGGAAAGGTCTATGGCCAGTTGGCCATAAAATTATCACATATATAGTATAAAAGCTCATTTTATCATTAGAACCATGAAAATTGTCAGTTCCCTGTAACAATAGTGAAGGGTGTGTTCAATGAAAAAAGAACTCACATTTATTCATCGAACAATATAATCACTACTCTCTCTGTCCACAAATATGTGCATATGTACATAACTGAGACTAGCT
Organism: Oryza meyeriana var. granulata; assembly: GCA_003991445.1. NCBI lineage: Eukaryota > Viridiplantae > Streptophyta > Magnoliopsida > Poales > Poaceae > Oryza > Oryza meyeriana. The sequence goes on along the minus strand of RYFJ01002024.1, from coordinate 330,283 downwards.
AACTCAGTTATGTGCAATACAATTCAGAGTAAGAAACTATACTCTCCGTCCACGAATATAAGCACTTCCAAGTTTTTTGGAGAGATTAAGGATGAAGGGAAAATATTATGATGCCCCTCATTGAATGAGGGGTGGTTGGAGGGTAGAAGGGTGGTTGAGGGGTGGGAGGGGGTAAGATTGGTGAAAATTAAATGAAGGGTGGTTGGTGGGGGTAGTACTATAGAAATGATTACATTTGTGGACAAATTTCAAACACTAGAAGTGCTTATACTTGTGGACGGAGGGAGTAAGTCAGTAAGAATATAAATGCATATGGCTCGTAAGATACCTGAGATGCATCAATGCCATCACGATGAAACTGACATATTTTCCCAAGAGCAGAAACAGCATTATCATATGCCATCGCATTATCCAAGTCCAATGCATTAGGATGTTTGATTACATTGTATAATCTGGACAGGGCCTCTGCAGAAATGAATTAACAACATCAAAACAAATTCAGCTATAAACTAGCTGTTATGTACTGGATAGTTAAGGGTCCGAAGAACGGGGAATAGGGCACCCGCCCTCTAATAGTGGCACAGGGCTTCTCCCTCTTGAGCTAAAAGAGGCTCTGAGGCTTAGGCTAACTTTAGTGATTCATTGATTGATTGATAATAGAGTACATGGGGTCCCTTTATATATAGGGAGGACTGACTTGACACCTAAGGAACTGATCTCTAATATTATACTCCCTCCATCCAACAATATAAGCACTTTTGGACTTCGACACGGTCTGCAATGTGCTACTTTGACCAATAATATCTAAAAAAATAAATTATTTCAAACAAAAAGAGTTGCATATTATGACAGTTTGTTTAACGATAAATCTAATATCATTGTTCTTACGTCATCAATCTTTATGACTTTTTTACTATTGACAGTCACAGTTAAAAAATGTTTGACTTAGCACTATTCTAAAAGTGCTTATATTTGTGGACGGAGGGAGTAGGAACCAATCCAATCTCTATCTCTAGTTTACTAATAAACCTCATCTCTTTCCTAACTAGATAATCTCCTATATTGATTTGAGTTAATCCCTAATTTATCATGCCTAAACTGCTGCATGGGCCTGGCCCATGCCCTTAGCCTAGCTCATAGTAATTGCAACACATACCGCCAGTGTGAGGCCTAAATGCAGAGCCACCAAACTCAGCGCAAATGCCAATACCATAAACTGCAGCCTGAAAGAAGAATGAAACACACGCTCTCATTTTTATTTTTATTAAAAAATGAACTTGATATATGAAATGTTGCACACTATTGAAACATGAAACTTTGTGCACAAGTCATCATGTAGAACATAAAATATTCAAACCTGTCTAATATCTGGATTTTCACTTGTGCAAGCTTCTAACAGAGAAGGAAGATATGCATCATAGTATCTGAGAACAGATCATACAAAGTTTTGAGTCATTAAATGTTATAAGAATCATTTCATTCAATAAAAAGGTTAAAAAGGTCAGTAAACTGTTACCTGACAGCTGCTTCGCGACAGTGCTCTGCAACATCATCAAAAATGCATATGGCAATCCTTCTTTCCTCTGCTGTTTTATTCTTGGCCTAATATTATGAATCAAAAAAATCAAAATTAATCAAAAAATACTTACAATGCCCACTCAAATAGAAGATATTTGCCATCGGAGAAGTTTCCAGTAGAATCTTTATGTTTGCTTTTTGGAACATCTAAGCAAAAGATTTCTATGGCTCAAGGTTTCATATTTCTAGTAAAATCACTTCTGGTGTAAACTGTAAAGTTCAGTGTTCATTATCTTGCACTTTTATCATAACAATACACATCTTACAATCAGATAGTTCATCATTTCACTTACCAACATAGGTGTCAAATAGATGGAAAGTTCATCAAAAAATGGGAGGAAATAAGTCTTGAACGTCTTAACAAGAGTGCCCAAACAATCACCAATCTGCAAAATCACAAAAGGTAAGCTTGTAAAAATTATTTCTTATAAAGCTTGGAAATTAGAAGTCGCGGTTGTGTCTCCAGTATAAAATGGAAATACAACAGTCATGCCCTTTTGGTTACATGTCTAAGGTACTCCTTCGTTCAACTTTACAAGTCATGATTTGATTTAGAACAGTCTTTTAGATTGGATTTGGAGTTTTGGACAATAAATTTCTCTTGAAATATAGTATTACTAATTAGAAAATCACAATCATATGAAACTACACTGAGTAGCTGGCTAGCTGCATCAATTTTGTATCACTAAAGCTGTATAAAGTTAACCTAATTGTTGTCAAAACTTGCAAAGTTTGAAACTAGAAATAAGTGCACGCGTTGTAAATTTGAATGTAGTTAATCAGGCATGTGTAAATCTTTCGATTTCAGCAGTGCACAGAACTACATACACTTGTCAATTGCTATATGTATCAGGGAAAAAAAAAACTGAAAAAGAGGTAGATCTACATATATCACTGTCCAAAAGTTACAAGCAGTTTACTTTTCAATGGCTTACCTGATCAAAGATTTCATCCTCCTGTTCATTTTCTTCTCTGAGCAGATCCTCTTCTTCTGAATCAAAATCTTCAGCTTTTGCCCTTTCTGTTCGTTCTCTCCTCCTGAGAGCACTAGCAGTTATTACTTCTTTAATTCCATCCACTACAGATCTGACCTGGCTTTCCTCAAGAAGTGTTCCTGATAACTGAGAGAAGAAAACAGAATACAGATTATTATGGTGGCCCATATGGAGTGAACATGAATACAGTATGAAAATAAAAAGGGCAAATAAAAATTATTTTTGTTACAGATATGAATAAATAACAGATTTTATCGCTAGAGAAAGTGGAATGGCACAGGATAGTCAGACTAAAGGTCAGATTATTGCCAAAAGAGCCAATCAACACAGTGCTACAAATGTAAACAGGTCAATTTTATTACCACGAGTAGTACAGTACAGAGTAGTTAATACCAAATTCGCTCAAACCCAGTTAGCAACCCAAATCACGATTTTTGTTAGTATTATTTTACCATCGGATGAAACATAGTTTAAGCCATGCTAATCCATCCAGGTCCAAATGGTATCAGACATCAGGTTTTTGAAATTGTTGTCTAGTAAGAAGTACTAAAAATCATATAGGTTGCGCAAGCAACAGCTAGCTGTGCACAAAGTAAAGATATGAGGCTTCTCAAGAGAACTGAGCTCTCAGTGTAACATCACAAAACTATAACTAGAGTACAGCAATACAACACCTGTATGGATTCATTCAGAGATTCCAGCATGCTTGCACAGATTTGTGTGTCGGGTTCCTGCATAGAGTTCCAATACATGCTTTAACAGAACAGCAGTGACCAACAAAATAAGTACTAAGGAAAAGTAAGGTGTTTCAGTTAGCATGCTATGCTTACTTTATGTATAGCCTCTACAAGAGCTGGAACTATGTAATCAGATAGTTGCTTAAGATAAGATTCATCCCGACCTTGTGATTGGCTCCTCTCTATTGCTAACTTTGCTGAACGTAGAAGCTCAGGCATTGCTGGGAGATGACACAATGTATAACACTTGAGAAAAATGCTAAAAAGAATGGAAAATACATTGAAAATGGTAGTTGCAGACCTGAAACAGCTGCCTTCCTAACTTCTTCATGAAAATAAAACTTGAGGAGAGGTACCAGAGTAGTTGCAACCTGTACAGATTCAAGGTTCAGCTGGAGCTCTTCACATATGCGTGCGTGCACACACACGCACACAGTTCACAAAACCATAACATTACCTGATCAATCCATGGGAAAAACCCTTCCTTGAGCTCATCAGCATAGCAACATAGCATATTACATGCCGTTGCTTTTTCCTCCAGCAGACTGGTCCGGATGCCAATTCTCTTATCTCCTAGTGTAATAGTCTCCACACTGCATTTATGCAGGCAGTCGAGTAAAACACAAAATTTTAGACTTATCTTATGGTACAATCAGACAAGAACGGGAGATCAACATTCATAGATGCTGTTTGCTTTGCTTAATCTGACAAACACGTGCAAATTTGAAACAGAACATATCATTATGAAAAATAATGATCACATTAATTTGTATGTTCTCTTATATCATGCCTGCAATGATCACATTCACCATTTTCATTCTTCTATCATGGGGGTGTGACCAGCAGATAAAAAATAACACAGGAGACATAACATTATGATAAATTGCCATTGTAACAAAAATAGGGAGGGAACTCCTGAAAACATACCCCTCATCATCAGATTCACCATTTTCATCTTCTGGCCCAGCAGAAGTGACACTCACATCTGGTTTAAGCTGAGCAGACTGGAGCAGAGGAGGCATAACAACACTCATGTATGGCAAGAAGTCCTGACCAAGGCATTTACACAATCTCGCCCAGGCCTAGAAAATGCGATTAGAATAAGCAAAACTGAAGTGATGGCATAAACTGACAATAAGTGTTTTAAGTTCAACATACTTGCAGCATGTAACTTGTTATAGGGTCATCAGCTTCCATCTGAGACCCTTGCAGTGTCATCAAAACTTCCATCACCTGGCAAGAAAAATATGTTAAGAGCCAAAGAAACAATGAATTCAGCAAACAACATTCAAATAAGCCAATCAGCAACATAAATCAGAACAAGTCACAAATAGCATCTACAGTGTACTTTGATATTTTCTTCTTATGTATCAGAGCAACTAGCAAATAATTACCTGCTTAGCATCATCCTTAAATTTTTGTTTCCCGACCGCCATACCAACTAAGCTAATGCATTCCATGGATTTCGCCCGCAACATTCTATTTGATTTGTCAGTTGCATTCATGAGTATAGACTTGAGATATGGCATGACTGCATCATAATATTTTTGGAAGTGTTCCTGAAACAACAAGAGTGCAAAACTTTTAGCAAGAATGTTGGGCAGAAAAAAGGTATGTTTCTCTTGTACCTGAGAAGAATCTGCAGCTGACGCTAAAGCAGTTAAAGCACCTTCTTGCACCATTTGGTTTCCAGTCTATGAGAAAACAAACAAAATTTTCCAAACATGAAACAAAAATTGCGTTCATGTTTCTGCTACATAAAATGAAGGCTCCATGATCAAATGCAAGGATTACCTGAAGCAATAATAGCAGTTTTCCAACTATCCCGTCCAAGTATGGTGTCAAAATATCAGGCCTGCAATTCTCGCTGAAGTTTAGAATTGCAGAAGCTGCATGTGCCTGAACTCGTTGGGAACATAAAACAATGATTAGAGTATGTCTTGCTGATAACTTGATGGGAATTAATGACAAGACAATTGTAAGTATATGTCAAAGAAAAAGCAAGCGGCACGAATTAATGGCCACTAATTGAAAAAGACCAGGTAACCATTTGTGACCTCAGATGAGGACACACTATAAACACATTAGGTGCAAAAAGCAGTCTCATCAAACCTTCCTAATTCATCACATCATGAAACATTGAAACTTGATCACAAAAAAAAAATCTTTGTACATAGTCTAGCATAATCACTTGTATTGTATGGTGGTACAAACATCAAACAACCAGGGTGGACCAGTGGAGAGGTTGAGGGCTGTAGTTTGTTGGGTTTTGAGAGTTGAGAGTTGTGTTTTACCAGGTTGCATAGTTGGAGAGTAGAAATTAGACCAACACAATAGTTGAGAGGGTAAAATAGACTCATTCATTGATATACATTTGTAATATAATTGAGAAAATTTCCATGTACTATTTTACTAAAAGTACAACAGACAGCTGTGAGCATTAGATCTTAATTAGTCTACACACTTTGATTTTAACTATAATTTTCATTTGTTTAATTTCCAGGTAATTTCTACTCATTCCTTAGAATGCATAAATGTCAAGAACTCAAGATAATATCTTTTCAGTTTCCAAGTTCCCGATACTTGTGGGTTACAGGACCACCAATGCTTTATAGTTTACACTATGAAATACAATAATGAATACTGAAAGAAGTGCAGCAAAAAGAGTTAGGAGTTGTAAATCCTCGACAATAACTTGCCTGCACACGGGGGTTCTGGAAATCTTCCATGGATGAAGCCAACGCAGGCAGTACAACATGGTGCAATTTATTTTGCAACTCAGGCCCCAGGTCCGTCGAAAGCTGCCCAATTGCATTGATAGCTGCCCATCTCACCCGAGGATGTGGATCCTGGAAGGAATTCAGCACCATCCCAACTACCTGCTCCAGATTCTTAATCATCACCCTAGCACAGCCCTCTGCAATCTGCGCAATCGTAACTAGTGCCGCATGCCGTCTCTTCCACTCTTCAGCAGCAAAAAATGATGGCAGCAACTCAGCTGCCACAGGTAAAATCGTATTCCCACCAACGGCAATTGCAAGCCGGTCAAGACACTCCATTGCGAAAACATAGCTCCCAGTCTCCCCAGCATCTTCCTCCTCCGACACAGCAGCATGCCACGCCGGTTCATCCTGGACGTCGAGCAGCATTGTCATGAGCACCGCAAAGAGCCGGCCCACATACCGTGGCAACCTTCTCATCATCCCGGGTGCACGCTCCCTCACCTCAGCAAGGGTAACAACAAACTCAACAGCAAGGTGGCGTGTGCCATCCTCTAATCCAGGGGCTTCTGCAATTTGCAGCATGGAACCAACCACATCAGGCAGCTGGCGGCGAAGGAACTGTGGTTCCGCACCTGCAAGCTCTATCATCATCTCCAGCGCCTCCTGTGCAGAGCCCTCGTTACCACAGTTGAGCGATTCAGCGAGGGCGCGCATCATGGCAGGGAGGAGGTCCTGGAACTGGTCGCGGTCGGCGGCCGAGGGGAGGGACTGTATCAGACTGATGGCAGCGTTGAGCCCAGCGACGCGGACATCTGCATATGAGGGGTGCGAGAGCGCGGAGAGGAGGAGCGCGTGGAGGTTGGGGAAGCTGGCGGCGAGATGGGAGGCCAACCGAGCTAAGATGTTGAGCGCCGACTCCTGCAGCGCGGGAGGCGAGGAGGGGGAGGCGATAGACTTGTAGAGGAAGGTGAGGAGGTCGGGCCACGCGTTGGACGGCAGCAGGAAGGAGGCGAGCTCGGCAACCGCGTCGGAGAGCTTCTTCGAGATGGACTTGGAGAGCCCCGGCACGGAGGCCGCGGAGAGGAGGAGCGCGCGGAGCGAGGACTGCGTGGCGGGGGAGAGCGCCGGGTAGACGAACGCCTGAGAGCCCGGGGAGATGAGGCGGCGCAGGAGCACGGCGGCCATGGGCGCGGAGGGGTGCGCCGGCGAGAGCAGCAGGTGCGCGAGGCGGAGCGCGAGCGCGTCCGGGTGGGACGCGCGGAGCGCGTGGAACATCCCCTCCGCCCGCGACCTCGCCTCGTTCGCAGGCGACGTCAGGTCCCCGAGCAGCGCCGTCAGCCCCGCGGGGTCCGCTCCCAGCACCGCCGCCGCATCAGCCTCCGCCTGCAGATCCATGCGGCCTCGGCTCGGCTCGGCGCGGCGCGGCGACGACGGAGCGGAGGAGGGAATTCGGGCGGCCGCGCGGGATTTTTTGGGTTTTGGGGCGGGAGGCGGGGGCGTTTTGGAGGGGGGAGGGGAAGAGTAGCGCGGCGAGGCGAGGGGGAGGAGGAGGGGAGGGGTTGAGTACGATAGGGCGATGGGAGTTGTGCTGGCCGTGGAGGCTGGAGGGTGGTGCCGTGCTGGGAGGGCGGGGCCCAGGGACCAGGGAGATCTGTTATTGATGGTCCATGACGGGTGGGCCCGGAAGGGTTATCAAAATCAGAGCAGCTCACGTCACAGCTCACCATGCTTAATTATGCCATCATCTCTTGATTTAGTAGCTTTCTTTGCTTCTCGTAGCTTTTATTTACATCTTCACTGGTCCGCCTAATCGTGAGCGAAGTTTATAGATAAAACGTGAACGAGAGTACGGCTATGGAACGAGAGAATTTTGGACAGGGTTTGGAGGAATTGCATAAAATCTTATATAGGGGCATCTTTGAAATACAGATTTTTGGAACATGACGTAGAAAAAACATAGAATTCTAGTCAGTGACTTAATATTTTTTTAATTCTATAGATGAAAAAAAAACCATAATAGAGACAGACACAAGACACACGCTCATCACGGCTAGCCGTCAACAAGGACTAGTAAGTGATGCGTTTGATGTCAAGCCTTCCACTGCACTGATACAGTTCCAGCAGCTATAGGAGTTCCTGCTCTCTCCTAACTGTGAGGTATGCCGCCATTGAGAGATTCGTTTCTACCATCGTCGCATACTCCAGTGTCATCGATAGCTGCAGACACCGTGGAGAGGGGTGTGCAAAGGATGAAGAGGTAGGAGGTCACGATGGCGAAGGACGGAGCCACCATTGCTACTGTCATTAGTATGGTTCGACTCTATTTTTAAGGGTAGTTTTGTTTAGTACGGTTCTAGCGTTGACGTACCTTTTAAAAATAGTTTTTTTTAAGTGAAACCTATTTGTGGGATATAATCTAAAATTTCTCCTACGAATTGAGCATCCGATAATTTCCATTCAGTTTATTTGCCACTAGAGTTCAAGAATATACACAGCATCTATAAAATGGCTATAAAGCAGGTGTTTAGAGTGGGATGATATATGTGCATCATTAAGTGTCTATGCAAGACTCCTCTAAACATGGATGGGCAGAAAAAGGCACCCATAATAATGAACCGGCGGTTTTGGGGCAGACTTGTACGAGATCAGTGCTTCATGGGTTAATTATTGTAGCTAGATCGGCGAGGAGATCGTGCGGCATTGTGGCATCCCGTGCAGTAGTACCGACACGCTAACAGCCGGGGGCACCCAACCTCTGCCTGTCTGATCAAGTTATTAGTGCTCAACAGCCGCGCACACCGTCCCGGCCTCCCGGCGATGAACAACACCGGCCGTCCTTTCAGGCCGCCGCGCCTGTGTCCGCCCAAACGCGGCGCTAGCTATCCGAAATCTTGAGTGCCGTAGAGCACCGTGGCTTGGATGCAGCCAGCCGGCACGCAGCCGGTGGCATGTGAGTACAAAAAATTTGACAGGAAAAAGATATTCGCACATACTTCTAAGATTTTTTTTTTCTGATGAATGAATGAATGAATGAATTAATGGGCATGCTACCTGAACTTTTAATGTGCGATTTTTATAAAAAAAACTTTCTATATATGAATTTATTAGAATACTATTTTAAATCTTTTTTTAACTCTATAATAGTTAATTCATCCGTTTATACCTTCTAATAATTATAACAAATCATTCAACTATTCAGCCATTTTGCACAAAACAAAGCACATCCTTATCTCTTGCAGATATTAGAAGAGCAATGTAATACTATTACAAATGGAGAGAATTATTTATGAATGGTCGTTGATAAAAGAGTAAACTTCACAACTATTTTACAATGGATACCTAAAATTAGTTTGCTAGTACAAGTTTAATCTGATAACTTTATTTCAAAACAATAGTTCACAAGTCCGCTAATATGCTGCATGCCCTAAGGCCATGCCCAACGGCTCCAACATGGAGTGTGGTCTTGCCGGTCTACGTTGGTGGCGGGCTACCATGGAGGAGCGAGGAGAAAAAGTGAGTGGTTTGAAGTATGGTAGAGTAGCTTGCAGAAGACACTGGTGGCTTGAGAGAAAATGAGGCGGTCCATGGTGAGAGAATGCTGCACTTGCTGCCTAGGAAAGGAAGGAGGTGGTCCTGGTGGAGGTCATTGGTTGAGCACCGCCGCCATCAACAAGCAGATCGAACCGCTGATGAGTGCATCACCCGCTCGAGCTAGCCAGCCCAAGGCCGAGGACAATGGCGGAGGCACTGAGGCAGAGGACAACAATGCACCTCTCGGCTCTCGTCGCCGTCGATGACTCCAGCGATCGAGAAGACGTTTCACAGTGGCAGCTAGATCCGGAGCTAGGAGACACGCGGAATGGCGGTGGCAGCCAGATCTAGAGCTAGGAGGCGTGGTGGCCGTGAGACCTAGGAAGGGCGGCGGTGATTAAGGCCAGAGCCGGGAGAGGCAGTGGCAGTGGCAGCCGGAGTCGAGAAGGGTGATGTCAATGGCAGTCAGATCCAACGTATGGAGATGAGGTGGCTGCGAGAGTTGAGAGAGGAGGCGGTAGTTGTAGCTGGAGCCGGGAGAGGCAGTACCGGTGGTGGCCGGAGCTAAGAAGGACGATGGCAATGGCGGCGGTGAGCTGAGAGGATGCCATCAGAACATATAAAGAATGGGGAAATGAGGAGAGGGAATTACTTTTGGAGTTGTTTATAATTTATTTCTTTCCATTGAGGTGCTATATGTATAATTTGGATTAGAAGTGTAAATAAAATCAACCGAGGGGCTAAAGTACAAATAAGCAGGGCTGTAATAAAAAAAATTACGTGGGCCTGTCTAGACCACACATGTATTATGGATATAGTGGCTTGGATGGTGGTTTCAACTGCTTTTGCCTAAGTGAAGGTTAGAACCGCTGGTTGAGACTACGGTGTATTGCTTATGCCCTAAGAGTGCATCTTATACCGATCGATGCATGCAATGTGCAAGCAATGTTTTCCATACCGCCGATTACCGCGTGGTTACTACAGTAACCGCGCATACCGCCGGGTACGGTAGAGGTAATCGGCGGTATGGTCTACCCAAATTTCATCCAAATTTAAATTTTCAAAAAAAATAAAAAATCCAAAAAATTCTAGCAGGTAGTACTTGAATTGTGTATCATTATGATGAAGAAAGTTTGTGAAAATAATGAAGTTTACTTTATATTTTGGAGCTCCATCGAAATTGAAAAAAAAGATGAGTTATGCAAAAAAAATTATGCAAGATTACATTATTTTTTAAATATATCCATAAATTTCCTGAATTTTCTACAATTTTCTAGAATTTTTACTATGTTTTACAATTTTTCATAATTTTTCTTTTCAGCTTCAACATACCGTGGTTTACCATATGGTTACCGCGATTTTACCATGAGATTTAAAAATTCCGCGGTAACCGCGATTTTATCGTAAGATTTAAAATTTTTGAATTTAAATTATTTTTAGAGATGATATTCATGTGGTTTTTGACGATTACTGTGTTAACCGTCTTTACCGTGCGCGTGGGAGGGGGGGGGGGGGGGGGGGCAGGTGAGATCGCCAGCGTACATGGCCGTATCTTCACACCCAGGTGGTGGTACTTCCTTGAAAGGGTCTTTAGCAAAGCTTCGGGTATTGATTAATGGCACATGCAATGATACAATGTGGGGGCCCTTGTCCAAGAACACTATAGCCTAGCTGCACAGAAATCCTAAGGTAGAGGTGGGACTTGGGCTGTGCCGGGCTAGCACGGCCCACCAGTCATGCCGTGCTGTGCCGGCACGCCTCCATGAGGTGCACGGCCCAATGGACCGATGGGCCTGCTTGTGCCCGGCTGGCACTAGCACGGCCCCGCTAAAGGGCGTAGGCTGGGCATGCTTCCTACATAGAATTTTTTTATTTTTATATTTTTTAATAAAATATTTACAAAAGTATATTTTTATTTTAAAATTTACAAAAATATGCTCCCAACGCCCTCTGGGAGGGCGTTTTTTATGAGAACGCCTTCCCAGAGGACGATTTGATGACGTGGCAGACGCCCGTAGATCGGACAGCCGATGATCGTCTGCACTTTTACAGATAGCCCCTGGCCATTAAAAAACCACCCTCTAGGATGGCGGCAAGGGGGCCACCTGCAAAAATGCCAGCCACGGGGCCGACGCTTTTGCGGGCGACCCCCTTGCCGTCCTCCTAGAGGGCGGTTTTTTAATGGCTAGGGGGCCGCCTGCAAAATGGCCGGCCCATGGGTCGGCCATTTTGCATGCGCCCCCCTTGCCGCCCTATGGGAGGGCGGTTTTTAGCTGGCTCAGTATAAAACCCCCTTCCAGACTCCAAAAATATCATAAAATTCACAGAAATCACAAAAAAAAGAAGAGAGCTGAGAGCGAGGGTGAACGAAAGCAGTGAAACTCTGCCGGTTTGCTGATTCGTCTGCAGGTAAAATCTATTGTCTCTTTGCAATTTCTATTTCTATGCAAGAATTGATATAGTATTGTACTGGTTACGTGTATAGTACTATATGAAAATAAGTTGTTACTCGTAGATCTGTAGGTTTTTTAGTCAATCTGTTAAACGACTTAATTTGTGTAGAGATGGTAGTTATAAAATCTCGATTACACGGTTTTAGATGTGAGGAGAATGTTGGTACGTAGTTTAACTGTATTTTTTCATCAACAGATATGTCAAATAAGGTGATATTTCAGTTTTTTCACTGGCAAGAAAATGTTAGGTATGGTCTAGAAGGTGTAGATCTGTCGGAGTTTAGTTTAACGGCTAAGGGCATTGATAGGCCAGCTAAGAGAAGTTTTGGGTCAGTGTACAACTGGCTGATGCGAGGCTTTCGACTGGAACCCTAGATCAACGTAATAACTTTGTATATTGTAGTCAGTCGTGCAGTTGAAGGTTTTTTTTAGGAACTGATGCCGGTGGATTGCACTGCCACTTGGAGATGATACGTGGAGAATGCATTCCAACGTGGTTGGCCACTGGGCATATTTGTGTCGGTGTATGAGAAGGATAACACCACTGCTGCAATGCCCGTGCAAGATGATAAGGGTTCAAATACGACGAGAGGTGATGCCGAAACAATGGAAGAAAATGAAGGAGAGAATGAAGGAGGAAATAAAGAAGATAAGTAGTCAACAGGTGCGGCATATGAGGGAGAACTAATCGACACCATTGTCGAAGAAATGGATAGGGAAGATGCTGAAAACAAGCATGCAGAGTATGATGATTCTTCTGATGAGGACAATGTGATGCCTGCAGAATGGAGCAACGAGAACTTCTCTGGCCTTGTTATCTCCGAGTGGTATCATGTGCCATGGGAGTACAAGAAGAACAAGGTTATTTAGAGGGCTAAGTATGCATATGAAGAGGATTTGAAGGAGGTAGTAAAACAATGGACGGTGTCACTTCAGAGGGAGTTCTCGATCGTGAAGTCAAGCAAATCTGTGTATAAAGTGAAGTGCGTGAAGGATGGGTGTCCATGGCGGGTGCACATATTTAAGGGTAAATAGAAGGATTATTGGCAAGTTTCAATCGTTACCGAGCATTTATGTTACTTATCAGATATTGAAAAATATCATAGAAACATGACATCTGTATTTGTTACAACAGAGATGTACTACCACATTTTGAACAACTTGGAGTACGAACCAAGGTCAATTGTAAAACATATTGAAGAGAAATTTAAATACACAATTAGCTATGCTAAGGATTGGAGGGCAAAAACAAATGGTTGTAGAGATGAGGTTTGGCACATTTGAAGCATCTTATGATAATTTTGCCTCGTCTGTTAGCCTGTATTCTTCAGAGGAATCCGGAGACCTGCTACGACCTAAAAGTCTTTCCATCAATTGAATATGGTAATAAAAGTGTGTTGCAACGGGTATTCTTTACATCAGGTGCTTACATTAAGGCATTTGTGCATTGTCGTCCCATTCTCTGCATCGATAGGACATTTCTAACCGAAAAGTACAGAGGGCAAATATTAACAGCAATTAGAGTTGACGAGAACAATCAAATTCTACCGGTGGCTTTTACTTTTGTTGAGAGAGAACACTGATAACTGGTACTAGTTCTTAGAACGGGTTAAGTCTGCAGTTGTACGGATGAGGCCAGACGTATGCCTCATACATGACCGTCATGCCAGCTTGCTGCGGGCAATTGAGGAACTGAGGGATGAATGTGCTGAGAAGGGATACCCCCAAGGGGGTCTGATATCCAAAGTAGATGGTGCATGCGTCATATGGGTGCTAATTTCTACAGATAGTTTAAGAATAAGCACCTTATGGATCTTTTCAAGAGGCTGTGCACCCAGAATCAAGAGAAGAAATTCAATGAGCTTTGGAAGAGGTTGGAGGAGTTGACCTCTAAATAAACAGATGAACAGTCCAAGAGGGCTACCCTTGTAGGGGATAAGACTCTACAAGCTCTTGGACCTCTATTAAGTGACGGACTACGTATGAAAAGAAGGTCGGCATCCTCGGTTAGAAAATTTTCGGAGTGGATTAAGAATGAGCCAAAGGAGAAATGTGCATTATTATATGACAAGAATGGTTCTCGATTTGGCATAATGACCACAAATTTGGCAGAGGTTTATAACTGGGTGATGTGTAGTGTTTGAGGCCTCCCACTTGTTGGTATAGTTGAATTTATCTTGCATGGCACATGCAATTACTTCAGAGATCGGTTCAGAGCAGCCGGCCCCTCAATGGCGGACAATAATTTTTTTTTTGGCACCCTACTGACTAAGTACCTGTAAGATAAAAGTAATAAGGCCCGAAGACATCGAGCTATATCTCAAGGTACATAAGAACACAGATTTAAAATATTGTGTGTCGACAAGGGCATGCGCGCAATCTACCGCAAAAGAGTTGTGTAGGAGTACGTGCTAAAGGAAGACAGGACCTGTAAGTGCTCGTGCCGAAAACCTACTCTAATCCACAAGCCATGTTCACATATTATTGCCACGAGCAGTGAGTACAGGATAAAAGCACGTTATTTTGTCTCACCTAATTTCAGAAAAGAAGCAATCTATAATACCTGAAGTGGAGAGATATACAGTTTCGGTATTGCGGGGACATTTACTACGAAGCATTCTTAAGCTATCTATATTCCTGATCTAATAAAATTGGGAGATAAAGCAGGTCGCCGCAAGACAAGACGCATCCGTAATGACATGGATGAGTCAAAAGCCGCTGAAGGCATAAACGTTGTTCAAAGTGCGACCAAACAGGTCATACCTATAAGAAATGTCCAAAGGATGCAACCGGTCCAAGTGCGGCGGAAGTTGGACCATTGGGTTCAGGCGTTGATGGCAGTCGTCCTACGGGTGAAGGCATAACTTCAAGACGACCCCGTCCTAGATGTTCTTGAGCATTTGGTGGTGCTGCGGTGTAGTGTAAGTCTATGCTTGTTATAGAACGATATGTACTGTACGGTTGTTTTTTTATTGCCATATAATAATGTTATAAACCTTAACAATAATTTATAATGTAGCTGTTTAATTAATTTTGCGAACTTACTCTTACTTGTTGCTTTGACAATAAAATTTACGCTAACTTTCTATTTGCATGCAGGTATGGCATACCATACACCAGAGCTGCTTGACCGGGCCCTCGACTAGTCCCACCAGTCTTACTTGTCAGCCATCGAGAGTGCCCAACTAGCCACCTTCCATCCACGGCCTTCACGTTACCTCCTGCGGATAGACCCCCGATTCCGTGAGAGGTAAGAGCTGTATCAATATTCATTTACATCATTTGTATATATCTATGTTCCCCAATATTAACAACAGTGCTATATTCTGCAGGTTACGTAAGGCTGGACTTCTTCCGCTGTGCAAACTTGTTGAGCCCGCACCGGAGGAGAGAGAACTTATCAGGCGATGGGACGCTGACCGGTCACTTCTAGGCAGCACTGGTGGATCGTTGGAGACCAGAGACCCACACGTTCCACCTACCATGCGGCGAGATGACTCCCACACTCCAGGACGTATCCTACCTGCTAGGACTTACTCTCGCATGGGACGCAGTCGGTCTGGTTGACGGGATGCACGGTTGGTCGTAGGACATCACTGCTCGATTCGAGGCCGTGCACCGTCGACCTGGACTTGGTATGCCGGGTTAGCTATCGCCTTACACCACGAGCGGCCCCTCGCAGGCGTGGCTGCTACAGTTCACCGTAAATCGCGGATTCCTTCTATTCATAATCATCCGATCTATAAAGCAACAATGGTGCTGACTATAATCTTGCTTTACAGCCTGATCAGCTAGACCTTGACGCCGACGAATACTCGGTGCGGCGGAGCTTGGAGACATACCTGCTGTGGCTGTTCGGGTGGGTGATGTTCACCAGCACGACGGGGCACGCGGTGGACAAGGGCTTGATCCACTACGCTCGTGCGATAGCGGACAGCAAGGACGGCTACGTACCGCAGTAGAGCTGGGGATCTGCTGTTGTTAACGCCAAAATTTGGTAAGGCGCTATGTCAGATTCGGTCAAAGGGGAAATTGCAGTCAACTGGCGGAAATTGATCCAGAAGAGACCGATTCCGGAAGGGAGCCGTGAAGACCGCTGTTTGGCAGTTATTTACTGTATCTATTAATTAGGCAAGTGTTTATCTTTAGGAAACTTGACCTCGTGTCCGGTCAGGCTTTGTTTAATGTTTTCTGTTATAATTAGGAAATCATGTACCGTGTCCAATAAGGACTCATGTAACTCGGGGTATAAATACGTACGCCCGGGGACCTTGTAAATTATCACTCGATCAATACAATTTCGGCGCATCACCACCCTTCCGACGGGATCTTGCTTCTCGAGCCGGGCTGCATCGGTTAGGTCCGACCTCCTGCAAGAGGGTAAGTCTCGTCACCCCGGCTACCTATCGGCCAGGACTTCCTCGTTAGGTCCGATATTCTAGTCGGTTTATGATAGTCAGCTTACCACGATATATTTATTTTATCTATGGCTGCATCAGTTCAGTTTGATCTCATAGATTGATTAGGTATATCACATCACGCGTGCATAGATCGTATCGGCTTGCTGGGAGCGGTTTATCATCAGTTTGTGCTGCATCGGTTAGGTCCGACCTACTAAACTGCTAGCGATAAATCATTCCTGCTAGGTCGATGCCTTATGTGCAAGCGTCTTGCATTCTGCTCGTTTATTTTACCAAGTTTATAGCCGGTTTTTGAGCATCCCTTCGATGATCAGCTAGCGCAATACTTGTTTATTATTATGTTATTGCTCTTGCCGTCATCGGCTTTTAGCCGATGTATAAGTGCTACAGTGCGTATCGGCCATCGGCCGATGAGACGAGTCCAAGCCGGCTTCCAGCCGATTGGCTCACGAATTTGACATCTTCTCTCCTTGTCAATTGCAGGGTCAAATTGACTGGCACGCCTACGAACCTCAAGATTTTAGGACCTGCACTGGAGTGAAGCAAATCTCCTAGGCCTTTGCGTGTCTCCCAGACGCCGGACGGCCCCCGGCTGGTTTTCAGCACTCTCCCTACGAGAGCGGCTTGTACGGACAGTCGCCCAAGGACTATCCGACTATGGGGATCGTATGGTGTCGCCATGAGGTACGTAACTTGAAATTCTATATTTACCACTTATGCGCAAACACTGATGTGTTCCCCTTTCCTATTTTGCAGCGTCGTTACACCCACACGCAGGTTAGGAGGGCCTACTCCGACTTTGTTATGGAGTTCGACCGCCTGCTGCCTAGAGATGTCGTCTGGGAGCCGTATAGTCCACAGGCCATCGCGGCCCGTGCACCGCTCGAACTCTCGGCTCTTTGCACGCGCGGCCAGGCATATTGGATGACGATGCTGCCATTGGTTTTCGACATCTTTGTCAAGCTCCACTGTCCGCAGCGTGTGATGCGACAGTTCGGTCTATATCAGCACTTCCCTATGGCCGTACAGATGGTTGTGCCGCGCGACATGCACCGGTTAGTACAGTTGCGATCTTTGTTGAGTATTACAACTCTTTAATGAAGTTTAATGCACTCTCTGCAAATATGTATAATCATAGGGGACAGGCAAGCGGCACTCAGTGATATCCCCGACTACAGAGGTACGTGAAGGACTAGTTGTTGGCGACAAAGGAGGTCATAGACAAGGTACGTCCACACACTGAGAACAGCTACCTAGCATACCTCAGGTGGTACCAGCCCCGCACCCACACACGCGTGTCATTCATCCCAGATGATCCACAGCCACACGTCACCGCTGCCACTGACACGTATCCTAGACACTGTGACCAGGACTACTTCCGCGCGGTAAGTCACATTCTCTTTATACTTTACTATTCCCTTTGTAGGTGTCCACGGTTCTAACACATATTCACGTCATATTTGAAATAGGCCGACGCAGCGTGACAGGTTCAGGCTGATGTGAACGCGACATTTAGACGATTGGACAATGGGATCATGCTGATTGCGGAGAAGCAAAGGACGACTTTCGGGAGGATTCATCAGGCGATGCACACAGTGATTCGTGCGCTCACTTGTCGTGCGGCTGACGCGGTACCTCTCGTAGCTGTACATCAGCAACAGCCACGACCAGCAGGAGCAGGAGCAGGAATGCATCCGCATGGTTCCAGTCATCCAGCTGGCCTCTCCAGAGGTAAATTCCGTTAACCATCGGTTCATAACATGTTTCCTTCTACGACATGCACCGTTTTACATTAATATACTTCCATGCAGCTTTTGCTACACCGTACCTACATCCCTCCGGAGCTGGTACGTCGACGCAGGGAGCGTACCACATACGACTACATGCGCAGTAGCGCATGAGCAGTGCCCCCAGGGGCACCACAGGACGTTCTTCAGGTTATATCAATGTTTATTTTTGCCTTGCAAAATTTTGGTTTGCAATTTTTAACAATTTTGTGCACAAGGTTCCACTCTATAGCGTCGAGGATGTTTGCTAACGCTGACTCCTCCGCGCAGGGTGTACGCGGCAGCGGTTGAGCACCGGATCCTTTCGAGGGGGACGATTTGGAGGACGAGGACGAGGAGATCCAGGAGGTACTAGGTACAACGCAACTCGAAGGAGCTCCACCACGCAGACACAGGACCCACCAGCTGCCACACCTGTGCAGGCGACCCGCGCTGGCCGTGTCGTACCACCAGACCGGCTGACGTACTCCTAGGACCAGGTGCTTACACAGGGTAGGAGGACGAAAAGGGCTAGAGGTTACGGTCAGGGCCCGTAGTACGTTGTACCAGTAGTATTTCGCCTGTTGTACATCATGTTTTATTAATTTGACGTTTACTGAGGAAACCCATTTACTTCGTTTACGCTCATCAATTAAACGATGTACTCATACTGATCATAAACATGAATTTTCAAGTTTTAACTTTACGGCGAAAGTAGATTCCGAGCGATAACAACCGAGCACACGTTAATTGCTTACGAACCTAATAAAATTATCTATCCAATGAGTACAAACGGCACATGAAACGTTTCTAGTAATCCTTATAACATGCCTTAGGGTATTTCAAACGGATATCCGACTAGATATGTAACTACTATGTGCAGCGTGGGTACTTCCTCTTCCTCGCTGCCTCCAGCCCAGCTTTCTTTGTACGTAGTGCCCTTTCCTGCTTCCTCTCCTTGTCTGCCTCACGGGCTTCCTTCTCCTCCTTCCTCTTCTACTGAGCCTTCCACTTTTCTTCTGCCGCCCAAAAACGTTCGAGACGCTCCCTGTGCCATCGAGGCGCTCCCTGTGCCATTCCTGTGACCTGTAAAGAAACTCTGCGTCCTGTGGACGGATCTCCGTATCTATCCACTGCACAAAGGCGAAAGAGGTTTCGGTGCCTTCACATATGCAAACTTGTTAGTTAAAAGGTTCAAATATTTCGTGCTGTAAGATAATTCGTATTATCTTTACTGGCTTCTTCGACTACTTTTTTTCCTTGTGGCTTCGGCTTCTCCGGGAAGTAGGCGTAATTAGCACACATTCAATAACTTTAGCGGTATGTATGATCCAACTGACTTATTGCAACTTTGCACTTATTTTCGTACCAACACATCAGCGGAGATATGCCAATTGGAGGTCGTTGACGACTAAACATACTGAATATATCCATAGCAAACTACATTATAACTAAATAAACGCAAGTTATAACTCGCTATGTCAAAAATACCTTATATAACTACATACATAGGGTATACTACACATGACTACAAAAAATAAAATAACTATATACCTAAGATTTCTCGAACTAGAGCTACTCATCTAGTAAAAAACATAACTTCTCTCATCCGACTTATCAATACCCTTAGACATTATACTCAACTACAATAGATCTACACCATATGAATCATATATAACATTTTCTTACCCGTGAAATAATTAATACAATGCTACATATACTACATCACTTAATGAATAGAAATAGAAATTACAAAGAGACAAAATATTACCTACAGACGAATCCACAAACTGGCAGGGTTTCATCGCTTTCGTTCGCCTTCGCTCTCAGCTCTCTCTTCTTTTTGTGAATTTTATGAACTTTTTAAAGGCTATGAGAGGATTTTATATTGAGCTAGTAAAAAATCTCCCTCTCAAAAGACGATTTTGTCCATTTTACATACGGTTCCCTAGCCATGTAAAAACCACCTTCTAGTTGAGCGGCAAGTAGGCCGCCTGCAAAATAGCTAACCACGAGGCCGGCTATTTTGCAGGCGGCTTCCTCACTATTAAAAGCCGCCCTCTAGGAGGACGGCAAGAGGGCTATCCGCAAAAACGTCGACCCCGCAGCCAGCAGTTTTACGGACGGCCCCTTAATGCCTTCTTAGAGAAGGGTTTTTGCTAGCTAGAGAGCCGTCTGCCGTGCCATCAAATCGTTCTCTCGAAGTGCGTTTTCATAAAAAAAAAACATCCTCCCAAAAGCATTGGGAGTATATTTTTTAAATTTTTAAAATGAAAATATACTTTTATAAATATTTTATTAAAAAAATATAAAAATAAAAAAAATCCTACTTACCTGTGACATGTCCGCCGCCGTGGTCGATTGGCCATCGTCATCTTCATCCACGACCCCGAGCTGTCCCGTCGTGTCTTCGCCAACGTCCGCCCCGACGCGTTCCACCTCATCAGCTCATCGGACATCGGCCACCCGTTCGGCAAGAAGCTCTTCGGCGACCACAACCTCATCGGCTCATCTACATGTTCGTCGAGGACCACAAGGACCTGCGCCAGTGCGCCACCGGATCCCGCCCAACTTCACGCCGCGCGCGCTCTCCACCTACGGCGCCATCCAGCAGCGGGTGATACTCTCCCACCTCCGGCGGTGGCTCGACCGGAGCGTCGCGCCCGCACGGCCGCATCTCCCGTGCCTCCTCCAGCCGTACTCGTCGGCTCCGCCGAGAGCACGAGAGGCCGAGACGGCGAGACCAGAGACTCAGAGAGGCCGAGAGGACGAGAAACGAGAGAACGAGACGCTTCGGCCGATTGTTTGCTGGTCAAAAGACATGGTGGCCGTGGCTTCGTCGGTTCATCCTCCCTCTTTTCTTGTCCTTGGCCGGTTGGCCCTTGGGCATGGATGATGACTGATGGACGCATGGTGGCTGTGGCTCTGCCTCTGCGCCTGTTGCTTTTTTGCTTTATGTCCCACTCCCACACGCATAGTGCACAGAGAGAGACAGAGAGTGAGAGAGACAGACCACAGAGGCACAGCAAAATTGAAAAATAGGAGCGGGACCTAAACTTTGGGAGGGAAAAAGAGGCAAACCAGAAACAGTGGAGGGAAAATTGAAATGGTGCAAAGCAAAGTTTTTGAGACAAAAATTAGGGGAAAACACTTTATTAATAATAGGGATACAAAGTTATTATCTCGTTAAAAACCTTACGCCCTAGTGTAGGGTCCCCCAATAAGCAAAAGAGTACAACAACGGAAATATTACATTATTAGTTTTGATTGGCATTCACTCATCATTGTTGATACCAAATTTCGCCAATACATCAGCCATTGCATTGGCAATCTCTGAATCCTGTGTAGCCGATGCTACGTTCGTTCATCCGCCTCCATCTAGTCTTTACGGTAAAAAAATGCCTCAACGGTCTCCGGTGCAAGACAAGACCTTCTTGAATAATTCTTCCAATCTCACTAAATGCTTACTTTGAATAGACAGAGGATGCAGGAACCAATAGAACATCGCGTGCGAAGTGAGCCAATACTGGAAGAGTCCGTTCTTTCTCTTTCCGCCACCCTAGGAGATCGACATTGTTGCCATCAAGCATCCGATCATGTTCAGTGTGATTGGTGTTGAGGTAGTGGGTAAGCTTTGCATCCGGGTTCCAATTTAACCTGCTTCCTAAGGAGGAGGCTTGTTCCTTGCCCCTGAACTTCTTCCACAAATTGAGAGCGCTTGATTTGCTTTTTTTTTGGGGGGGGTTTCCTCAGGGACTCGATGAGCAGCACCTAGCTTAGTTTGATATAAACGAAAACCCTGTATAGCTCATGTTTAACATGTTGGAAAGCTTTAGAATAATCAAGATTCATTGCTTCACCAATTGATTTGAAAGCAATCTCCACAATCTCCAGCTTTTTACGAGGATCAACTATCAAACCAAAACAATAAAGGTGTGGAATGGCAGTGAAGTATTTGAGAAATTTTGCTTCCATGGGTTGAACAATAGGAGCTAAAATTCTATCAGACCGATTTTCATCCAACACAAGTGATAACTTCCAAAGCCATTCAAGCACCAAACAAGATGTAGGATAGTAAACTTCAGATAGTTGGACAGTAGCATTATAGAAGGGCTTTAGGAATTTACGCACACTAAGATAAGAGGTTCTTTGGTGTTTGGACGTCCAAATGTCAGATGTCACGGTAAAAGAAAAGCTAATAGTACTAAACGACCGTTTCAACTCATCCAACCTAGAACGATATTACGTGACAATATCGTTCTTGGTTGTTTTCCTTGAAACATGTTTATACTGTGGACAAAAGGCATTTTGGACCATTCTCTCAAAATTTTTGCTTTCACCCATCCTAATTGGTAGGTCCTCCGCAACTATGTAACAGGCAATCTCATCACGAGCTAATCGCGGTTCGTAGGTCCATGTACTTACTGAACCATCTAGGCTGAAGCTTAGTTGTGTCCACCTTGCTCCTGCCGGTGCATTCTCCTTAAGGTGCGTCAAATAATGCCGGTTGAGATGTCCTGTTCCTGAACTAGAAGATGCAAACAAAGTTTTTCCACAATGTTTACAACTAGCACGTGTTACCATTCGACTTTCAACCATCACCTTGAACTTTTCGAAGTGTTTCCAACACTCTGCTCTCCCTACGGATGGCTCGGCAGCGGAGGATGACGTTGGCACAGTTGTGTCGTCGATGTTTGGGGAGAAGTTGGCTTGATCTTCCTCGAGGGTGAATTGGCCAACTCCAGCATCCTCGTCTCCCTCCAAACCATCCATATGGTGATCATCCATCTCATAGTCGTCCATACCTGGGGAAAGCTGGCGGGCATCAACCGACCTACGGGAAGGACCAGGCGAGTGTTGGCGGCGCCTTTATGGCAATCTCGACGAGGTCGACCTCCTACGAGTATCGCCCCACATTGTTGCTACTGCTTTGTTAGTATGTGGAAAGAAGAAGAGGGTGATGAAATTTATAGTAGTGATTGCTTGAGTCCCTCGATGTCTCAACTCGTAAGCAAAATCCCTGCACTGCATGGCTTAAAGTAGTGATGTCCAAACGGGCCGTGTCCTGTCGGACCGGCCCGGGCACGGTGCTACAGTACCATGCTCGGGCCAGCCCGGCACGAGTGGCCGTGGGCCGTGCTGGCATGGCCCAAGTAGCCGTACCGTGCCTGAGCCGGCGGTGCGGCACGGCACGGCAGGCCCGCTACAGTACGGGCGCGCGGGGGGGGGGGGGGAGAGGGAGGGAGATGACCGTTGCCTCGTCTCAATGGTCCGTTCGCCTCGGTGGCCCAATGAATGCTTGACACATGTCCCCAACGGTTGGAAATAACGGCTAGATTTTGAATTTAGCTATTGGAGGACCAAAAAATCCGAAAAAATATCAAAAAAATTCAAAAAATTGTGAAATTTTTTCCTATAAATAGGGCATCCAGCATCAACATCCTGCCTCATGCAAACCTCCCAATCTCTCATCTTGTGATCTCTTCTGCTCTCTTTTGCTCTCTTGCGCTCTAAATTTTTGATTTAGACAAATTTTTGTCTAAAAATTAAAAATTTTCCACATTCCCATAGCTAATAGGTGCAGCCTTTGGTGCTCCTGCAAGGTAAAAAAATTCTAAATTTTGTTCTTTGTTCGTACTATTTTTTTGGTACTAATTTTCTCTATTTATATTTCAGGATGGATCCAAACTATCCGACGTTCCAACTGAGCGACTTCGACCCGAGCTATGTGCCGATGTCGCAGAGAAATGACTCCGGGTCGGCTCCTACACCACAAGGACAGCCGGAGGAAGTACATGCGACTTCGGAAGGATCCGGAACTGCGAGCGGGAGTCTGTCAACGGCAACCGGCTCGAAGAGATCAAGAACTTTCTCCGCCTGGCAACATTTTGATGAGATCAAGAAAACCAGCGCAGATGGAAAGGAGGTAACTTACATGAAATGTAGAATTTGTAAGACTAAATTCTCTGGAAAATCTTCTGGTGGAACAGGGCATTTCAGGCGGCATGCTGAGGCGTGTTCGAAGAAGCAAGGTTACCAGCTACGACAACGACAACTGGTACTAAATCTTGACGGTACGGTACGTTCATGGGAGTATAATCCTCAGCTAGCACGAGATTCCCTTACCTGTTTAATTGCTAGACAGGATCTATCCCCAAACTTTGGTGAGCCTTCTGCATTTGAGACTTACATTAAAACTGCTCATAATCCTAGGTTTCAAGCTGTTAGTAGACAGACCACAACCCGGTACTTGGTGAATGTAACCAAGGCCGGGACAATATTATACAATTATTTTCTACATGCACATTTTCTGTTAGTATCACATCTGATATTTGGAGTGGTAGGGCTAAGGAGAACTATATTAGTGTAGTTGCTCATTATGTTGATGATTGTCACGTCCAGAAATTCACCAGAATTTCCAAAGCTAATTTGTGCAATAAATCCTCGTCCAGGAATCAGCCGAGGTACACAAATTGACAATTTGATAAACATAACCAAAACGAAATAACGATAAATACTTACAACAGAGGCATTTAGTCCTTACACAGAAGAAAACAGCAGCGAAACAGCAACTAGCGTAGCTTCAGCTCCAAGCCACAGGCAGCTCAACTGGGGTATAAGCCAAACACCAACTTCTCCTCCTCGCAAAGCTTCTCTCTAAAGATTGCAATAATGCAAGACTGAGTACCACCCACCGTACTCAACAAACCACACTAGGGAATGCAATGTAATGCAACAGGATACCAAAGGAAAGGCATAATATGGCTTATTTGCGTAAAACAGCATTTAAAACATTTGCATTTAAAATCATTAAAAACAGTATAGTTTAATTATTAATCAGTATTGAATCAACCACTGAACAGCGCTCCAACGCAGTTCAGGCCCAAACCATAACTTCTCCAACCAGGAGCTATCAATATTCCATCATTTATTTCCATTAATGAGTAGTGTGGGACTAATCGCAGAAAACATTGCTAGGCTCGCCCTTAACCGTGGGCACGGCTATTCGAATAGTTTTTACTCTGGCCAGAGATGTACCAATTTACCCACGAGACACAACTCCACAGCACATCACTATGCCCCTCAATACCACCACGGTATCTCGGTAAGGAATTGTGACAGGATCATTCATGTAACTCGCCCAATAGGAGAGCCTCCCGTCGAACCTCCGGTCTCCGGTAGGGGTGATCAATGCCCTCCCCGCAAGACGGTCCGACGCCTGAAGCATGGTCTTATTGTCACTGCCATGTGTGGACTTATACCAGCCACAAACACGCCCTGGAGCCTCCTATTGAACTCGGCACACTTCAAACTCCTGCTAGCCCATACTAGCTTGTGGTTAGCACGAGTGTTGCTTCGCAACAAGTAGTCCGCGAACCGGTACTTAATTGTCATGAGCACCGCTAACAACAAACACAACCCTGGTGCTCACAACCCACCATTCAGTCAAGTTTTAGTTGATATAGTTAATTAATCAACCACGACCAAGCGTCGTGAAAATATCACCATTAATCATTAATTAATCAGAATGAATGAATAGTTTCCCATATAAAATGACACTACAGTTTCTAGGCATGGCTAAGCAACTCCTAAATAATCTAGTCAGATAAATACTTAAACATCCAGCTAGTCAGTATTATTCACCCAAGGTATCAAGGTATAGATAGCAATAACCAAAATTGCCATAAATATCAAGGAATATTGGCTATTAAATAATTACCCGTAATAATGTCATTCTAAAGCATTTCATGCAATAACTTTAAAATAAAAGTAGCTTTCACAAACGGGATCAACATGCTCAAGGAGATTGTCGTGTGACTTGCCTTGCAATCGCAAAAGTCTTCAAATACTCTTCCAAACTCTTCCGCATACTTCGCGATCTTCCGAAACGGCAATATACGTAACTACACGTAAAACAATAATAATCCTAAGAAACTCCAATAAACAATACATAAAATACATAAACAAGTAAATTATGATTTTATATGAATTTAGAAAGAAGAACGGGTCGAATCGGAGTTCGGATGGAAAAGATACGGCTTTCGAAATATTGAATTCGGAATAAATCCAAAAAGAATTGGAAAAGAATATTCTCAGGAATATTCTCTGGACTTTCGGATTAAAACTAATTATTTTGGATAAATGCTGAGATATGGGATCCATGATCAGTGACCAGGCGTATGGTGGACTTGGTTCATGGATTTATGAATAGGAGGGGCCAGTGGACTGCTGAGGTGGCTAAGGCTGACGTGACAACATCCGGAGAGACATGAATATTCGATGGCTCAGATTAGGTCTCGAAGATCGGACGGCTGTGATTCGGCTTCGGATTATCGGACGATTGAGATTTATTAGGGCACTGTACCTCGGGTCCCCTAGTCATGCACTGGGAGAAACACCGGGCTCAGAGGTCACAAAGGAGAATACTCCTGAGGATGTCCGACGATGTGATGACGGTGTCCCGTAGCATACAGAGGCAACAAGGGAGACGGACCGAGGACGGCGTGGCCAAGACGAGCCGGAGGGACACGGCGATGGCGATGGACTTCGGGCTCACCGACGGCACTGAATCACAGAGACGGCGATGACGGCTCGTCGGCCGGGACGACGGCAGATAGGGAGTAGAGCAGGGATGGGATGAGGCGGCATAGCGATGGTGGCGCTGCAGGCAACAGCAGGAATGGCGACGGCAGGCGACGACACCGGGTGGCGGAAAAGACGGCCTGAAGGCGGTGCGGCGGACCGGCGACGGAGCAGCGACCCGGGCGACGCGACGGCGGACGGCCAGGAGGGAGCGGGCGACGGCCAGCATGACGACAGCGGGGGACGTAGCGGCGCTTGGCGAAAAACGACGAGGAGCAGGAGGCAGAGGCGACGAGGAGAGGCGCCGTTGGGGCAGCACGGCCGGAGAGGAGGCTTAGATGCCGGCGACGACGAAGCAAAGGTGGGTGCGGCGAGATGGCCTTGCCGCTGGCGCGGCGACCAACCGGCGGCACACAGCAAGCAGATGAGGACGCGACGGGCGTCGCTGTAAACGGCGGCGACGATGCCGGGCGGGGAGCAGAAGCGGTGCGAGGCAGACGGCGAGGCGGCGGACTCCAAGCGACGGCGGCAGATGGGGGAAGACAGAGGGCGGCAGAGGCAGCGACGTCGGCACTGGAGAGAACGGCGCACAGGCGATAGACGACGACGACGACTACCTGGCAACGGCGACGACGAACAGGAGGCAGAGGAGGATGGGCGACGATGCCGATTGGAAAAGAGCGATGGCAGCGATGAATCAAAGAAGGACGGCTTCGGTTCGAATGCTCATCGGCGACGGGAGGAGGCGGCGTCCGAGGCAGCCGGCGGGCGGCAGAGACGAAGACGGCGACGGCAGGTCTGGAGCTCACCAGCGGCGGGGATCGAAGACGACGACGACGGCGACAACAGGCAGAGGAGGAGGGAGGCGGCTACGAGGATGCTCACCGTGAAGAGACGACGGCGATGACGGCTTGGGGCCTCCCAGCGACGGCCGGCGTTGGAGAGGACAGCGACGGTGGCAGATGAGAAACAGGGGCGGCTCCGCAGGCGACGGCGCTAGGAGTGGAAGAGGCAGCGGCTCCGGCGGAGGCAGCAGAGGCAGGGCGGCGATGGCTGGGAGCAGCGCAGGGCGCCAGCGCGGCGGCAGGTGTAGACGGTGGCGCGGCACGACGGGGTGGCGGCGGCGCTCTGCCTCGGGGCGGCGGCAGCCTGGCGGCGTGGAGAGGAGCAGAGCCGGCTAGGGCACAGGGTTGGCGGCTATACATATATAGGGGTGGCGGCGGGTTCGGCGGTGGCTGTTGTGAGGCGGAGGCGCAGGGGCGGCACACGGGAGAGATCGGGCGCAGGCCAGCACGGAGGCCGAGGGGCTCGGGGCCGGGGTGGCAGCAGGCCGAGCGGCGGCGCGGGCCGAGGAGGCGGGCGGGTGGCGGCGCGTGGCACAGGCCGGGCCGAGGAGCAGCGCGAGGGGCGCAGGAGAGGCAGCTCGGCCTCGGGAGGCAGAGGAGAGAAGAAGCAAGGAGAAGGAAGAGGAACAGTGGCCCGGAGAGATAAAGAAAAAAAGAAGGGAAAGAAAAAGAAAATAAAAGGGTAAGATTGGAAAGGAAAAAAAATGGGAATCTTTTTCCGGAAAATTCCAATTTCGCAAAAATTAGAATTTGGGGATATTTGTGGAATCTGAGTCGTGTTCTGGAATTTAGAAATTTTGAAAATATTCAGGACATTGGAATTATCTGAGTACGAGGATATATGTGTATATACACACGTATATATATATTGGGAATCGAAGGGTATTTGCACGAATTTAGAAAACAAAAGTATATTTAGTGGGGTCCAGGAAACAGAATATTTTGTGGGATTTCGAGAATGGAGAATATTTTCCCGATGGAAATTTGGGGAAACAAATATCGGGATATTTGAGGAATATTCGGGGAAACGAATATCGAATTATCCATCAGGTTGGGAACTAGAGGAGATTTTCTGGGGAATATTTATATATCCAAAATAGATGAATATCTTGGGGATGCGGGATTCATTTTGACAGAAAAGGAGTTTAAAGGAATATCTGGGATTTATCTCAAAGGGACGTATAGATATTTTGAGTACAAAGGATCTCGAATTGGGAGTCCAAAAGAGTTCTAGGATTTCAAAATGAATAAATCCGGAAATTCCGAATTTAGGTTTTCAAGGTGACTTTAGGGTTCTGGGAACGACACAAAACCCTAGAGAAAAAGGGTCAGAGTTCACGATGAACGGGAAGACTTCAAAGGACTGAATTAGAAACGACCTGAACAGTGAAAAAAAAGAAATTTATTTATATTTATTTATTTACTTTAGTGATCTTTATAGCATTAAAATTAATTCTGTAGCTCCGAAAAATCCAAGAAAATTTCAGAGAGTTTATTAAATCACAGGGAATTTACCAAAAGTAAATGCCACCACGAAACACAAAGAATTGAATATTGTAAATACTCAAATGCTTAAAATACTCCGACAAAACCCCTGGAATATAAAAGCATCCAAGTATTTATTTAATGATTTAAACTCGGGATTTTTAATATTGGAAATTTCAAAATTTTATTCAAACTCTTTTCTCAAACAAAAAATTTCTAGTGTATTCTTGTATTTCCATTTACCCACGATAATTTTTAATTAAGATGATTTTCAGGGCGTTACAATGATGACTGGGAATTACAAAAAAGAGTAATAGCTTTAAAATTAATTGATGTTTCACATACTGCAGAAAATATTGCTGAACGAATTTCTAGAGTTTGTGAGAATTTTGGCATCACAAATAAAATATTTACAGTAACTCTAGATAATGGAGCTGTAAATTCCAGAACAATGTAAATTCTGCAGCCTTTATTCAATGTTTATGCTGAATCATTTCTTTTATATCAACATTGTGCTTGCCATGTTATTAATCTTATAATTAAATCTGGTTTTAAGAGAGTAATTGTATATCTCGATTCCGTCCGTGAAGCCATAACATGGCTCAATGGTTTTAATCCTCGAATTGCGACTTTCAAGCGATTCTGCATCGCTTCGGACAAGTGTCCACGCAAATTCCAAACGGATGCGGGCCATCGGTGGAACTCGACTTATTTGATGTTGAGACATGTCTTGCCTTATAAAGATATACTAATTGTTTTTTTTGCAATCCAAAAATGTTATTACGAGTGACTGGCAACCGCTACTGACAGAACAGTCTTGGCATGTTGTGAAAATGTTTTATTATTTCCTTGAAATATTTTATGATGCAACTGTTATTTTGTCTGGCGTTTACTATCCAATTGCTAATTTAATTTTGTATAAAATTTTTGAGATTGCCACTTTATTAAAAGAATATGAAGATGACTAACTACTAGGACTTGCAGTATTTCACATGAAGCAAAAATATCTTAAATATTAGAGGGACATTCCATACTTGTATACTTTTGTATTTATTCTTGATCCTAGGGGTAAAATGTGGGGTTTCTTAATATTTTGAATCTTGTTGGGATGCAATGAATATTGATTACACTAACTATTATTCCGATTCTAAGACTAAATTGTATGAAGTGTTTCGAAAGTATTAAACTAAGTTTTAGGGAGTTCACGTGCAAAGAGCCACACCCGTCCCTTTACCAGGTAAGAAGAAATTACAGTAGGACCAAATTTGGAGTGGTTCCTCTTCTTCTTTGAGCACCGGTGGTGAAAGTTCAGCCGCCGCAAGTCCTGCACAGGCTTCGCTTGAAGCCCTTGAGCTGTCCACCTACTTGGACTGCGACTCCATCAACTAAGAAGATCTCAACGTTCTGTAATGGTGGAACGATCACAAGACCCAATATCCCATGCTCTCAAAGCTAGCACGGGATGTGTTTACGGTGCCTGTGTCTACGGTATCATCTGAATCGGTCTTTAGTCTTTACGGAAAAATTATTGAGGACAGGAGAAGAAATCTCCATAGTGAGACGGTAGAAATGCTACTTGCGGTCAAAGACTGGGAGCTAGTCAAGAAACGTGCCTAACACACCGCGAAGAACCAAGATTTGGCTCATCAGTTCGAAAATCTTTACCTAGAAAATGAGGAACTGAGTAATATTTTTTATTTTTGAGTGTTGACCTTTAGCTGTACTCTTTTTTTTGTCATGATTTTCTCAAAATTAAGTTTTTACATGATAGAATTTTTAATGAGGCAGCTGTGTAATATCAAATTCAATAAAGGTCATTGCACAATTTTTCCCTATATCTATGTAGAAATTAAATTACATAATTATATATGTGTTTCTATTTTGCTTGTTTAAAAAATATGAAAATTTCCTCCTCTAATATCATCAAAAAATACCCTCATGTTTTTTTACTTATCTCAAATAAGTTTTCCCTATATTTATGCAGAAATTAAATTACATAATTATATATGTGTTGCTATTTTGCTTGTATAAAAAATATGAAAATTTCCTCCGCTAATATCATCAAAAAATATCCTCTTGTTTTTTACTTATCTTAAATAATTTCTCTTGCCTTTTTTCATTTTTCTACCAATTCTCTAATTTTTACAAAATTTTAAGTCATTTTTTCTTTTTTTTTTTTTACTGTAGCTCTTTTTTTTTAATCGGCGCTGTCGCCGGCGGGGCTCACCGGCTAGTGGCCCATGTCTCCACGCCACGCGTGCACGGGCAGGAGACGGCCGCCTAGCGCGGTGGCAGGAAGGGCGGAGCGGACCGGGTTGATCTAGACACGGTGGGCCGCTGACGGACCATACCGGCACGACATGGCCCATAACCTCAACGTGTCATGTCTGAGCCAAAAAGAGGCACACGGGCCAACACGGCACGGCCCGCCAGAGAGACCACGCCTAAACGAATCGTGCCGTAGCGAACCGTGCCAGACCGTTCTTTTGGACATCTATAGCTTGGAGCCAGGAAATCGCACGGCTAAATAGTTCCATCCCCGTCTCCATCCCGGCCAGACACTCAGGCACGACTGAGCAGTGGTTGCAGCCTTGCCAGTGCGCCGTACACGCGTGTCGCCCAAAGACGCATTAGCTGCTTGGGCTCTTGGCCACTGGGTAGTTGGGTGCGTTTGCTCCGGTCAGCAACAAGCAAGTACTAAGCATCACACAATCTCAGCAGTGAGCAGTCAGCATCTCATATTCTCATTTCAGAAAAGCAACGAGCAAGTACACAGGCACACAGCCGAGCCGTAGCAGTCTAGCAAATCCACTGGACAATTGGGTGCGGCTGCTCCACTCCGCCGCTGCCGCACAGAACACAGGGGGACAACCGGAGGCAAGAAACTGCAACCTAACAAGAGCAGCGCAGAGAAATTTGGGGTTTCTTGTTCTTGTCATTGTTCAAGAACAGGCATCAAAGTCGCAGAAGCAGAGGCGCCATGGCGAGAGCCGCGGCCGTGCCCGTCTTCTTCCTCACTGCCTCCCGGATGCAGAAACCCCAGCCCCCAAATCGGCGAAATTCCGAGACCTCTGCTGCGAGCTTGTGACCAGATCTCGTCTGGGAGGATGCCGGTCTCGACGCGTGCGCAGCAGGCCAACACGGCCGGCGGCCAGCCGTGGAGCTCAGCGGCGCCGGCGTCGGCTCCGGGACACGATGGTGGGGCGCGGCGGGAGATCCTGACGAACCACCACCACGGCCTCAAGGAGAAGATGCGCGCGCTCACCCTCTTCTACGAGCGGCACAAGCAGCAGCTCGCCTCGTCGCAGGGCGCTGGCGCGCGGAGCCGCCGCAGCATCCAGTACGCTGCTGGCGAGATGGGCAGGGACCAGAATGGGAAGAATGCCGAGGAGGACGTGGGAGGCAAGCGCCACAATGCCGTTGTTGCTGCGGTCTCCGAGGCGGCGGTGTTAAGGGAGAACATGGCGTCGTAGCGAGTGGAGACGGCGTGCGCGCTGCTGCTGCCGCTGCTCCTCGTGCTCAGGACTGCCTCCAATTTTAACCCAGAGACATCCCCTACCTATAAAATTTTGGCCCAACAAACTAGCAAACGGCCTAAGAAGAAGAAAGAAGAGGCTAGGACACACACAGCAGGAGAGTGACTCGGCGGCTGCCCACACGCGCTGCCTCCTCCCCCTCCGACGCCGCGACGCGCCGCCGCCGCCGCCGCCCCGATGCACCGCCCAGACGGCTGATGCCCGAAGGCTGCCTGCCCGCCTCCGTCTCCGGCGCTCCGCCGTCTTCGGCCGCGCTGCCTCCTTCCCCTCCCGACGCGCCGCCCGCCGAGGCGCCGCACCGCCGCCTGCCCGCCTCCGCCCGCCCTCCGCCCGCCTGCCCGGCTCCGCCTCCAGCACTCCGCCGCCTCTGGCCGCGCTGCCTCCTCCCCCTCTCGACGCCCTGATGCGTCGCCCGCCGAGGCGCCGGCCCGCCGCCTCCGTCCTCCGGCCTGCCTGCGCCTGGCTCCTGCCCTGGAATCAGAATTAGGTATATTATATATCCTGCCCTTTTCTATATCATGTTTATATATATATATATATATGCAGTTTTGTATTTTGGTCTGATTGTTTAATGGAATCAGATATTTGTTGTGTCTACAGTCCAAATTTTTTTCTTGTATTTCAATTCTTTTATTCTGTGAAGATATAATAAATACGTTCATGGCTAAGACCAAGCGAAGATTACGGTAGCGGCATTGTAATCTTCTATGTATGTGTAACATCTTTGTGTATTTGGAATTACCTATGTTGTAATGTTTGCACATTTTAAACTATCTATGTTGTAATTATATATTTTGAACTTGCTAGTTAGAGTAGTCGATTATTGATGACATAAAATATTATTTGTATATTTGTATCGTCTTTTAACAAAAATTTGTAGTTGTATATGAGATTTATGGTGTTAAAAAATTTTAGTATGTGATGTGAATTTGTGAGTTAGGACTACCCAACTAAAAATTCCTGGCTACGCCACTGCCCACACGGCACGTGGAACCAGCGGATGAGTGACGGCGGGATGACCGATGATGTGGTCGCGTGGCGCCGTGGCCCGCGCAGGTTGTTCGGCGCCGCCGCCCTCCGCGATGGCGTCCACCGTCCAGCCGTCCATGCCGATTGCCGAACGAACGAGACAACGAAGATAGAGGAAGAGGGCAAGTTGGTCATTGGCTATTTCTCGTTTAAATTAATTGGAAATTGAAATTTCCTCACACCATTTATCTGAACAGGCCATGTCGTGCCGTTGGGCCATCGTCGTGCCGGGCTAGCCCAGGTACGGCCATGCCATGCCGGCCTATTGTGCCTATTATCCTGGCACAGGCCCGGCCTATGTATGGGTCGTGCCGGGCTGTGCTTTTTACCATGCCAGGTTGACGTGTCTTGGGCCAGCCCAATAAAGCACGGCCCAAGTCGAGAGGGGCGATGTCAGTGGCAGTCAGATCCAACGTATGGAGATGAGGTGGCTGCGAGAGTTGAGAGAGGAGGTGGCAGTTGTAGCTGGAGCCGAGAGAGGTGTAATGTCTAGAAATTCGTAACCAAAATTCTAAATATTCCTGTGTATTAAATCCTTGTCCAGAAAAACCAGGGTACACAATACCAAGTTGCCATACATAGTGCGTTTTACAAACAGAATAAAATTGTCTTACATAAATATAGCGGTAAATATAAATAAAGCCTATATACAGCTGGCCAAACGGAGGCTTCCATTCCACCGGCGTCTTGACGGCGGATTCAGCCTAGTCTTCCTGATGATCCTCGTCGGACCGGTACTCTACTATTGAGAGGGAAAAGGGAGCATGACTGAGTACCACCCACAGTACTCAATAAGTCACACCCACAAGTATGCACAATTGTCACACCCTAAAATTTAGCCACACCAAAATATCTGAGAAAATGTCCCAAGAAAAATAAATTAAAAAGGGCCAAATGAATTAATTAAATGTGGAAAATGCAAAATAATAAATTGCTGTGGCTGGGAATAACTTTCTTTTATTTCTCTTGACAAAATATATTAACAGGATTTTTATTGGAATTTTAAGAGCACAGGAAGTATTTTTAATAAATCGAAAACCTTTATCGAAATTAAATTTGCACTGGAAAACATTTTTTTTCTTTTCTTTTCTTTCTCCTTTTCTTTTCTCTCCCTTTCCGCTGGGCCGCCGGCCCAGCACTGTTCTCGGCCTACCCGCGTGGCCCGCGCACGCCGTGCCTCTCCCTCGGGCCCACCTATCGGCCGCCCACACTGCTCTCTTTCTCGCTGCGCCGTGGGGCCCGCCCGTCAGACCCCGTCTGCCCCGCTCGCTCGCTTGCCTCCCGCTGACAGGCCAGGCCCACATGTCAGCTCCTTCATCCTCCTCTGTCCGGATCGGGCGGAGGGGAAATTTTTCCCCTCCGCTATCCGATCGACGCCTCGCCTTGGCTCCCCCCGCGCCTGTCCTTGGTTCAAATGGCACTAGACCAAGTTGTAACGCCCCGCTTTCAGCGAGACGTTAAACAATAATTCGCTAAAATCTACCTGTGAAAATTTCGATCTTATGTGTTGTGTTGTATGTCGTGCCTGGATCTCAATTTGCATCCTGTCCTTGAATCTCGACAGTCCATTATTCCAAAACCCTCCGCTCTAAAGTAATCTTCGATCTCGACTCGTCGTCATCAAACTCTGCTCCAAAAACCCTGATGACGAATTTCTCGATCTTCTCCTGCAAAAGATTTTGCTTCGATATCCGAACCGATGTTCCAAAATCTCCGCTTTGATACCCGTCCCGAAGATCCGAGTCCGAACCCTGGGCATCTCCTTTGAATCTTCCCATAAAACCCTTGTTCTCTCCTCTCTTGGAAATCCCTAAAAAAATCCCAAGTTAAATGATATAACTTAGGTGTCGAACCTATATTCGAACCCTCTCCGTCAATATAATTATGTATATATGCACCATGTGTATATATAAAAATATATATCCTTGAGCATATACCTACATCTCTGAACATGTATATACTTGTATCAACACCACCTCATACACTCAATTTCGCCATCTTACCAAAATACATAGATATATGCATATAAATATATATTCATGCACCCCTGTGTATACATACATATACAGATAAGTGCATATATGGGTGTCAAATCCTCTGTCCTAAACCCCATGAAAAACTCCTCAATTTTCTCTTGAGCTTTCCCCCAAAAAGCGAATTAAATATTGCAATTCGGATTTAATCCTCCCTCCTTGAATCTCCCTTTGGATCCCCCACAAACTTCTTGGAAGAAGATTAATCCCAAAAATAGCAGAAATTGCCACCTTGGACCCCCCTTGAATTCCTCAAATTTTCCTGGGTTCAAGAATGAATTTTAAATTCAAAATCCCTTTGAAAGTCTCTCCAAACTCCTCTAAATAAATCCTAGAGAAACATAACAAATACTACAGTTCCTTCCTGGGCTGCATCCCCTCAATCTCGGCCCAGCTCGCCTCAGCTCTGTGGTGGCACACACCATCCGATGCTCAACACGTGCACGCTGGACCGCCTACCTGCCGTTGGATCTTCCCCGTCCTCCACTCCACAACTCGCACTAGCCGATCTCTGCCACGTGCCCCCGCTCTCCCATGCGCCGCCCGATCTCACTCGCCTGCGCGGACGGCCGAACCGCTCGGATGCTTGCCGCGTGTCTCCCAAGCCACTGTCACAGCCCCAAATCTAATTTCAGGTAATTAGTGCCAAGACCTACTGTCATTAGAGTGCACAAATTAAATTCTTGCATTATCACTTCTTACAAAATAAAGTTTGCAATATTTAAAACCATCAATACAATAAAACCCTAATCGGCAAAATTAGACCAACTCCAAATAGTGCAGCAAGTTGAACAGAAACATATGTGGAAAATATTTTATTCAAATACTAGCTAATTCATCATGAAACAATATAATTTTTCCAGAATTTATTTCATTGGTTTAGACCTCTTAAAAATTCCAAACAAGTTTCAACCTGGATCCTTCTCTTTGACATATGCTTTTGGATAGTCTAAGGATTTTCTAAAGATGTTTGGTTGCACATTAAATCATGGAAAAATTCCTGTGAACACTTTCCCACATAATTGATGCACTGTAAATTTTACATGATTTTATCACTTCAATAAATACTTCAACCAAGTCCCTCAAATCAGCAAAGCTAGGAAACTAGCTGAAATAAATTGGTTCAATTTTGAAATTCACCAAATGAAAATGAAGACTAATTAGACAGAGCCATTTTTCCAAAGTGTGTGGCAACATGAACACTACCACCAGTATTTTTGGCTCATTTTAATTCCCAAAGAAGTCACATGAAATACTAGGAGCAAAGCCCTAGGGACATACATCACACAGCAGAAAAACTGGGTCTGTTTGCCTACTTTGCAATTTCACCAAAGATGAACCAGACCACCTCTAACCACGAAAATTTTTCAGAAGATTAAACACATCTTCCTATACCTCCAATAAATTTCCCATAATTTATGCTCCTCATTAACTTAGTGAAACAGTAATTTAAAGACTGCATGTTGGACAGCTCACAAGACTTAGTTTCTGGAGGTTTCTCCTCTCATCTCTCACTTACAAGTGGGACCCACAAGACCTGGCCCACTTGTCAGCCTCACTGCAGCATGGGACAGAGTGCTTCACCCAAAATCCTAACCATCCTCCTCACTGCTTCCTAGGATTTCACTTCAAGGGCCCACAAGTCATAGTCACAATCTAGCCAAAAATGTGTAGAACATTGTTTCCTGACATGTGGGACCCACCCTGGGCACTGTAGAGCTGGAGCCACCTCAATTTGCATGAGCCAACGTGTCAGCACCTCCTTTCTCTCCCTCACTCAGTACACAGAGCACCATGGACAGCTTAGCTGGGGACATCTCGACCATTTCACCTCAAAACACACCAGCAGAACACTCTCTTCCTCCTCTCCACGTTCCTACCGGAGAAACCAACGAAATCCCCAAGGTTCACCGCTGGCAACATCTTCCTCATTGCCGAAACTGTTCGATCGAGCCCAAGCTTGCTCTGGTGAGCCCCATCCTCTTCCCTCTGCCGGAACGTGATTAGCACCTCCCAATGATTCCATTTTTGTATTACCTGCCCTAGGAACCGCCGGCCAAAGTCGCCGTGTCGCCGCCGTGCTTGGTCTCGGCTCTGCAGAACCGCCGCCGGCGTCGCGTCGCTGTTCTGGTCGATCTAGTGCATCGCGGGCCGAGCCTTCGCGCCAACACCGTTGCCCTGCCCCTAGAAGACCCCCAGCCAAAGGAATCGGGATATAGCGCAGTGTACCGGGAGATCGACGTCGTCTTCTTCCCCTCTAGTCAATCTGCCGCCGCCGCCGATTCGTCCTCTGTGGTGAGCCCCGCTTCGATTCTTTGCACCGTAGCCGTCCTCACGAAGTCTGTAACCTGGTAGACACCGTGTCCTAGCGGCAGGCCGACCGAAGTGAGCTGCCGCCGTCGTCCAGAGGATTTCCGCCGCCGCCGAACCAATCTGTTCACCACCGCCGCCGACAAGACCTCGCCGGCCTCGTCAAACCTCACGGTGAGAGCCCAGATATCTGGTAGACGCATATTTATGAATTAGTATTGCCAAATTGAGCTTGTAGAACGTTTTCCCCCGTCGACCCGAAAAGAGCCGCCGCTGGAGCTCGCCGCCGGCGAGATTCCGGTCACCCGAGGTGTCAAGAAGACCACCCTTAGCTTCGCCGTGAACTCCTCTTCCTTTTATCTTTTGGCCCCGACTGCAGCCGACGTCGCCATCGCCGCCGCCGCCGCGGAGAAGCTCGCCGACTAAACCTCCTCTGTTTCGCCACGCTGGACCATCCTCTCCTAGACTGGACGGTCTGTTCCATTGTCTCGTTCGCCCTGCGCTGTTTTGTCTCTATGGCACACTGGCCCCACCTGTAAGAGAGAAAGAGAGAAATAAGAAAAAGAAAAGAAAAGACAACCGATTTATTTTATAACAGAGAAATATGCAAAAATTAGAAATCCATAACTATTTCATGTTAACTCCTTTTTGAGTGAAACCAATTTTGTTAGTTTTGTAATTTTGTGAACTTTAATGTTGTGAGATAAAATAATACCACTTCTGTACAGAAAATATCCATAAAATAATATAAAGCAAAAGTAACTTATTTTGTTCTTAAGAACTTGGAATATTTCTATAAAATCCATTATAACTCCTTTTGGGGTGAACCAAATTTCTATGGATTCATAAAAATATTCTATTTAATTTTATAAAATAAAAGGTGACAACTTCTGTGTAGGATTTTTCTCTAAAAATGGAGACATCTTTTATATACCTCTTTATAACCTAGAAATTTATAAATTCTAGAAAATTCATCCAAATTGCTAAAAATGTGAAACCACTTTTGGTTAACTCATAAAATTGTAACCTTTCTGTGGATAATTTGTATTGGACAAAACTACCTCCCAAAATAGGCCTAAGTATTTTTCTAACCTTTTTCTAGATAAACTTGTAAAATTCACAACTAAATCATTTTAAATCAAAATCCAGTGAACCAAATTTTGTTAGAACCAGTAGGTTATGCTCTTTTATATAATAATACTTGCCTTCTTGAAATCTTAATAGAAAATGTCAGTCAAATATAATAACTTAAGGTTACAATATAAATAATTACAAAACTGCCATTTTCAGCCTTTTCATCTTGTTATTTTTGTAACTCATAAACCGTAAAAGATTTTGAGATGATTCTTTCACTAAAATTCACTTTAGAATGTGGCCTACCTACTGTATTTATCTCAGCATTTATTGATCATTTTTGCATAGACATGTTTAATTGCTTCTTATTTGCATATTCGTCTTTTATCGGTAGATTCAGACAATTCGGAGTACGTGGAGCAAGAACCAGAGGTTGAGAGTGACCACTCGCTGCAGCAAGGCAAGCTACTAAGCAAGCATCTAAGCATATTGAACCCATATTTTCAATAAATTGATTTGTTTGTGAAGGAAATATCTATATGCATGTTTCGGTCTTATTAAAATGGGAAAAATGGGTAGAGTTTATATTACCCAATTGAATGCATTTCCGTCCTTCGTTATTGATTCCATATTTATACCTTGTCACCCCTGGTTAAGGACTTTGGGATACTTTTATTTTACCGAATGCTTAGCCATGCTTATTTCTAAACTTAGAGAAATCTGATAGATGGAGCTATCGGTTCAAAACTAGTCAATGCGAATGGATGGGTTAAAATCTGAAAAGAATAACTTTTGATTTATGATTAAGAATATGTTTGACTTGGACGGATGATAGGGCGATGAAGGGATGGTGTTTCCCCCATGCACGTAGCTCCGTCTGGGTCATTAAGGACCGAATATGTTGACGTCTATTCAAGCACCCTACGTACTTCCACACGTCGGGAATGGGACGGCTTAACTCAGTAACACGGGAGGCTGTGACCATCTACGCCCGTCCGTCAGTTGTGAGGGGAGACCTTTGGAGGACCTCATTGCGAGCCTGCACTTGGCCGGAGGTGCCTCCCGCGACGGTGAGCCCGCCTTAGTTGCCATGCACGCACACGACTAAGTCGTCGGGGGCCTAGACGTGGTTTAGGTGGTTGGGGCTAAGCATGCAAAAGGTTCTGTTGTGACCTCTAGTCCGCACTCAATGTGTAGAGTGTGGGTACCGACGGGTACAGATCAAACTAGAGTGTAGCCGTTTAGCTTCTATCACATCGTGTGGGTAAAGATGTACACCTCTGATCAGAGTAAGAACTATTCGAATAGCCGTGTCCACGGTTACGGACGACCGCTTGATGTGTTCCTCAATGATGTTAGTATCCAACTTGGGATATATGGTTATGGGATCATGTGGTTATATCATGACTTAGGATAGTCATGGATGGATGGGTTTATATAAAAGGTTTTAATGATAAATATGACTTGGTTTTAGTCATGGATAATGATATGCTTGTGTAGCATAATTGTTTGGGCAATGGTGGCCCATGGATAATGATTAGAGTATGGTTTGTGCTCACTTTTAATTACATTTCAGAACTATAAGCTTGCTGTCCTAAATTTTCAGATTGCTATATTTTGCAAATGCTTATGTTTTAAATGTAGTACTTGCTCAATAAAATCAGCTTTATGCAAAATCAAATCGACATAGCCATACTCCTTGATGTAGAGACTAGCATTACTCCTTTGAACTATTATTATTGTATAAGTCTAGCTGAGTACTTGTGTACTCACGCTGCATCTTTCAGATGAGGACAACGACGACATTGATGCGGTCTATTGTTATCCCACCGAGGGTGGCGAGGATAATGTGTAGTTGAAGTTAAGTTCTATCCCCAGTCGGTTGCCCTGTGGTTGGGTATGGCACCACTGGTCTTATACTTTATGTTGATATTCTGCTGCTATCTTTTGCGCTACTCTGTGATGTATCTGGGTGTGTAAACCCTCTATGTAATGTATATAACCCTGCTGCACTTTTATCCATATTTAGAATACTTGTAATGTTTATCAATTGCTTGTGATGAAAGTGTGAGGCTAGTCGCTTTCCTGGGGACTAGCTGAACATGAGTATGAGTTGTGTAGAATTGAGATGGTTGGGGGATAGCTATTGTGGTTCGAGTCCTCTGGGGTACGTATCATGTTTGGTCACCACCATCGAGTGGTTTGACGGGCGTATGACGGGGAGGACTGGCAAGCTATCCTTATGATTATCTCTTTTGTACACTTTTCGGTATTTTGGATTTGTATTATGAACGGGTAAATATTATGGCAAGGCTGCGATGAGGATGGATGGTTACTGTACTTAATTGGTTTTTATTTGAGACCCTATCCATCTAGATATTTCGCGTTGTCATAGTAATTACTCTCCATAATGTACTTCCGGGGTGCCCACAGCCACAGCGCCAGCCGCCCGATCCCGACCCCTGTTTATCTTCAACCTCCCGTCGCCATCCTGTTCCCCTCGTCACGCGCGGCATCCGTTCGGTCAAATGACCGCCAGTGCCGGCGTCACCATGGCCCCGCGTCGGCCCCGCCATGATGCACACCGCTAGATGCCATGGCACGGACATCTCTCGCCGCCCTTCCTTCCCTCTCTCTCTCTCTCCTTCTTTTGACCGGGCATCGCATCGGCATGGCCCCGTGTGACCTCGCCTTTTCTCCCTCCATCATTCCGCCCGCGTCGGCCTCCATTCGCTCACACCCCGTATCGATCTAGCCCACGCGCGGAGTCCAAATATGGCCACACAATTCACCGCCTCCGTTGTCCACGATCCTGACCGCCCATTTGAATTCGCCGCCGCACCCTTTTCTCCTACCTTTCACTCCAATCAGTGAGCTCCAATGATTGGAGCTCCTCCCCAACCTAGGCCTCGAGCTCCCCTCCTCTATAAAACCTCCTCCAATGCCCTGGACTTCTCCTCTTGCTTTGGGCGTCTCGAGCATCGCCAGTCGCTTGTCTTCCTGAGACACGGCCGCACTCCATCGCCGCCATTCGATCACTCGGAGCGCTGCACGTCGAGCCCCGTGCCGAGGACGCCGCCTCGCTCCGGACTTCTTCCTCCTCACTCGGTCTCCACTCGAACCAAGCGCAATTAGCCCCAAACTCCTTCGCATCGTCGACCCCACTCCTGAGCTCCGCCGTTCCCGTAATCCCACGCCGTCGGTGAGCCCTGTTGAATCCTTCGCATGAACCGTCTCTGGAATGATCCTCCGACGTATCTCTCTCCTCCTCCTTAGCCCCTTTGGCCCTCCCTTCCTCCCACAGCCAAGGCCATCGCCGTCGTCTTCCCCTCTTCTCTTTCCTCCGCCACCACGACATCCCGCTGCTGGCCACCGTTGAGTGGATCCTCGCGGATCGGAGCCGCTCAAAGGTTTTGCCTTAACCCCCGCTCCTCGTTGGCGCCGCCGCTTGCCGACGTTCTCCGAACCACTTCGCACCTCCATCGACCGTCGATCTCGGCCGCCGCATCCCTCCTCTCTGCCTCGCCCGAGCCGAGAGCCTTGCTCTCTTCTGCACTCGCTGTCGCGTGGACCCGGTCACCTCGGCCCACCGTGCGCGTGGACCGTGTCGCCGACATGTGGGTCCCGTGCCCTGGTTCACCGTGGGCCTCGCGCCTGCTCTCTACCACCCGGGCCCAGTGGCCAGGAGCCATCCAATTAGCATCCCCTCTCTTCCATTGACACGTGGGCCAAAGCTGATTGTGGGTCCCCATTGTCAGTGATAGCAGTTCACTAATTCTCTCCCTTGTATGTGGGCCCCTGCTGTCAGTGATGACCCAGGGAATATTCCCTGGAATATCCTCCTCAGAAAATCCATAAATCATTTCCAGTGATCAGAAAATCATTTAATCTTCTACAATCAATATCTTTTCATCCGTGACTCCGATGACTCTGTTCCAACTCCAGTAATTTTCTAAAATTGAGATCTATTTAATGACACTATAATTAGCACTAAATAGGATCTTTTTACTAGTCTTTATGTAGATTTTTGTGTGTTTGCGCATATTAACGGTCGCCAGAAAATTTAATTCGGAGCGGATTTCGCGACGATTTCTCGACGACCAGTGAAGACTTAGAGCAAGGCAAGTCACCTTTGAACATCTCGAGCCCATAGTTTTAGAACTAATTATTTTATTTGACAAATTGCATACGTTAGGTTACACTGTTATAATTTCTCGGCCGCGATCGCCAGACGACCGACGGGCCGCCAACCCATTTGCTGCATGACTTCCTTGATTGATTATGATTCCCTTACACCTCCTTGTCACCCTCCTTGATAGATCCCGGTATCCATGTCGACGGGCATGGTATCAGTGATCGCCTATCAAATTTAAAAATGTTTACGATGGGAAAAATTTGGGTTTACGAAACTTTGGAAAACCCGACACCTAGGCCGGTGCCTTGAAAATAAAATGGTTTGTGAAAACCACGGTGCGGGGATCGTGCTAGCAGGGCGAGTCTCCCGCACTGCAGCTAAGGACCGATTTCTCTGGAATTTCATCCGAACATATGACAGTACAACCACATGGGTGATATGGGATAACTCCTGGCTGAGTAACTAGTCTCCCAGGGACGTCTTGCGTGCCATTGGAGTGTGGATCGTGCGGGAGGGC
Organism: Oryza meyeriana var. granulata; assembly: GCA_003991445.1. NCBI lineage: Eukaryota > Viridiplantae > Streptophyta > Magnoliopsida > Poales > Poaceae > Oryza > Oryza meyeriana. The sequence goes on along the minus strand of RYFJ01002024.1, from coordinate 286,532 downwards.
GCCGGGGGTGCCCCCTGGGTTTCTGGCATAGCATGGTCTCGGACCTACCCTGTTGTTGGTCTGAGGACCCCTCCAGTTGGCATGGGGTAACCTAAGAGGGTTTGGGAAATGCCTTGTCGCGAAAACCTCTACGTCACCACATCATACCCAATGCGTGTGAGCTGGTGACTAGAGTGAGTCGCGTCGTGTGGGTAAAGTGTACCCCCTCTGCAAAGGTTTAAACTGTTTGAACAGCCGTGCCCACGGTCATGGGCGGATGTGAGGTGATTCCTTAGCGTAGTTTTGTTTAACAACTGTTTGCGAAATGATGTTTGCGGATTGGGAATCCAATTTCGGAAAATGTTGTGAAGTTGTCAAGGACAGCAGGGCTGTGGGCCCGATGAGGTTGGATCAGCTAATGGCGCTGGATCCTAGAGGCCAACTCTTAAGAGTTGCGCTGATTCAAAGTTTGATACAATTCATTCCGATCGGGCAAGACTCACCCCGCCCTGATTGTTGAGAAGCACACACTAGTAGATTTAGAAAGATTTAAACAAAGCAGATTGCAAAATAACCGGCCTCTCTTTGAAGCTTGCAATAACCACCTAAATTCCCCTGGCTTGCTGAGTATGTAAGTACTCACCCTTGCTCTATATATATAGTTCTCCGCCGGGAGCTAGATGCTGGAGTTGCAGCGAAGAGATGATTAGGGTTTCGTCCTGGTTCCCAGCCGTTGCCTGTGTGTTGGGACTTAGTTCGCTATTCCGCTGCTGCCGCTGCCTCTGCGTTGTTCGTTGCTGTCTCCGGCTTGCTCCGAAGCTACAACGTAAGTTAAGGTATATGTCTACTTATTTATTTATTTATTTATTTAAGTTACTGCAATGATGCACGTCTGATTGCCATGGATACCAGCGCCATGTCCTGGGACTGGTATCGGTATCGCGGTTCCGCACAAAGGTAGTTCGCGCTGTTTTCCTGCGGCACGCCCTAACTGGTGCCGTTGCACGGCGGTGCCAGATCGGGATGTGACACAGGTCCTCGTCCACTCCCACACGATCTCCGGCGCCCTCACCCCCTCTCGCGTGAGAATCGCACGCACGACGCTGCAGCCGCCGCCCTCTAACCCATGAGAAATTGTGCCGTTTCGGCCACGATCTTCCCCGCCTGAGCTCTTAAAGACCTTTGCCATCCTCTCCTCTTCCTTTCCCCTCAGACGGCGATGCTTCCCGAGCTCCCTAGCACCCCGTGCCGCGTGATCCAGAGCCGCCGCCACGCTCCGTCACCTTCAGCCACCTGCCACCGCCGCTGTAGCCACCGCTAGACTGCGCGCTCGCCACCACTAGCTCCGCCGCACCGGTGCGAAGCCTGGCCGCCGCATCCGTGGGCCTCTACACCGTCGGAGGGCATCTTCAACGTCGTCCTCCTCGGTAAGCCATTCTGCCGGCTTTTGGCCGCGTCTCCCTATCAGTCCACTCAGCTATTTCGGCTCTAATACCTCCCTACATCTTTGCCAGGACCCCCTCAACCTTGGCCGCTCCTCCAGCACCGAAGATCTTCACCGGAACGCCGACTTCGCCGATGTCCGGTACCTTAGCCGTCGCCGATAGCCTCTGTTCGCCGCCATTCACCGCCTACCGGCCGTCGCAACTTCTCGGTGAGCACCCCTTTGGCTTCCTCACTCCATCCCGCAGCTTGCCCCCTTTTGTCCGGGGCCATCTGATCTGCCCTGGGCAGATCCGGACCGGCCACGTGGCGCCCCCACTATCCACCTGAACTACACCAGTTCCATTAAATCAAGTTGATTAAGTGAGGGTGAGACTAATCACAGTGAGTCTTCACCAAGATGCCCATGACCGCGGACGCGGCTATTTGAATAGATTTACTCTGATAAAAAATGTGCAACCGTACCCACAAGACACAGCCCCACACATATTCCCGTGTGCCAGCGTGTCACCACGACACCCGCGAGAGGCTGTGACAGGACCGTTCACACAACCTCCCCCTAACCATCCACACTACACTGAGGTTGCACCTGCCAACAGGACACCCCTGTTGACGCCGAAAACCCGCCGGGGGCCGTCCGGCGTCTGGGAGACACGCGAAGGCCTGGGAGATTTGCTTCACTCCAGTGCAGGTCCTAAAATCTTGAGGTTCGTAGGCGTGCCAGTCAATTTGACCCTGCAATTGACAAGGAGAGAAGATGTCAAATTCGTGAGCCAATCGGCTGGAAGCCAGCTTGGACTCGTCTCATCGGCCGATGGCCGATACGCACTGTAGCACTTATACATCGGCTAAAAGCCAATGACGGCAAGAGCAATAACATATTAATAAACAAGTATTGCGCTAGCCGATCATCGAAGGGATGCTCAAAAACCGGCTATAAACTTGGTAAAATAAACGAGCAGAATGCATAAGTAAATAGATTAAATAAACTCCAGCCGATCATAGTTTAAAGTTACTGGTATTGCCGTGAAGATACTGCTCGTGCCCGTGCCCGGGCCCTTGCTCACATCGGCTCTCGGGATCTTCATCTGCTATCCGTGCCCGTCCCCGGGTTCTTACCTATGCTCGTGCCCGTGCCCTTACCTGAGGTCGTACCCGGGAACTTGACTGAAGTCGCGCCCGGGAAATTGGCTGAAGTCATGCCCGGGAACCTGCTTGTGCTCGCATTCGGATCAGCAGAATAAACCAATCGGCTAGCCCTTGGCCGATTGTAATAGTAATGCAAGCAAGAATGTATAACAAGGCAAGCAGCATAATCGGCTATATTTAATAAGGGATAACTTATCGGCTAAGCACTCCGATAACAACATCGCATAAAACCCATCGGCTTATTAAGGGTAACGTTAGTATTCAGTCTAGTAGATCAGACCCAACCGTTGCAGCACAGACTGATAATAATAATGAGATCTCGATAGGCCGATAGATCTGATGCGATCGTGATGCTAAAATATGATAACTTACCGGCTATACACCCCGATAAGGCGCTTGCACATAAGGCATCGACCTAGCAGGAACGATTTATCGCTAGCAGTTTAGTAGGTCGGACCTAACCGATGCAGCACAAACTGATGATAAACCGCTCCCAGCAAGCCGATACGATCTATGCACGCGTGATGTGATATACCTAATACTGAACTGATGCAACCATAGATAAAATAAATATATCGTGGTAAGCCGACTACCATAAACCGACTAGAATATCGGACCTAACCGAGGAAGTCCTAGCCGATAGGTAGCCGGGGTGACGAGACTTACCCTCTCATAGGAGGTCGGACCTAACCGATGCAGCCCGGCTCGAGAAGCAAGATCCCGTCGGAAGGGTGGCGATGCGCCGAAATTGTATTGATCGAGTGATAATTACACGGTCCCCGGGCGTACGTATTTATACCCCGAGTTACATGAGTCCTTATTGGACACGGTACATGATTTCCTAATTATAACAGAAAACTTTTAACAAGGCCTGACCAGACACGAGGTCAGGTTTCCTAAAGATAAACACTTGCCTAATTAATAGTTACAGTAAATAACTGCCAAACAGCGGTCTTCACGGCTCCCTCCCGGAATCGGTCTCCTCTGGATCAATTTCCACCAGTTGACTGCAATTTCCCCTTTGACCGAATCTGACATAGGGCCCTACCAAATTTTGGCGTTAACAACCCCATATCGGCCAGGCTACCCCCTTGCGCCACAATGGATCCAGAAGCCGATCAACCCGACCCCGAACTGACCCAACTCAATCATGCCCATTCTCACCAATGGCGCCTAGGAGAGGGAGAAGATACGCTACAAGCCCAGCCGTTGCCCACGCTGACTTGTGGTATGTACGATTAATTGCCCAAGTGGTTCCCACGAACCGGTCCTTAACTGCCATGGGTGCGACCAGCAAAACCATGCACCCACAGCCCACCATTTAGGTCCAATTTTAGTAGTTTAATATCAACATATCCAAAGTTTCATTTCCCAACATAGAGTCGAACAATAAATGTAAATAATAGCATTTATTTCCCCATGTAAGCTAATAGTCTCTAAGCATGGCTAAGCATCCTAACGGTATTCACGAGTCATATTATTGCCCAGCTACAAAGGTATACAGGAGGAATTAAGTCAGAGCAATTAAAATTGCTTTTATATAGGTCAACCTTCCCACATGAAATGATGAAATAATGCATGTTTGCTGATTTAAAACAAATATTTTGCAATCGATGGGTACAAAATGATCGAGGAAACGATGCGACTTGCCTTGCTCCGGCTCGGCCAACTCAGCAATGACTTTGTAGTAAACTGAAGAGTTGACGGCGTCGGTTTCTATAGCAAACATAGCACAAACAATTAAAAACAGTACATGAGGACACTGAAACAGGGGTTGAAAGTAATTTTAATGGGTTCTTGGTATTTTTCTGGATTTAATAAAATTTGGATGGAATTAATCGGAGCTCATATGAATTAGTTATGAATTTTAGAAGTTTACTATGATTTTCCTATGCAAAAACAATTTCTAAACGATTTATTGCGCATTAACAAGGATTTAATGCGTCAGCAGACCATGGGGCTGGCGTTGATAGGTGGGACCCATGGGTCAGTGGTGCATGAGAGTGCGGCGCATGGTGCGACTGTGAGCACAAGCACAGGAGCAGCCCCGATCTGCCGAGGCAAATCGGATGGATCAGATCAAGAGGGGATTAAGCCCTGCCGGCGCGCGCGGCCCAATGGTCGCCGCCGAGGACCATTTGTCATGGCGGAGGGCAGCGGCGAGCGGCGGAGGAGGTGAGAAATGCGACCGAGTGCTCACCGAGGTGCGGCGATGGACGGAGAGCAGCGAACGCCAGTGATCAGAGGGGATTGGCGGCGGCGAGGTTCGGGAAAACGACGGCGGTGGCATTTTAGCGGCTCAAGGCGACAACGGAGGCGTGAACAAGGTGCGGGAGAACCTGGGAACGATGTAGAGCAAGTTAAGGAGCGGATTGACCGAACGGGCAAGTGGGAAACCGCGGCCGAAGGCCAGTGGAAAGGCTTACCGAAGGGCACGACAGAGGGAATGGAGTTCTGACGGGAATCCGAGGTGGCCGGCGGCGGAATAGGACAGAGTGGTGAACGGCGAAGCTAGCGAGCGCGAGCGCGGTAGTCGGCAACGGCTGTAGCGACGGCGATGTGCGACTGGAGTCGGTAGAGCGCAGCAGCGGTTCGAGAACTCAGCGCGGAGGGGCTTAGGGTACTCGGCAGATGGGAGCAACTGAGGGGAAAGTGAGGGCGGAGCACGGGGAGGGTTTATATGTACTCGGCTGCGGGAGTTTGTGGCCAGGTTGGCCGAATTTCACGAGAAAGTGGGGCGGCGGCGATGGCCGGATCGGCGAAATTCGCCGGCGGGCGTGAGTGAGAAAAGCAGAACAGTGGGGGAATGGATAGGCAACCGCGTCCGTGCCGTTTGAACCACGTGCAAGGGCGGGAGATAGTGGGCCGAGGCGAAATCGCACGGCGGGGCAAGTGGATCCCCTCCGGCCGATTTGGCCGGAGGTTGACGACGGGTCCGACATGTGGGCCCTAGTCCCACGCGTCAGTGGAAGGAGAGCGGAGGGACGGAACGACTCCCCAACAGGCGAGACCCGGTTGTAGAGAGAGAGCGAGGGGGGTTTGCGTGGATAAGTGAGATGACAGGCAAGGCCCACGTGGAGGCGCGCGGCGTGGGCCATGGCAGGTCGAGGAATAGGACTGGGCCGACGCCCCGGTGGGAAGAAAAAGAAAGAAAAGGAGAAAGGGAAAGAAAAAAGAAAAGAAAAGGAGATTCCAGGAGGATTTTAATTCCGATAATTCATTTTGATTCATTAAAAATACTTCCAGTGCTCTAAAAATTCCAGTAAAATTCCTCTTAGTGTATTTTGGTAAGGAGAACACAGAAAAAATATTCCCAGCCATGATAATTTATTATTTTATATTTTACTTATTTAATTAATTCCGTTGGCCTTTTAAAATAATTTCTTTAGGCCTTTTCTTTAATATATTTTGTGTGGCTCTATTTAAGGGAAAAATTCAGGGTGTGACAAGAGGCAGTATCGGTGGTGGCCGGAGCTAAGAGGGATGATGGCGGTGGCGGTGGCGAGCTGAGAGGAAGAGAGGATGCCATCAGAACATACAAAGAATGGGGAAATGAGGAGAGGGAATTACTTTTGGAGTTGTTTATAATTTATTTCTTTCCATTGAGGTGCTACATGTATAATTTGGAATAGAAGTGTAAATAAAATCAACCTAGGGGCTAAAGTACAAATAATCAGGGCTGAAATAAAAAAATTACGGGGCCTGTCTAGGCCACACATGTATTATGGATATAGTGGCTTGGATGGTGGTTTCAAGTGCTTTTGCCTACGTGAAGGTTAGAAGCACTGGTTGAGACCATGGTGCGTTGCTCATGCCCTAAGAGTGCATCTTGTACCGATCAATGTATGCGACGTGTAAGCAGTGTTTTCCATACTGCCGGTTACCGCATGGTTATTGCAGTAATCGCGCATACCGCCGGGATACGTTAGGGGTAACCGGCGGTATGGTTTATCCAAATTTAAATTTAAAAAAAAATCAAAAAAATTCTAACATGTAGTACTTGAATTGTGTATCATTATGATGAAGAAAGTTTATGAAAATGATGAAGTTTACTTTATATTTTGGAGCTCCATCTAAATTTAAAAAAAAGATGGGTTATACAAAAAAAAACTATGCAAGATTACATTATTTTTCTAAAGATATCCATAATTTTCCTGAATTTTCTACAATTTTCTAGAATTTTTAGTATGTTTTATAATTTTTTTTACAATTTTTTTTCAGCTTCAACATACCACGGTTTACCGTGCGGTTACCACGATCTTATCGTGAGATTTAAAAATTCCACGGTAACCGCAATTTTACCGTGAAATTTAAAAATTTTGAATTTAAATTATTTTTAGAGATGATATTCATGCGGTTTTTAATGATTACTGTAGTAACCGTCTTTACCGTGTGCCCGGGGGAGGGACGCCAGGTGAGATCGCCGGCGTACGAATTTTTTTTATTTTTATATTTATTTAATAAAATATTTATAAAACTATATTTTTATTTCAAACATTTACAAAAATATACTCCCGTCACCCTCTGGGAGGGCGGCAAGGGGGCCGCCTGCAAAAATCCGGCCGGGGGCCGGGGGGCGCGGGCGAGGGCGCGGGCAAGGCGAGGACGAGGGCGAGGGGCGCGGGGGCGGGCGCGGGCGCAGGCGAGGGACGAGGGCGCGGGCGCGGGCGCGGACCCGGCCGGATTTTTGCAGGCGGCCCCCTTGCCGCCCTCCCAGAGGGCGGCGGGAGTATATTTTTGTAAATGTTTGAAATGAAAATATAGTTTTGTAAATATTTTATTAAATAAATATAAAAATGAAAAAAATTCGCCAGCGTACATGGCCGTATCTTCACACCCAGTTGATGGTACTTCCTTGAAAGCGTCTTTAGCAAAGCTTGGGGTATTGATTAATGGCACATGCAATGATGCAATGTGGGGGCCCTTGTCCAAGACACTATAGCCCAGCTGCACAGAAATCCTAAGGGACCCTGACCAATCCTGCCTGTCGAGAGCGAGCTAGATCGTGCGTCGAGTATAGCCCCATGGTACTCTGCTGATGCTGAGCTTTTCCTAGCCAATTGGGATCCATCCAATTGCAGTCGATAAATCGTGCATGGAAGCTCAAAAGAATTATCACACATATGTTCAGAAAGATTGTAACAATGAATTTCCCTGGAAAAGGCTATAGCAATGCAAACAATGAAAAACATTTAGACAATACCAGTAACCAGCAAACGTGCTGAACAATAAACATCAGAACAACTAGGCATATGTCGTGCACATGGGTATTGTAAACGAATCAGTGGAGATTTAAAGACAAGTCAAGTTAACCGTTCAAGCGAGCTCCATGCAGCCTGTAGGGATTGTAAACCTCCCTACAAAATCACATATGGCACAGAAGGCCAGAAAGGGGTTGAGTTACAGCTAACTTTACAATGTTCATAAAAAAAAGGAACTTTACAATGCTGCTCCAGCAAATAGCATCTACTGTCCTCTGTTGAGATCTCGCTGATGATATAAACAAGGTACACCATTCACCCTTGGCCACCTCGTAAACATCATATGCAAAAATGACCAAAGATCAAGAAGCTTTCAGGCCTGTGGACACCGTGTGCAACGGAAAAAACCCAAGGCTTGAGAAGCAGAATAAAAACAGAACTTTGTGGAGCAGTTCCAAGAACACTATACAAACAAGAAACACAAAAAAAGGTTCGCTGCCACGCTATTATCCTGCAGGTGGCTTGTTCGAGAGCCTACGCTTGTATCGCTTAAGGACAGAAGCCAGGTTCTCCTTTCCTTTGGGAAAAGCAACGTCCCCTGCTGCTGTGCCGCTTCGACCCTTGCGGCTAGAAATGGCTTGTTCCACCTCCTTAATCATCTCCAAGATCATAGCAGCAGTGGTGAATGTACCAGAGATGGGTTTGGCAACTTTCTGAAGGCACACACATCCTTTCACGGGTTTCCGAGGCTTGGAAAATGCAGGATCAAGGATTCCCTATCAAGTAAACAAGAAGGAAAATTAGCAAACTTGAAATCCAAAATGAACAGTGTGGAGCATCAGTTTGGCCAGTTCTGCTGCATGTATGTCACATCAAAAGTCAATTTCCCAATGCAACTGAACCGAGACACTGTTTTAATGAACTTCTGAAGGAAGAATATGAGATTTCTTGTTAAGGTTTATCTTATGGTTAAAAGCGCAGAGTAGGACAAAACCCACTTACAACTTACAAGTTACAAGGCACATCTACAGGTGAAGAAAATGATAGTATCATACACAACAAAGTTCTCTGCACCAGCAACTATATGTTAAATTCAATGTAAATGAATGCCATCTATTGAGTGCCTCATACTTGCATCATGAAATATTCCCAGCCAGTATAGCAAGTATACAGTTAGTTTGCAGTTGTTACGTGTGCTGCCAGTCCTTGTTTTTGAAGTTCCTATTGGAAATAGGATTGCTATATATTTCTACAATCCATTGAAAAAACAGATAAAGTTTGTCAAATTCTGTTATCAAGCTGTTGCTATTCTCCCATAGCCGTCCATTTCTACTATTTTTGGGAAATCAATATCTTTTTTGCAATTTGGTTTAGGCAAAAAAGCAGATAATCAAACATCGAAATATCTTAAAGCCATCAACAAATCAAGATTATCATAATCCACAACAATGCCAAAATAGCCTATCTATGTATTCTACATGTAGGAAGCACAATCCACAATAATGCCAAAACAGTCTATATAGTATGTATGATACTGTAGGAAGAAGCAATCATTGTTGATCTGCATCCCTGGGTGTACTCCCTTTTGATGCGTATTGTACTTTGCCTCAAAATAGACAACAAGAGGGGGGGGGGGGGGGGGGGCAATACCTGGAGACGATTAAGAACATATGTATACTTGCCCCAGAGTTCTGGCCTACTTTCGACAAGGCACAGGTTCAGAATCTGGCGGATGCACCAGACACCAAAACTAACAACCAGGGAAGCCTGCCAAACACAATGATCTCCACACCCGGGCACTAGGCTCATGCAATTGGCATCCCTGTTATCATCCCTTCGTAGTGGCTGCAAGTTTTCATCAGAACTCTGGAACTGATTCTCGGTGCTATTTTGTGAAACTCTCTCAGCTGCAGCAACTTGGTCAATTAAATTTTCATCACAACCACCATTTTGCTCGAAAAGCGATCCTGATCCTTCCAGTTTCAAGAGCTTCATGATGCAAAATCTAAGCGATTGAAGAAGTTTCGTCTCATATTCTGTGGAAGAGAAATCATCTTTGGTGACACCACTTGATCTCCAGTCAGTGTTACCCTCACCCTTATTCAACTCTGCTTTTGATACACCGAGTAATTGTTCAAATGGCTGCTGGGCCCAAAGGGATTCAGTACTTGGGTTCATAGTTGACTGCATAGACGACGTGTTCCTATGGAAATTAGGCTGTGAGTGCTTGCTAAGTGCAAATTGAGCTGTGGACCTGGTTCCCAAGTTCACATATTGTGATCTTTCACATGCCAAATTACTAAGGTACGACCTACTTCCAGCACCACCACCCAAATTTACTTCACTTGGCAAATAATTCCTACTTGCAGCAATTAGTGCAGATATGTCAGGTGAACTATGGTACTTCTTTGAGTTAGCAGATGAGCCAACCTCTTCAATCTCATTAACGGAGGCACGGTTGTAACAAGATCTCTCCATTGTCATTGTATTCAAACAGTTCGTTGCTGTGCCTTGCAAAGAAGCGGCTCCCTGTGAATCAATTACATCTTGGCTACGAGCATACCTTACAGAATCCGTGTAGTTAGAAACAGAAGATTCAGACGATCTAGGAAGTTGCCATGGATCTAGTGGAATGCTGGAGTCCATGCTGCGACTTGCATTCATACCTTTCAAAGAGGTTGCCAGGTGATAACCATGAATGGTAGCAGGCTGATAGAACTGATTGTCAGGGTAAGATGGCACATTATAATTTGAATAAAACTGAGTATTTTGTTCAAACAAGGTGCTAGTTGACCTAGGAATGGCAGCATTAGATAAATGCATGCTCTCAGACCAGTTTGATGATCCTATGGGACCCATCTGAAGCCCAAAACTAAAGCCTGGACTAGAGACTTCCTTATCATGGGAGTCCCATGGTTTCTGTATGGTAGCTGATCCTCGCATTGCATCTCTCATCAAGGGGCTCTTAGAAGCTTTGATGGCTTGGTTATCCGTTCTAACTGCTCTCGAGTATGGTCCAAGCAGAAAGTTGAACCCTTCTGTGTTAGCTTCTTGTGTGAGCTTACCATGATAATCAAAAAGATGCCCCCAGAACTCATCAAGCATTGCTGCTAACTGCCTCCTTGCTGCACGACCCAAACCAGGCAGTCTTGAGTGATTACCACCACGAAAACCAGTATCAGAGTCTGTCCCCTTGCTCAAAGTAAGAGATGGTGGGCCATGAGAAGTTGAAGGGGGTGCCTTATTTCCAGCAGACTTGCTGAATTCCACATTATGAGAAGCCTCAGTGCCATGGTCCATGCTAGCTTCTACCTCTTCTTTGACATCCTTTAAGGTCGTACTCTTCATCCTTATGTTCTCTGCAGTGTTTTGTTCTACTACTGTTGCAGTACAAACCTTTGCCACTGGCTCTGTCCAGCCACCTACATGAACTGGTTTTGGTTCCTCATGTTTGATAGACGGTGAGACTTCAGGAATAGTTGGCACAAAAGCAGTTAGTTGTTGAGTGCCATGATCAGATTCCACAGTGCTGTCAGAAAAGTCATTATGCTCCATCGCTGATGTTTGATAACTTTCTGATGAAATGCTTGGAATAGCATTAATAGTAGAAGACGTAGGAACCTCTTTCTGTTCAACATTTTCCGGAGAAAGCTCTTCTCTATGATAAGTAGTATCTGGATCTTCTCTCTGAGAATGCTCAGATAGCTCCTGAGTTTCAGGTTCATCATTACTTGCTGACTTCAGTGGAGTAACAGCCAGGAACAGCGTAAAAGCAATCGATGCACATGAAATTAGGACTACAATGGAATGTGAAACTATCACAGGGCTTCCAGTGTTCCCTTTCAGGTTGTTTGTCCAGGTACTATCACCAAACAGGATTTCCGCAGCAAAAATGATATTTGTAAACAGCATAAGAAGAAAGGCTAGGAAGGCCAATATTTCAACATACAAAGATATTCTAAATCTGCCCATTATAACTCTTGATGAGGCAACACGGAAAACAGGAATAATAGACGAGGGAAGGAACATAGCTTGGATAACTGGGCAGATAATGATTAACTGATATATCCCTTCAGAACCTGCAACCTTTGCATAGTACATAGTAGGAACCATGGCAACAAACTTTAGTAGCAGATGATGTGCAGAATGGGGCAAGTTTACACCAAAGAAATTCTTCAAAATTGTGTGGCTGCCAATAATAGATGTCAATGAGATGACATGGCTTGAAAAGAGAAGGATCACTAAGAACACAATTGGTGCCACTGGATTCATAAACATCTGCAGAAGGCATTCAGAGGAACTCATGAAGAAACTATGGTGCAGAATTCAAACTCAAAACAAGAAGAATGAAAACGATTTTAATAAATCAAGGCCACTTTTGTGATTTAAGAGTAGGATTGTTCTAGTGGTACTGGTACAAATAAGTTGAAACTGGAGGCACAAACCTGGTTCATTAAATCTACAGCATCTTGAAAAGCAACCAGTGTATTATTGGACTCAACTGCTGCTGAGCCCATTAGGACATAGTTCACAAGAAAAACCCCAGTGAAAATAAACAGCATTGAGAAAAGGTGATCATGGAACAGGGCACCAAGGGAAAGAGTAGTAGATTGTCTTTGGCCCTGCACAAATGAATTCTGAATTAACAAAAAACATACCATAGCAGACAGAACAAGAAGTAAAAAAATAAAAGGAGAATGGTGTGGGTTCACAAAAATTGCATGGCATGGAGAGTAGACTGCAAAAGGTGCAGTAGAGCCAATTTACATGTTTTACAACAATTTTAAGTTTGAGAAACAAATTTTTTATTGAATCACTTGGCATTCTATTAGTTGATCGTAGAAAAGGAACAAAAATGTCAAATGCAGGTTTAGCAAACACCATTCACTCAGTGAAAATCGCAAGTAATTTTTCATAAGCAAAAAAAGAACAAACAAATCAAGCATTTGGATCAATCTATGCACGTTTCTTACTCTTTTCTTATTATGGAAAGAATGTAATTCCTGATAAGCATAGGGTGCACATGATTCTGGTTTGCCAACCCACACCAGTTTATATAGGATATTATACCACAAAGTTGCAGGATTATGCCTGCATGGCTTAGCATGAACCAGAATTAGCTTCCTGATAGATTTCAAAACTAATACCAGTCATCTATTGAAAAACACAACTTAGGCACGCTGGTCACTTTAAAGTTTAAACTATAGTGCCTAGTGTGGGCAATAAACAAATGAAGGACAAAAGAAGTACTTTTTTTTTTCAAAAAGTGGCAAATAATGAATTGTCTTCGGAACTCATAGACTGATCAGAATAGTTACACAAGTTACCACAATATACAAGTTCAACAAAAGTCACTATCTCAATTATTTTAATTAAGCATCAGAACAAGACAATGACGCTTACCTGTACAACTGATGAATGAACATAAAAATTGTGCACTATTACATTTCCGCCAAGAAGTGCCATCAAAGAATAAGCACTTTCACCACTTAACTTAGGGAACATTGCATTCATGTCAACTGGAATTTTTGGTTGACTGACTAATAAACCAAGCACAAAACAAAGAAGTGCAAAGCCTGCTATGCAGGCATTCAATGTCCCAGCCATCCTTTTGCCCTAGAACAAAGTAAATACATAATGTCTTAAAGTTTCTCTTAATGATGCAGTTATTTTGAGATCAACAAATAAGTTTACCAGATAAGACATAGTGTAAGGCAGCAGATTGACTACAACACTTGCAAAACATAAACCTGCGATAGGATCATCATATTCAAAGACCAGGTTGAATCCGACTGTTATGCCTGAAAGCTGAAATAGCCAAATATTAAATCTTTGAAAGTTGGCAAAACTTGAATCCTCTGGCAGTGAATGATCTATAGGTCAACTATACATAACACTGGTAAATTAATACTCTGGAACAAAGAAATTAATGAAAAAGGAAATTTGTCTAAAGTGTATGAACATACCATGGTTAGCTCCGCAGTTAGCAAGGACAATCCTGCCTGAAGACCAAGGATGATACATATCGACGGACTGTACTCCTCACGGCAAATCTTTCGTTCATGTAATGTTATTACAAAAAAAGTTAACAATTCTTGAAGAAGAAAATGATAGATGAAGAATATAGAAAAATAGAAATATCCTCGCAAAAAGAAAAGAGAAATAGAAACATCTATTTTCTAGTTAACTTAAACCTCAAACAACCATTTGCATCTTAGAAACAAGCATTTCCACCCACTGGTTTTGTATGTGATTGATTCTATCTGAGTAACACACTAAATAGTTTCACGGAGAAAAAGGCACAACCGTTCATTGAGCTAAAATTGAAGTAACGGTGGCAACAAATGTCAGCAAACTGGTACCTCCGCAAGATTTTTCCCAGTGACCATGCTGATACAAATGGACAGATACTGGCACAGAATGGCCGAGAAGTTGAAAAGCAGCACCAGTATTACGAGATCATAGCCAAACCGAGCCCCGGCATCTATCGTTGCTACCCACTTCCCAAGGTCAATATACCCCATCGAGATCAGGAGCACCGGTCCAAGTGTACGGGAAAGATGATGCCGACCATCTCCAGCAGCCAGAGATTCTATACTGCGAACGGCTTCCATTCTGTAGCAACAAACCTTAATATCTTACATCAACAAAGATGGATACGAATCCACGCCACTGGTTCAAGTGCCCAAAATGCTTGTCAATTCAGGTATGCTTGTCAATTCAGGTCCCTTCAACGCTCTTGTTATGACCTAAACAGTATAATCAAACCCTGCAAAGCTGGTGAACATCCACAGCACCATGAAATCCTCCCCAAGAAGTACCAAATGCCTGAAGTGCTTATCAAATTCAGGTCCCTTAAATCCTCTTGTTAAGACCCAAGCAGTCTAATCAAACCCTCCAAAGCTGGTGAACATCCACAGCACCATGAAAACCCCCCAAGAAGATACCCCTGATCTAGGTTGCCCCTGATCTAAGCTCCATCCATCACAACCAGGGGAGGACCTAGCGTGGACCATAGAGATTCAGTTCAACCCCAAACGTTCTGGAGAACAAACTGATATACCTATCACTGACTACTCCAGCACGCAGCAAGCAAATCCGCGACGAACGGACGAACAGCACGGATTGGAGCACCTCATTCGCACTAGATTGATTTCTCGCAGCGAACATGAGAGTGGTAAGAGACTCGCACAAACCCCCCTGAGCAATCCAAGCTAGGGCTTTGTCGCCGGTGGGAGGTATCGGTCACCACGCGGTGAGCGGCGGAGGAGAAATCCGGTGGAAGAAGGCCGAGCGTTGTGCTTAGGCGGAGAGCGTGAGGGGTGAGGTGAGACGAACAGGCAAGCCACCCGCTGTTACTGCAGCTGCCGCCGTCGCGAGGTGAAGTGGAAGGAGAGGCGATGCGCACACGCCGGATAACTATCGATTTTGCTTAAAATTTGTGCAAAGTATAAATTCATATTTGTTCCCTCTTCAATTCAGCAATCCAGTTCAGCTAAGGCTGCCTTCTTTCCAGCTGTCGGGATGAGTTTATTTGCGGCACACAAAATGAGGCAGTCAATAGCGCATAATTAATTAAGTTTTAACTATTATAAACTTAAAAAATAGATCTATTTGATTTTTTGATAAACTTTAATATAGAAAATTTTTATACGAAACGTACCGTTTAACAGTTTAAAAAGCATGCTAATAAAAACCGAAAAAATAGCTAAGCTAACAGGTAGAAAAGAACACAGCCGGCTGTAAAGATTATAAAATTTAGGCATAACAGCCAACGGTTATTTCTGGTTTATGAAAATGATTACAATAATATGAAGCATCACCGTACACTTCACAAAACTTTTTTTTCTAAAACATAACTATCTCTATGAATACACACACATACATCCAATTGTTATGAGTATCTAGATTAGATCGGTATATCTTAAGATTAATGAAATCACCATAAGTGCTTCGCTGTCAATAAGTACGTCATCTACCACTAAAATAAAATTAGCCATAAATACGAACACTCGTGCCAAGTCTACTTTAACTCGAATGGATAAGATCCACACCAAGAAACCTACTTCCTTTGTCCTAAAATATAATTATTTTTAGAGTTTAAATTTATCCTAAAATATAGTTATTTCTACACCTAACTTATCATCTCAACCAATCACAACTATCTCTTATTAAATTTTTTCACCTACATTCTCTTCTCAATTAATCATAACCTTCCATCTCTCAATTTTACCCGCTTCCTTAATTCCCGTGAAAATCTCTGGAAATACTTATATTTTAGGACGGAGTAACTAGTTGAGCTACCCTTTTTTTATTTAGGAATCAATATGAATCTCAGTTACTCCCTCCGTCCCATAATACAAGAGATTTTGTTCTTTTAGCTTGTCCCAAAATATAAGCGACTTTGTGATCTCGAGGCAATACTTTATTCTATATCTACTAATTTTTTACTATTTTATTCTCCATCTATCAATTTTTATACTATTTTATTCCACACCTACCACTTTTTTATCAGTTGATTACCCTAACTATCATCTTTTGTAATATGATTTGTCTTTTTGATATTTTCTTATTTTTTTTAAAAAATAATATAATCCCTAATATTATGGAGCTAAGGGAGTCCTATCGAAGTGCAAGATTATATGAGCGTCTGTTAAAGAATGCATTCGTTGAGCGAGTATGTTAGAGGTCACGTTTCTAAATATATGTGCTACACGCGTGTTTCGTTAATTACGTGTGCGCTTTTATGTAATCGGAAAAAAAAAATGTACGTCCATGTCCGATCACCCTTTTAGAGATCACCCTTCTTATTATTATTAGATCCTAAAAGGAGCGAGCATAATCTTTTCAGAGGAGATCGCGGCCGAATCAGAGCACGATGGGGTCGGGACGAATCACGCCGATCCCGTGCCGAAGATACCGCCGAAATAACCAAACTGTTGTCCCCTTTATCTCCTGGGTTCCATCAAACCGCTCTATCTTTGGGGAGTTCGGCTGCAAAGCGTGCCGACCCAATCTCGTCCCTGTGTCGTCGTCGTCGTCGTCGTCTACAGTAGCAGCAGTTGCATCCTTGCAGCTAGCGGCAACCACGCTTAAACCCATGCAAAATCTCAAGGGTCTAGCTAGCTTGCACGTGTATCTCGAGCATCCTGGGCACGTCCACCTGGGAGTTCAGCTCAGCTAAGCTCTCTGGTGTGCTATCAGGATGAGCTTGCAGACGGCCAAAGACATGATAAATCAGTTGGCAGCAAAGCCAGCAACCCATGCCTAGTTAGCAGGACGATGCCCACCACAGCATCGTGTCCTGCTAGTAGATTCGGCGTTAGAACATTCTCGATCTTTCTTTACCAGTTTGGCTTGTTTCTATATATAATTTATAACTCACTAACACTAAAACTTAACAGTAAACATACTATATGTTCCTCCACTAATAATTATTATGATAAAGCTCATACAAATATACTATATCAGGAAATACAATGTCAATTGGGCTAAAGTCTATATGCCAATCAAGTATGGAGGGCTCGGTATCCCGGACTTGCAGAAGATGGGACGTGCACTACGACTACGCTACCTTTGTCCGAATAAGTCATGGTTAGCATATCGATACCATGTAATGATATAGACAAGAAACTTTTTACGGCCTCAAAAGAAACAAGTTTATGGGAATCACCATAGGCTGCCCTCACCCCCCTCAAGGTGATTGCGCCAAATTTGTACAAACACTCTAAATAAAAACTCCATACGGTCTTCAACACCTTGGAAAGGAAAAAATGGATTGCTGATATTAGGTATATAACGGACTTCTTCACGGTCCTCGAGTGCTTATAGAACACAAACATCACGCTCACCCTAGGAGTTGAAGATAGCATTCGCTAGAAGTGGACGATGGGTGGTGAGTACATAGCAAGATCAGCGTACTTGTTACAGTTCCTAGGCTCGACTCTCTCTACCACCACAACAATGGTGTGAAAATGCCGAATGCCATCCAAATGCAAATTCTTCGTCTGGCTCCTTCAAAATCGTATTTGGATAGCGGATAGACTACAACAAAGGGAGTGGCTGAACAACTACTGCTACCAACTCTGCTGGCGTAACTTGGAAACGTCACACCACCTATTCATTGAATGCCCGGTCACTATGAGAATCTCGTGATGCTGTACTATCAAGGCTGCGCCACCCGCACCTACTTTCATGCAACCAGCGCAGAATGATGTCTCCTGAGGAATGGTAGACGGAAGGTATAGTCCCCGCGACAAAGGACCAAAGGAGCGAAATCCAACCCCGCGACAGAGGACCAAAGGAGCGAAATCCAATATCTGCTCATTCTTGTAGCATGGGAGTTCTGGAGAGAAAGACATAACAAATTTTTAAGAACTAAGAGCGGTCGATAGAAGAAATCATTAACCACATCGATAATAAGATCTGGTCCTGGCAAACTGAAGGAGCGAAGGACCTCACTGTGTTGATGGGAGAAACACAGAGTAGCCTAACATATTATATGTAATAAAAACCACCTTACTTCTTTATATGCTTGGCATGTTATCTGGTGGCTCCCCTATCTTGTTCTTTTTTTCTCTTCTTCTTCTACTTTTTTTTGTCTTTTTTCTAACCGTTTTGGGTTACTGTACAGTTATTCTCTTGCTTAATATAATTACACCTTGAGAGGCTTAAAAAATATAATTTATTAGATTGCAGAGCTTAACATGCAAGCATATCAAATTATTATCCCCTATATCATTTCTAAAATATTTCAAAATATATTCATCTATCATTTTAACGATATTTAACATACATTCATCCATATATTTTGTAGCAAAAATACGAGGCATCATCTAGTTTTATTTATTACTCTCTCCTTAATATATGACACTTTTTGCAATTCATTTGACTACCTATTTTTCAAAAATATTTGTATAGTAGATAAATACACAAGACATGCATCTAACCACTCTGGATTCTACACCCCCAGTGTTGATCTTGCATCCTGCCCTCCAACCCCGTGCCTCCGACGACAGCGCCGCTGCTTTGCCATCTATCCGTGTTCGCCGCCCACTGCTGACCCGCCGCCTCCCTGTCCATTTCTCTAAGCCTGAGAAATCCCCCTCTTCCCCTCCCCAACCCCCACCTCTGTCCCCAAACCTCAAAGCCCTAACCTAGCATCACTGTCACCCCCGTTGCTATTGCCGCTGTCACCGTATTATCGCCGGAGAAGACACCATCGCTGTTTGGAGCATGAATCTTGTCATGGATTGTACGGTGAGCAAATTCAACTAGAATTTTCAGGATTTTAGGTGACCAAAAAAATTTAACAATCCCCTTCTTTTTTACTTATCTTTCATATATGCGCATAATTTTGATTTGCATGTTTAATTGTATATTCATAAAATACATTAAAAATATAAAAACTATGTAAAGTATTTTTAGTTAGGAATCTAGTAATACCCTTTTCATATATCTAATCTTAAATTCTTTGCATATAGCAGCAAATTGAAATTATAATGTTCGACTGTATAGTCCATTCTAAAACGGTCTGTTTGACTATTCGAGAAAGGAGTATTAAAAGTTGAAACAAACTGTGTGGCAATCAAGATTTTATTAACTTCTATTATTCCTTGTGA
Organism: Oryza meyeriana var. granulata; assembly: GCA_003991445.1. Lineage (NCBI taxonomy): Eukaryota > Viridiplantae > Streptophyta > Magnoliopsida > Poales > Poaceae > Oryza > Oryza meyeriana. Next base: position 267,139 of record RYFJ01002024.1, on the reverse strand, counting down.
ATAATAATTCATGGTGAAATTAACCATGCCTCAAGCTCAAGGTCCTCTCACAATGGCTTATCCCTGACTACGAAGAATCACGGTAATGCACACTGATATCAAACAAACAAACAAATACGGAGTAGACGACGGCACACGCGCAGCACTAGCATACGTATCGATCTAAATAATGCACACGACTCAGATGGAGATGCTGTTGGGGATGCCCATGGCGGTGAGCCCTTGGCCCTTCTCTCCGGTGACGTCCGACGTGTTGGGGTACAGCAACATGTACGGCATCTTCACCGGCCCGTTCCTGTTCTTGAGCGCCGGGTCGACGTTCATGGCCTTGATCCGGTTCTCGATCTCCACCAGCCGGCTGCCGAACCTCTTGAACGCGTCCAGCGCCTTGGCGTCCGACGTCCACTCCGGCGTGTCGCGCTGGCCGAGATAGATCTCGTCGGAGGAGTGCTTGGACAGGATCTCGATCAGCGAGATGCCGAGGATGGTCTGGAACTGGCTGGTGATGGTGTGGATGAACACCTTTTCCGCCTCGATGCCGCCGCGCTCCAGCTGCGCGTACTCCTCCGTGCCAGGCTCCGGCATCGGCCGCCGGCTCACCGTCGGCCGGTTCGGCAGGAACCCGGCGTACGGGTACTGGCCGAAGTTGACAGCCGCATGCAGCGCCGACGCGATCCAGATGATGGTGGTGCACGCCCTGGTGAGCTCCTGGACGGTGTCCATCTTGGGCCACCAGTCCCGGTCATTGAGGTCGCCGTGCCCGACCTCGCGCACCTCCTTCCACCACGCCTGCAGCTCCTCATCGCCGCGGAGCACCCGGTCGTTGGGGTAGTAGATGGCCAGGTACTCGCCCACCCACCGCTCGATCGCCCACCAGATCACCAGCCCGTCCACCGCGTACGGGTAGTCCTTGATCAGCAGCCGGACGTTGTACGGGCTCGTCGGGTCCGGCACGGCCACACCTCTGCACGCACAAAGCAAACCCACATCCTGGTCATGCCGTTGTTCTTGCCGTGTTCTGATCACTGATCATTGCAAGATATTATTTTTGGTTTTACCTCTTGACGAGATCGACGGGGAGAGCCTGCTCGGTGAACTTCCAGTTCTTGTAAACGACGGAGGACATCTCGAGCGCGTACTTGCCAGGGAAGACGGTCTGCTCGAAGATGCCGCCGGCGTTGATGAGCGTCTGCCGCGCCAGGGCGTTGATGTTCATCGTGTCGCGGTAGTGCGGGCTCAGCAGCTTGTGCACCGGATGCACCACGCTGAGCTGCCGGTTTGTCGCGATCACGAACGGCTCGATCACCGCGTGCGTGTTCAGCCTGCAGCGGCAACAAGCAAAACATCGTCAACCTCTTTTCATGCAAGCGAAACAAAACGGAATGAAACAAAGGAGGTGGTTCTGTACCAATGGCTGATCAGCTGGTGCCAAGCAGAGTCATTGACGGAGGCGTAGGCCTTGGCGAGTTGCCAGATTTGGCTCTCGACGCCGGTATCAGCCGGAGTGTACACCATGCTGACGGCGCCGTGCTGCTGGCCGTCGGGGCGGGGCAGGCTCAGCTCAATGGCCAGAGGCTTCAGGGTGCCGTCGTCCTTCAGGAGCAGCAGAGTCCTGGTCGCATATATGTAGTTGTCCTCCAGCTTGTTGATCTTGTCCAGGAACGGCATGAAGTGATCGTGGTGGTCTAGAATGAAAAGCCTGTTGTTCTTCAGTGCCTGCAAAAGCATGATTACTTATTGGTCAATCTCGTGAGTGTATGCAGTTCTTGTATAGTCATATACGAGTTATTAGCATTGTGAAGATATTGTAGCATGTTTTGAGCTGAATTCTTTCAGTTCGTACGTAAGTGATTCAGCATACATTTTGCACTGTGAGGCCCTCCATGTTGTGCTTGATGTGATCTTCGGTGATCTTGCTGGTGTGGTCGCCGTACACACTTGGATCCAGTGTACTTTTTGCCGGGAAATCCTGTGATCATTTGGAAAAGAAAATTAATATTACTCGCTCCATTATGCAAGCACAGACGCACATAGCTGAAATGATGAAGACGCTAACCGTCAGACGCTTGATCATCACTGGGTTAACTCCTGCGAGCATTTCTCGTGCAAACTCCTCGTCGGTCCTCCAAGCAAACTTGTCCTCTGAAATATCATAAATACTAGTTATGATGCTATCAAATAGGAACAGAATCATATTAGCCAATAAGTTATGAGTAATGACCATACAGAATAATGTTCATGCAGAAAGCTGATTACCTTTGATAACATGTGGTAGGGGTAACTTCAGGAGGTGGTCGCCAGCAACTGGCAAAAGACTTTTAATAAGATCAATGGGAATTCTCTTCTTGATCTCTGCTAGTGCTGAGGAATTGGTCACTTTCAGTCCACCTTCATAGAGTTTCATGATGTCCTCAAAGGAATCAAACTCCTCTGGTGTCGTATCGACATAGGTCCTTATTATCGGGAGAACACCCTCAATGATAGCCTTCAGAGAGTACCCAAGGAAGTCTGACATCTTGAGGTGTCCGAAGCGTTCGTCACGTGGGACATAGATGTTCAAGTCCAGCAGAGGAAGCCTGCTTTCTGTATTTGGGTCTGGAGAAAAGATTGAACAACAGAAGAATTTGAGGGAGCCAATTGCAACGTGCCATAAATTTGAATGGAAGAAAATGCAGGAAGTTGAGCTCACCAGTCTCTGTCGGGGCCCGGCCAGTTCTGCCTCGACGGGGATAGGGGCGTTCTTGGCTGCCACCGAGGATGGGACGTGCTTGTTCACTGCCTTTTTTGTCTGGTTGGCCAAGGTCGTTGTAGTAATCATAACGGTAGATACGGTCATGCTCCTCGTATGGTCCAATTTTACCATCCCCTCGGAGAATGTTGAGTTCTTCTTGCCGGTAAGGGATCAAAGGTGCAGGCATTTTGCTAGGCAGATACGACTGCAAAACAACAAGAAAATAAGGCAACAGATAACCTTAATAAATAGAATGGGCAATTTCAATCACTCCCCAAGAAGATAACCTGACAGATGACAACCAACCTAATAACAGAAGTACTAATAAATCAATGAGAAAGAGATATAGTTTATATTACTATTCATGCTTTTAAACTGAAAGAAAATACAGGCTGTATCTCTGACTAAACAGCACTCTGGTGAGTGGTGACCAAGCTAATCAATTATTCTGTTTATTTACTTGTAAGATCAGATCGCTAATAGAGATGGGAGGGGGGTTGGTGCCCATGGACTGCACAAGACTTATTCAATCATTTTGAAGAGTCAATCAGAAGTGGTCAGTAAAAGGACTAATTTTCAAAATGAAATTCAGCAGGTGTATTTTTCGAGCGATGTTTCATCTTGCATCATTTGACAGTATGATCATTTTAATAAAGACTAGCACATGCCATTCATGAGTAAGGGTACCTATCAATGTCATAACGTGCAAAAGAACAACAACTTGAATTTTTTTACAGTCAACTAATAAAAGCTTATGTAGAGTAAATGGTGCTATTTTCAGCAGTTGACTAGACTGGAACACCATGCTAACAAACTTGCAACTAACTCAACTTATCAGCTGTTCTATCCAACTTTCTTTCCAGGAGACAATGCGGATGCTATTGGGATCTAGGTACAGCTATCATGGTACCTAATCCAACTAACACTTTTGAAAGAGAAAGTTGCCATGATCCAATATATAATCCAAATAAATATTTGTTGTGACTAAGAAAAGGGATAAGTTTGTGTAGCGTGCTGTTCAGGATTTGCAGAAGGCATTGAGATATCTAAATCAGTAAATCCATGAGTTGGTGATAAGCCGCCGCTATCTCCACTCTCCATTCACTGTGGAGGCATTTACATATTTTCATCGTTTTGCTGTTGCAAATGCACATGCAAGATGGCATATGTCCAAGATTCATACTGTTCCTGATGTTTCTATTAGTATCTGCAGCCAACACATCATATTGTCTGCAGAAAGTGATCGTCAATTATTGTACCAATGCCTGGAGTAATGAATTTTACAAGGCACGTGTCCAAGATTATTTGGCATGGACCATCCGGTTAGAAACCCACATTTAGTGAAATGATGAAAACTTTGCATTGAATTATTCTATCATCCATAGAGGGGACAGATCATGGTCGGCTGAGAGAAACCCCACCTGATGACCTGAACGAAAATCCCTTATTCCAATCCAACTACTGAACTAGTACAACAGTCCATTATTTGCGAACTCCAGCAAATACAACTCTGTTGTCGTATTGATTGGACCACTAGAGTTTGCATGTTAATTTCCAGATTCTTAATAGTAGCAAGGGAGCTCAAGGCTGATGTAGTTAATGCCAGGGGCTTAAGTACAGTGTATAGATATATAGGCTCTCAAGCAAGTTCTCATCTTTCTTTAGCTTAAGGTGCAGTACTAATTAGCAAGAATTGACCACGGCCTTTAAGCAACACTGCAGAAGAGCAGTTGGCATTGGCAATGTACTGCCTCGTGTGAGGCAATCAGCATAGATGCGTTGTTCATCTGGCAATGAAATGGAGTAGTACTAGTACTAGGCTTACTACTAGCTAAAGATGAGCGTTGACCAAGAGGAGGGCTAGGTGTTGACTCACATCGTTGGCGAAGAAGACGCGCTCGTAGTGGTAGCTGTCGGCGGGGTAGATCCATGAGTTGGCGACGAAGACGACGGTGCCCTTGCCGGGGACGCCATCGAGGGTGAGCGTCTTGAGGAAGAACTCGGATCTGTTGGAGTTGGTGACGACGACGGCGCCGGGGATCCCCTGCGACTCGTCCCACTCGAACGCCACCCGGAACACCGACTCCCCCGCCGCCTTCGACTTCATCGTCACCACCAGCTCCTCCAGGTGCGCCGGCTTCCCCACCTTCCCCCTCCCTCCATTGCCTGCAGCGACGAGACGAGCCATCCACCACAACAATGAGAGAAAATCAGAGATCGATGAGGTGGCAGACAGATTGACAGGACGGTTCGATCGAATTGGCTCGATGGATGTCCATTTCTTGATTTAATTTGATCACATTTACGATCAGAGACAAGGCAAGAACGGTAGATTGTCGGGTAAGATTGGGCAATGGACGTGTGTTGACGTTGACCGTCAATGGCGCGCCTCCTCCCGCCCCTCCACTAATTAATGCTTCCTTTCATCCCGAGCATTGAATGTGCGTGAGAACGTCCAAACGAGTGCACGGCGTAAGTTCAAATTTTGCAAAAATTTGAACAACTTTTTATCTTTTGCGAGGAAAAGCTTGCAAAACTTCACGCTTGCAGGCTCCAAAATGGCAAAAACCGATTTGTAATAATTAAGCTCAAACAAGGGAGAGATTACAGAGAGCAATTAAACGGAAACCCAGGCAGAGAAACCGCGGCTGTTTCTCCAGTTCGGGAAACGAATCAATCAATCACGGCAAGGCAAGCAATGGAGCGGAAGCAAAAGCCGAACCGAAACGCGCGAGCGTTTTGGCAGGCGCCGGCGTTTCGCCACGCGTTCCGCGGCCGGCCGGTGAGCGAGCGGGCGATCGAGGAGCGGGGAGGTGGCGGCGTGGGCGCTGCTTACCTGGGTCGCGGGCGGTGGCGCTGACGAGGCGGAAGGAGACGCCCTCCTTGTGGCCGAGGATGTTGTGGATGCCGTCGAGGAGGGAGGCGTGGAAGTCGCCGAGGTCGAGCACGTCCTTCTTCACCAGCACCGCCGTGCCGCGGATCCTCCCCTCCTTCCACGCCGCCTTGTTCCTCCCCGTCAACCTGTCCAAGAACCCCTGCACCTGCATCCTCACAATCTCCTCCTCCTCTCTCCCCTCTCCACTGCTCTGCAAAAGCCAACCGGAACCCGGAGCGAGCGAGAGGCGAGGCCGAGGTGAGCGGCCTACTCAGCAGCAGTTGCTGGGATTTATAGCGACAACGCCCACCGGCAGCAGCCGCGGCGGCTATGTGGATGTCTGCGTCGCCGCGAAGGCGGAGGAGTTCGTAGTTTGTAACGTGGCGTTTCTGGATCGGTTCGTGACATGAGGGCGGTATACGGACCGGTCGCCATCTACGCTTGATGCCAACGACCGACGCGAAGGGTGATAGGATTGTCGAGTTGACCGGCAAAATGGCAGATCAAACCATGGAACGATCAGAATTAGGAAAGGCCCAGGGTGTTTCGCCACCCACCAACAAAACCGTGTGCGCGTGAGATGGATTGCAAGTGTTCAAAGGAAATTTGAACCCGGAAAGGAATTGAGAATGTGTTGTGTTTACAAGGTTCATAGTAGAACGGTCGTGTCTGATCCTCTGATTCATTCTTTACAGTGTCCAGTTGCGTCAAACGTGGCATTGCTGCCATACTGCGTTAGGCTAGAGCAAGGACTGTTTAGAATATATGGTGTTTTTTTCTTCTCCCGAGATTTGAATATTTTATGAACTTCTATAAAATTCCTGCGTTCAAGCCCTCAAGGCCTTCAACTCTACGAAAATTCACTATTGATTTGTCCATGTTTAAGTCCATTTATTTTCTGTCTCATTAGCATACTCTTTTAGGGCTCCTTTGGAAAAAAAATTTTGAAGGAATTTTTAGAGAATATGAATCTATAAAAACTTTTTCTATGTGTACCTTTGGAACAAATGAACAACTCTCTTAAAATCCTATGAAATTTTTATGGATTGGCTCAATCCATAGGGATTTTAGAGGATTTCTAGCATTAGAGGTTTAACTTTGTAGGAATCTTATTTTGTGTGTCTCTCTCACTAAATTATTTTCTTTTTTCCTACGAACCATGTAAACATGTATGAACAATTTCCATGTTTTTTCTAATCCTAAGGATTCTACAAGTGCTGAAATTTCAAACATGTATATTTCCTATTTATGTGATTTTAGAATCCCGTATATATTCCAACTATATTTTAATTTTCGATGACATTGCGTTTAATTTGAAGTAATCTATCAAAAATATTCAGAGGAATCGCCAGGATACACCACGAGCACGAGCAACAGCTAGCACTAGCAGCCATCATTGTTAACACGCCACTTGCGTTTTGGACACGAGCTAATCGATCGACTGGTCGTCCCGAACCTAAGCTACGTGCATGACAAAACCATGCGGCCATGCCCGTGGACTCGATCGGCGTCGCGAACTCGATGGATCGCGACTAGATCGGAGGACTACGTAGCCGTACACGAATCCATGGACGCGCGTCTTGACCGTGGTATACAAATGACCCGGCCGCTCCCACGCGCGCGCGCAAAACAGTACAGGTCAAGCGTGGCCACGTGCCAAGGTGACTCAGGTGAGTCGTGACGTGAGGAGTGAGGACCCCAAGCTGCACCCACCTGGCTACACCTTTTTCAAACGAATCGGGCTAGACTTAAGCCCTGTTTGCAAAGATTTGGGACGGTTTAAATTAGCTTTTGGCTTAAAACTTATTAACTCATTATCTATGATCATGCTTTTCGAACCACTAAATATAGTATTTTTTTAATATTTTCTATAAGAAGTTCCTTTAAAAAATTAAATAGATCCATTTTTTAAGTTTATAACAATTAATACCTAATTAATCACATGTTAATAACTCACCTTATTTCGTGTGTGGCTATTAAGCCCAAACCATAAGCTCATTCAAATAGTGATTCTGAGAAGCAGCCGCTGAGAAACCAGTTAGTGAGAATTTGGAAAAACTAGATTTTATTTTCTGGATTTTACAACTATGTATTCTTAAAATCCGGATGAGAATCTAACTATTTGGGAAGCTTAGATTTTAGAAGAAAAGCTCCTCAAACAAAACCTTAGAGGAATATATGTGCTATTGTTCTTTTTCTCGATTACTCTTTCCTTTCCAAATACAATAAAGCTACAGAACATGAGTCTGATAGTATCCGACGCATCTTCACAATATTCTCGCTATGCCGATCCGTTTCGGTTATTTCTCATTTTTCCCCTTCTTATTACTTACTAGTTCCAATAAAAAATACAATACGCATCGACCAATGTTTCACCGCTCTCTTGATTAGTTCTAGAACAGGAAAGAAAGCTTGCCGCTACACAATCAATGGAGGCCGAGACGCTAGAGTGGCGGGTAAGGGCAGCAAAGGGTCACAAAAAGCTAGAAAGACAGAAAAAAAACCTCAAACTACTCCATGTACCTTGTCATGTTTCTCTCTCGATTTGTTTCAACGTCATTATCCTACTATTGCAAGAATCGTTCTTGTTAGCTGCAGTATGCTTCAACATCTTTGTGAGAGGTATTTGCTGCATTAAGATTGCTGGTCTGTTGCATTAGAGTAATTTTTGTTGTCAACAGGGTTTTCATATTTGTTTTGTAATTTATTCGTTGCAGACATAGGGCAACAATGTTTCAATTATAACTTGTAATTGAAATGATATATTGTTTCAATCCTAGTGGAGAGTTGTTTCAACTGTATCAATAAATTATTTCAATGGTTCAAGAGAATTGTTGCAACATGAGGAAAACTATTCCTAGCTAATAAAACAAACCTAATCTCTGTTTAGAATATAGTAGATTGAAAACGCCTCGGCACGGGTGTTCGACGCGACGAGAAATATTGAACACCCACACCTCTCGGCCCTCTCTCTAATCCCTCTGCTCTCTTAATAAGAGACCATAAACATGTAGCATATTAGCAGTAATGAACTATAAAATACAAATGAGGCTAGTGACAGACTAGAACCATTATATCCAATATGTCATCCAAATTAATTAATATTACCAGTTTCTACTCTAGTCATGAAAAATCACATAAAATAAGACAGCACCAACAATTAGCATATTAGCAGCAATAAAATGCTAAATACTGATGAGGCTAGAAAACATCTACCACATCTAGCAGTAATAAATTAGATCCAGATAAATCACCATATAAAACAAACAAAATAGTATCAAGCTTCGTTCTGAAATCATCATATAAAACTACCACAACACAACGCATCTACCTAATCTAGCAGTAAATAGACTTGGTCCAGAAAAATCACCATATAAAACTAACAAATCACATCACCCTTCATCTGGAATACCAAATATGTAGTTCGAGCTTGATAAGGAACTCACCGGGGGAACTTAGAAAAAATCGGTGCTCGACGTAGATCAGAAAATCTACACACTCTGCAAACAAAGCACAACCAAAATAATCAAAGCGAAGACATAGGATCCAAATATATTTAGTGTATAAACTTCTGATTTCATATTGGAACTTACGATTCAGCAATTGAGCTTGAGCTTAAACTTAGGCAAGAGCATGAACCCTAGCCCAAATTTTCAGCAAGCACAAGAAGAAGACAAACAGCAAAAAAAAAATGCAAAATAGCACACTCACTCAAGCGCACGCCATTACCGTCGAGGTTGAAGAGAGAATCCGCTGAAGTGATCTCCCCACAGAGCTCTCTCCCTCTCACCAGAGAGAATGAGGAGAGGGGAAAGAGAGGAGAGGATTGCAGAGAGGATGGAAAGAAAAGAGAGGGGAAAGAAAAAATGAACATGGCGCGGAAATCAAAAATTTGAGGCAGATAAAGGACACACAGCCCACGTTGCCTCTGAGATGGCCTATTCCCATCAATCTCGGCACAAAAATTAGCGCAAGATCGAACGCTCAAAAAAAGGACAAATTCCTAGCCACAAATCACTCGACAAAGATATAGCAAATTCACCGAAGATAACACTAGGATAGGACGTCCGAGCGCTTAGTCGTCTCCTTCAATTAACTGCCAACGTTTGTTTTTAACCACTAATAGCTCTCAAATAGTTAGACTCGATGCGTGATAGTTTTAGGCTTATATCTGAAATGCAATACACCTTAATAATATGTTACCCCTTCGATTTTAAATATATAACTTTGTTGATTTTGAAACATGGCATTTGATCATTCGTCTTATTGAAAGATTTAATGCAAATATAAAAAAATAAGTTATGCTTAAAACATCTTTGATAATAAAACAACTCACAACAAAATAAATGCTACTTGCATAGTTTTTTCTAATAAGATGAATGGTCAAACGTAATATTCAAAAGTCAACATCATATATTTAAAAACAGAAGTAGTAACTTTTTAAGTATTTGTAATTTGTTTTGATAAAGAGATGAGTAGTCAAGTTTAAGCATAAATAGTTCCGTTGTCATATATTTAAACACGGCGGAAGTACTATGTATACACACATCACCATACCTTTTTTAAGGGCACATTTGGTTTAAGGGCAAGCTTGGATGGATTAGAGTGGATGGAATAGGAATAGTAAATTATTAATCAATAGCAAAATATGTCATAATAATACTAATTAACAACGAAATATACAAACTATCCTTAATTAGCACTAATCTTAAAATACTAATTACTAATTAACAAGAAAACATGCTAATTATAACTAATTAGTAACTAATGATTAATGTTAGCCAAAATGGATCGAGCTCGGAATATTTAACTTTTTGCCACACCGAAGGGGTCAGTGGCAAAGAATTTACCACTTTATGAGAGGGGATGTTGTGAGAGGTATTAAATGTATTTAATGTGAAGTGACAAATTGTTAAATGCCCCGATGAGTTCATCCGATCAATTTTGTCGGATACACTTATCCAATATCTTTGAAAAATATTCTCAAAGTAACCGTCCCATCCATCCCTTCCGTGAACCAAACACTAAAAAATTGTAGCGGCCATCTCCCATCTAAGCCCATCCAACCAACCAAATACTCACTAAATGTGTTTGCTAAGACATGCTCAGGTGCTCTCGATAACAACGATTAGTATACTAATTGATCGGCGAGAAATGGGATCATGACCAGCAGGATCTTATGCAAATTAACCACAATAATTCATATATAGCTCGTATCAATGAGATAGATTATTTACCATATTATTAAAACAGACTATTTTCTCTATAATTCAAAAAATATTTTTTAAAAAAAGTTTTCTTTAGCTGTATTGCTTAAATCACTTATTTTAAGCTATTTGTTAAGTTTATTTTTTAAAATATTTAATTTATCTCTATAATCAACTTAGATAATTTATATCAATAATTCACTCAATAATTTGTTTTAAACATGGTGTGAGATGTAAATTGCAAATCATGCATGTGCCGTCTGTTTAATTTGCCTCGTCTGAGTTTGGACTTCTCATCTGTTGTTGATCATGTGGCACTCTGGCCTTTGATTATCATAGTTGACATACTGTAATTTATTCTTCAAATCGACAACGATCCGTACCTCATTGGATGGTCTGTTTGGACTTTAAAACGAACATATGCAACTTAAGGGCTGTTTGGTAGAGCTCCAGATTCTATGATTATGATATTATAATTTTGATTCTTTCTGAATCAGATACTTATCTTATGGAGATTTTCAATTTTCGTTCATTGGATTCTCACGAGAAGCCGCCTTTTACCTGATTCTCCATTTGTGTGTAAAATTGAGAATCACAGCGGATCGATTCGGCTGAGAATCGGGGGGATTTTTTGCCCGTTTGACTCAGCTCTAATTGATCCGATTGAAAATCATCCTCAAGAATTCTTACCAAACACGCCCTAAGTTGAGATTAGGACGCCTAAACAAGATCTGAGGTTTGGTAAGAAAATTGAGTACGAAAGGAGCTAGCTGAACTTTATTTTTGTCTAATCATGCAATCATATTTATGTCTTTCATCAGATGGACTCCTTCCTAGCTAACACGCACGCCACGCACGCTAACACGTGAAACACTAGTTAATCCACTGCACACACTAAATTATGTTCCTGGAAAAGCCGAAAAGATCGACACCTACGCCGGGCAGGATAGAAAACTTGACTGTGATGCGCATGGATAGTAACCGTTTTAATAGTACTAGCCTTAGAAGTTGAGCTAGCATCGAGTAATAAAAAACGGTAGCCTTTTCTTTTCTTTTTTTAGATGCGAAAAGAGCATGCTCTTTGAAGTATGATAATCTTATGCTTGTTTGACATCTTCGCGCTTGGTTGGTGAGCTGAGCATAGCGCCTGAGAAAATTGCATGTTTGAGTGTAACATGCGGGATTCATCTTTCCGATTGAGCGTTGGATTTCGATCCTCGGCGGTACAATAATTTTGTCGACTTTCAGTCAAATTTTATTATTTTAAATTTAAATTCTCGAAAACCATTTGAAATTTCGTTTGGAATCTACTTTCATCCCGCATCGAAATCTCAAAATTTCACAGTTTTCAATCGATTTTTATTGAAAACGTAAACCTAGTCATATGCGACTTTGGTGATTTAGGCCTGACGAGATATGCTTGAGATGCCTAAGAGAAACTTGACCAGAGAAAAAAAATTAAATATAACGTGATTGATGGGATAAATAGTAGTATAAAAATGCTTATATCCTTAGACAAAATACAAATATTTTAAATGCTTTTATTGTTGTCAGGCTAGGCAACTACATCTCAGTAGCAGCCAAACAACCCTCCCGTTTCAAAATAACTAGCAGCATCACGACGTTTCAGCATGGTTTGTATAATGTTTTATCAGCAATAACTTTGAAATTGCTAAATCATGTGAACATAAAGCTAGCTTTTGATTATATTTGAGCATATAACATATTGTGATACTATAGCAATCTCATAGTTTTAAGCATTTGTAGATTTATTACTGAAAAGTTGTGATCAAAGTTTAAATACGAATATTTGTCGTGATATAGAGTTAGTATTTTATTTTCAACTTTGGATGGGATAATTAGCTGAGAGCAGTTTCTCTTTTTAATAAGGAAGATGATTACATCCCAACCTCTTACATCTATGATGCATACAGCCATAACATTTGTGTAAAAAAAAAGTAGTACTCTTGATAAGAGACAAAACCCCCTGTAAGATGAAATAAGTAAAGCTAAGATGAAATAAGCAAAGTATTCACCAAGCAAAAACAAATAAAGCATGACGCGCTAAGAAAAAACATAGTAAGTATGAAGCCCTATTATTAACTCGTCATTCAAGTGGGCAAAAAAGTCATTGATGATCGACTTCAGGAGCACAGTTTCCCTATTTCCAGCCTTCATTTCTTTTTCTCTCCTATATCAATATACACTCTATGTTACACCTAATTTAACACCACAATAATTTAAATATAAATATTTTTAATGTATAGAATTTAACCATACCACATTCATAATTTCAAAAACCATAATTCAAAAAACCCTTGCCTTGCAAGGGCCCCGGCGCAGCGCAGCGCAGCCTAACCGAAACTTGGGAGAAGGGTGGAGATGGACTAGGAGCGGTGACAAGAAAGCTGCTGCGTGCGCTGGCAGCATGTGCAGCACTCCTCCACACCCACACCTACACTCGTATATACATATGCACAGTAAAAAATAATAAAATATTAAAAAAATTAAAAAGTAAAAAAGTAAACTTTTATACTAATAATTTAAAATTTTTATCTCTAATTTCGAAACTTTCAATTTAATTTTTGAAACTTTCAACTTAAATTTAAAAACTATCAACTAGGAATTTAAAAACATCTACTCAAATTTTGAAATTTTCAACTGAAATCTAATAAATAACACTGTTAATTTTTATTATGTCATTTGATCATTCATCTTATTAAAAATTAGTGTAAATATATAAAATATAGGTCATGCTTAAAGTTTCTTTAATAATAAATCAAGTCATAACAAAATAAATTATATTTACTTTTCTAATAAAATAAATAATCTAATATTATATCAAAATTAACGACGTCAACTATTCTACTACTACATGCTAGTATCCTATAGTGGGCAGGTCCACGGTTGCTATCGTGGTCTGTGAATTTCGTAGACAGAACGGATCAGTGAAAGGATAACGATGTTCCCCAAAAAAAGTGTTAAGGAGAGAATGATTGCTTGCTGCGAATAATTGCGATGGTTAACAGTCACAGTACACACGTCATTTTTCCTTTTGACATAAACTATGATTGCTCCTTTTGTTTCCCACCTGCTTAACCTCTCCGCTTATCAAGAACTCATGCTAGCTCTCTGGCTAGATTAACAAACTTTGACAAAGCTTACATACCAGGAATGCAATTTATGCGTTACCTTTTTATTCTTTTTTTATTTTTGGGGTTTGGGTTCTACATGGCATTTGGAGATCTAGGCCATCTGATCTTCAGCCAATGGCTCAGATGAAATCGGTACAGTAAGCGGTGCTACAGTTGAAAACAGTCAACAATCCATGCAAGGCTAATTTGATAGGTGTGGAAAGGCGAGTTCAAAAGAACACGGCAACTGAATTATCTGGAACAGATTGATCTAGACTGCTAAACGTTGATTTGGGGAAGCTTGGGCAGCGGCAGCCCAATCTTTACTTACCTAAAGGGAGGCAAGAACATGTGAGCATGTGCTTCTCCGCTTGTGCCTTACCACATTTAGTTATTTATATTATTTACAGATTTACTATTAATTAAATATTTAATTTTTTAAATTCTATTAACGCCGACAGTTGAATAAACTAAATAGAGAAAGCGAGTCTTAAGTTATAATGTATTTTTAATTTATTATAGTTACTATTATTTATTTATAATAAAGTATTCGTGATTCACGCAATGGCTAAGATTCCCTTACATAGTCATAGATCTCCCGATCTGGTGCAAATTGAGATTAGCCAGACAACCATGCCATCATGCTTATTGGATCTCAATTGCTTCATCATTTTGTCTTTTGTTCCCAACCGTCCGAGGTCGCTCTGTACCTCAGTCCACCGATCAGCATACCGTTTTTAGAACAGGTTATCGCCCGATTACCGTAACCATCTAAAACCGAATAAAATTTATTTTTAAAAATTTAAATTCAAAAATTTTAAATTTCGCGGTAACCACGGTATGTTAACGTTAAAAAGAAAAAATTACGAAAAAAATTATAAAACATAGTAAAAATTCTAAAAAATTATAAAAAATTTAGAAAAAAATTATGAATATCTTTAGAATGTAATATTGCATACTTTTTTTACATAACTCTTAGTATCTTTTTACACTTAAATAAAGTAGAAATTATATGCTAACCCATCTCTTTTTTTAAAATTTTAATAGAGCTCTAAAATATAAAGTAAACTTCGTTATTTTCACAAATTTTTTTTTTCTATAGTGATCTATAATTCAAATTCTACCTACAAAATTTTTTAGATTTTTATTTTTTAAAAAAATTAAATTTAGATAAAATTTATTCAAATCAAACTGCCGGTAACCGATTCTGTACCCAGCGGTTTAGACAGTAACCGCGGTTGCCAACGGTTTGGCTACGTATAATACGATGGCCCAACAAGGTTACACGCCGAAAATCAAATTAAATTCAGTTCCGAAATAGAGTGAACTCTGCGTGCAAGATTTCTGTACATGCCCACGTGCTGAACGATCGACACACCGTTCATGCAAAATCTTTATTGGTATATCTCTGAAAGCACATGCTTTTCAACTGCTCTGATTTTGATGCTATTCTGTTGAGTGCTCATGTTTGATTCGTCTAAATCCCTGTCGGCCTGGTGACCTTCACTTTGCCCTTCGCCCAGTTCTTTGACGGTACATTTTCTATAGTGCGATGGCGGTGCGTAAGCCCAAAATCACATGCATCAAGATCATTTCCATGGACTCCAGCAACAGGCTTGGCCTTTGCTCTGTGCTCTGTGCCCTGTGCCGGTAAGGTTACTCAGTTACTCTACCGCATATAAACACGGCGAGAATCAGATTCAGTTCAGAAAATGTGAATATATTCCGAACTGAATCTGATTCTCGCCGTATCCATATAATACTAGTGTATATATTCACCCTCACAGTTTGTTCCAGTGAGTGACCACCAGAGAGAACTCTGCGTGCATCAACGCTGACTCAACTTTCTCATCACAGGTGTGATTTGCGAAATGGACACGGTAGGTGGCACACTGATTCGATATCCACAAGGACGCTAATCTCTCTACATGCTCCCGTGCTGAACGATCGTCGTCGACGCGTCGTTCAAAAGTCATTATTCGTAATCGTAGCTAGGTACGTACACGTATTGGTCCCTGGCTGGCAGGCTGAGGGCATGCACGACGCCGCGGCTCAGCTCAGATGGAGATGCTGTTGGGGATGCCCTTGGCGGTGATGCCGGCGGCGGCGCCATTGACGTCGGAGGTGTTGGGGTAGAGCAGCATGTAAGGGAACTCGGCAGGGCCGTTGCGGTTCTTGAGCACCCGGTCGCCGTTCATGCCCACCACCCTGCCCTCGATCTCCACCAGCCGGTCGCTGAACCGCCGGAACGCCTCCAGCGCCTTGGGGTCCGACGTCCACGCCGGCGTGTCGCGCTGCCCGAGGTACACCTCGTCGGAGGAGTGCTTAGACAGGACCTCGATCAGAGAGATACCGATGATGGTCTGCAGCTGGCTGGTGATGGTGCGGATGAACGCCCGCTCCGGGTCGCGCCCCAGCTCAGCGTACGCCTCCGTGCCCGGCTCCGGCATGCGCCTCCGGCTCACCGTCGGCCGGTTCGGGAGGTACCCGGCGTACGGGTACTGCCCGAAGTTGACCGCCGCGTGCAGCGCCGACGCGATCCAGATGATGGTGGCGCACGCGTCGCGCAGCTCAGACACGGCCTCCATCCTGGGCCACCACGCCGCGTCCTTGAGGTCTCCGTGCCCGACCTCCCGCACCTCCGTCCACCACGCCTGCAGCTCCGCGTCGCCGCGGAGCACGCCGTCGTCGGGGTAGTAGATGGCCAGGTACTCGCCCACCCACTGCTCAATCGCGTGCCAGATCTCCAGCCCGTCCGCCGCGTACGGGTAGTCCTTGATCAGCAGCCGCACCTTGTAAGGGCTCGTCGCGTCCTCCACAGCCATGCCCCTGCAAAATGTCACATGAATTCGCACCACAGTGCACGATCAATTACACATCGCATTCTGTTCTTCCCATTATATTGTTGGCGTTAATGGTGAAATCAAAATAGGCCTTTCAAAAATCAACGGAGATGTGTAGTACCTTTTGATGAGATCGGCGGGGAGGGCTTGCTCGGGGAAGTTCCAGTTCTTGTACACCATGGACGACATCCAGAGCGCGTACTTGCCGGGGAAGACGGTCATCTCGAAGATGCCGCCGGCGTTGATGAGCGTCTGCCGCGCCAGGGCGTTGATGGTCATCGTGTCGCGGTAGTGCGGGCTCAGCAGCTTGTGCACCGGGTGCGTCACGCTGAGCTGCCGGTTCGTTGCGATCACGAACGGCTCCATCACCGCGTGTGTGTTCAGCCTGATCAACCGATCGATGAAGCAATTAAGTCTTGAGCTAGCTAGTGATCTCGCGTTGTCATGTTGGCGCGTACCAGTGGCTGATCAGTTGATGCCAGCCGGAGTCGTTGACGCCGACGTATGCCTTGGCGAGCTGCCAGACCCAGGCCTCGACGCCGGTCGACGCCGGCGTGTAGACCGTGCTCTTGGCGGCGGTCACGTTGCCCTGGATCAGAGGCTCGCTCAGCTCAATGGCGAGCGGCGCCAGAGTGCCGTCGCCTCGAAGGAAGAAGAGCGTCCTGGTCGCGTAGATGAAGTTGCCCTCCAGGTTGTTGATATCGATCAGGAACGGCATGAACCGGTCGTGGTGGTCGAGAATGTACAGCCGGTTACTCTCCAGAGCCTGTAAATCGCAACACGAGATTCGAGTGAAATGTCACACCACTATGGTCAGCTACAATTTAACGTTGCCAAATCACTGCAAATTACGAACTACCAGTTGCACGGTGAGGCCCTCAAGGTTGTTCTCGATGTGCGCCGCCGTGATCGTGCTGGTGTGGTCGCCGAACTTGCTAGGATCCAGAGTACTTTTCGGAGGGAACTCCTGCGATCCAACACGGATTAAGATCGATTAATCTGTCAACCAAATTCAAGATGCAGCAGCCGTGTTCATATTTCCACGACTGCAACTTCGCGAGAGCTCAAGTTGTGTATGATCACAGTACTGCACACGACTGACCGTTATTGTCAATTTGGCATGAACGCATGACTCACCGTGAGACGCGTGATCATCATGGGATTCACGCCGGCGAGCACCTCCCGCGCGAACTCCTCGTCGGTCCTCCACGCCTGCTTGTCCTCTGCACAGGCAACATTGCATGCATACATGTGATCAATTTTACTACTAATCGTCAGTCCCCTAGAAATTCTTGTACTGTTCGAGCTTCAGGTTAATTTCTGCCTACCTTTGATGATCTGCGGCATGGGGAGCTTGAGGATGTAGTCGCCGGCGGCGGGGAGGAGGTCCTTGATGAGCTGGAGCGGGAAGCGCTTGCGGAGCTCCTCCAGCGCCGGGACGTCCGGCAGCTTGAGGCCGCCCTCGTAGAGGTTGAGGATGTCCTGGAACGAGTCGAACTCGCCGGGGGTGGTGTCCACGTACGTGCGGATCGCCGGCACGATCCCCTCTGCGATCACCTTGATCGAGTAACCCAGGAAGTCCGCCATCTTCAGGTGCCCGAACCGCTCGTCCCTCGGCACGTAGATCTGCTCCACCAGCGACAGCCTGCTCTCCGAGTTCGCATCTGCACGCACACGTGTACGGCCAACACATCGGTCACGTACGTCAAAGTCAACCCCATGACCCTTGACCCAAGTAACTCCACAGTGGTGGGCCCACCTTCAAAGAGCCACTGTGCATCGGGACCCAGCTATTGGCTAGTTCTGGTGTGTCTATGACAGGTGGGCCCCACGGATGCTAGGTGCACGTACCGGCGTTGGGGGGTTTGCGGCCGGTGCGGCCGCGGCGAGGGTAGGGGCGGTCGGGGGAGCCGCCGAGGATGGGGCGAGGGTTGCCGGAGTCGGGCTTGCCGAGGTCGTTGTAGACGTCGTAGCGGTAGACGCGGTCGTGCTCCTCGTACGGGCCCTGCTGGTCGTCGCCCCGCAGGTTGCGGAGCTCGTCGTCGCGGTAAGGCTTGAGCGCCGCCGGCATCTGGCTCGGCAGGTGCGCCTGCGTGCGTCGGCCGCAGCAAAGACCACAGAATTATCACTCGTATTAATACTCCTAGCTAGTAGCTAATTACTTGATTTGTTAGTTAATTACCCAAATCAACCCCGAGAAGCTGTACTACTCCAGATGACTTAAATACTGCTTCCTCCGTTAATATAATGAGCTTTAGAATTAGACACGGATATTAAAATATTTTTTAAATTAAATAGAAAAAAGTTATAATTGGTTAAAAAGAGAAAGAAGTGAAAAACTTTTATGATAAAAGTTTATGATTGGTTAAAAAAATATATATATATATGTAAAAGTTTATATATTTTAGGATAAATTTTAAATGATAGAAATTGTTATATTTTTAGACGGAGGAAGTACTCGGTTGCCGCACTTTCAACAAGGCAACTATTCGATCACTTTTACTGTGTTGTGCTCGTAAAGTAAAACCGAGTGCTAAGTCGTTGATCTTCTTCAGAAAGCTTCTCAGGGCCATGAATGAAACAAGGTCGCCTAAATGGGTGTGAAACTGTGCGCAGCTATGATGGCTCACGTGAACTCACATGCCTTCCTGAGTCGAAGGACTATTCTAGATTTCTAGCCACTTGGCGTTGTTATCATCAGGAAGCATATCCAAGCTACAACCTTTCAGTGCAATGAAATAGTAGTTACACTATCCACTGCACCTACCACATAAACAAGCTAAATAAAGTTCATTCACTTCTCACGTAACCAAATATCTTCCCAATCGACGCCTACTAAACAAAGTTAATTAAGCACCTACTCCATAATCATCTATGGTGGGCAAACCGAGAAGAACTAAGATAGTGCACATGCTGGGGCAGGGCAAAATAAGGTGATGGACTTACATCGTTGGCGAAGAAGACGCGGTCGTATCGGTACTTGTCGGCGGGGTATACCCAGGAGTTGGCGACGAAGACGACGGCGCCGCCGCGGCCGGGGACGTCGTCGAGGGTGATGGTCTTGAGGAAGAACTCGTTGCTGTGGTGGTTCTTGACGATGACGGCGCCCGGCACGCCGAGCTTCCCCACGTCCCAGTCGAACGTCACGCCGAACCTGGACTCCCCCGTCGTCAGCGACGGCAGGCTGCTCGTCAGCCACTGCTCCAGGCTCGCCTCCGCCCCGACCTTCCCCCGGTTGCCGTTGTCTGCACGCCGATCCAATTTCCCAGTTAATTAGTCAAAACCATTCGACCAATCATGCCAAGTTGTTAATTACTAGTAGCTGCATGATACGTGTCACGTCCTCACGTCACCGAGACTGACTAGCTATAGTTTCAGGCATCGAGTTCAAAGTGCGCTACTCTTTACTACTTTTTTTTTTCCTGTTTTTGCTTTGGGTTGAGCATATGGTGCCCTGGTAGCTCTGCAGTCTGCACCCTGGTTGTCTTTTTCGTGGATATTGCCCTCGTCTTTCCATGTCCCATCAAAAGATGACCGAGCTAGCCAGGCCACGGCCGCCCATACAGTGCTTAAATTGGTATGGACAAAAAACGCACAGGGAGAGGGGTAAAGCAACCAAGAGATGCAAGGGTGAAGGGTGTCCTCACTTGGGTCGACGGCGGTGGAGCTGATGAGCTGGCAGGTGACGCCCTTGCCGAGGAACTCGCCGAGGTCGTCGATGACGGTGGCGCCGAAGTCGTTGAGGTCGAGGACGTTCTTGCGCATGAGCACCACCGTGCCCTTGAGCCGCGACTGCTTCGACGACCCCGTCAGGGTGTCGATGAGCCCTCCCAGCATCTTCGCTCCGGAGCTTGCAGCCTGGACCGAGACGTCACGGCAGCGGATTGATCAGTGGATTGACTCGCTCTGGATCCAGTTGCAGTGAGCGAGAGTTAGCTGGGTATTTATAGCCAGACGAATAACCGAGGACGATAGGGTGCGTGGCTTGTGAGGGCCAGTTAGGCTTGTCCCATAAGTTTCGTAACATACGATTAAAGAAATGGAGACCAGTGATAACTCTTAACCTCAATAAAACCTATTGAGTTCAAGTGGATAGAATCATATGGCCACTACATACTCTATCGTTACAGTACGGTTACTCATGGGTGAAAACGAATCGAGCCAAGTCCGGATTGGTTGGCTCATGAAGGCTCGCAAGAACATAGATTCGGCTTGTTTAGTTATGTCGTGTTCGCTTTTATTTTTTGCTTTTAGTTTTTTCTCGGTTTTCGTTAGCACGTTTCTCAAAATATAAAACAATATTTTTTTAAAAAATTTCTACATGAAAGTATCTCTAAAAATCAAATAGATCTATTTTTTAAGTTTTTAATAGTTAATACTTAATTAATCATATGTTAATGATATTTCTCGTTTTACGTATGGCTTATAAATCAGCATAATAAGCTAGTTCAAATACTCCCTTAAACGAGATAAAAAAATAAGCTTAGCTCAGCTCATTTCTAGGATTGAGCTAGCTTGCGAATCTTTTAACAAGTTGTGACTCCAAATATATCTTATAAGCAGAAAAAATACATGAACAAAACATCGAGACGCAAAATTAAAGGAGCTTCACTCTCCAATTCTACACCACATGAGTACATAATATTATAGATTGATACACCACTTAGCAAGCCAAATGAGCGGCGGTTGATTAGAGAGATTTTGTTTCCTGATTTAAGGGAGACAATAACTACATATAACTTGCAAGCCGCTGCGCAGAAACAACGGTTATACAGATTTTCACCAACCATAGATGAATGTTTAGTAATAGGTGTTATTTCTGTTTTTATGCCGATATTTTAAGTAGTTTTTTTTTAATCACACCATAATTTTATAATTTACTGTCTTTCGATCTACAACTTATGTAATAATTGGTAGTTTGACGCAAAGACCGAAAAGAATTTCGTTATCTTAAAAAAAATGAGCTCGCGAGCCAGTTTAAGCTTGATTCGTTTCAGCTTAGAAGAAGGCTCACGTCCAGCTAATTTGTCTTTCGAGCCGAGCTGAGCCATGCGAGCTCGAACCGAGCTCACGGGCTGGAGTTTTTTTTCCCACCTCTACCGGTTGGTGAATATACAATTAAAGTTCACTACATCAAATTATTGGCAGACGCATAATTCATTACTGTACCGAATATTACCGTCATACTCCCGGCTTACCAAAATTTAACAACACCAGAAATTCTGGCACCCGGATTTTAGATTTTTAGTACAGGGTAGTTACCAAACGACCACGTATGTGATGGCTTAAAATCGATTTGAATATTGGGGAAGACGTGAACGGCGTGGGAAAACGCCCGCGTGCACAGCTCGTCCCGGTCGCCTCCTGCACCTCCAACCGCGACGTCGACGTGCCCGGTGCCCGGCTTGTGTTGTGCGTGATCTCATTCCTAACAACTGCTCCAAATAATTAGCAACCCTCCCGCTCCAACCCAGCTCTCTCACTTGCATCGTTGATACATGAGTATCTTCAGTAATAGTCTTTATTTTAAAGCTCTTAAAAATTAAATAAAGGCTTTTCTCATTTTTATTGGATTCTAAAAATACCCCAAACTCCAACAACAGCCTTTATTTCTCAGCCTCTATTTTTTTCTATTATATTTTATCATAAACTCTCTCTCTCTATATATATATATATATTGACACTATAATTAAAACATATGCAAATGCATGGACATCGGCGTCCTCAGTCAACATGTGCAGAAAAGAATCATCTCCACTGGTCATTACAATCTAGTCACAATAATAGATAGATAAATTGACAAGTTGCAGTAAAGATTTTTACAAACTACAAACCATGGTATAGTCAGTTTATTATAAAAAAATAACCAGAGACACGATGCACAATAGAGAGACTAAAAAAATCTACAAAAAGAAGATATATACATAAAAAAAAAGATCGCAATATATACAATATAGCGGGCTCATATATAGAAAAAAAATGGCAGCATAGGCTAGTGGATAAATCACAAGATGCACAATAAAGAGACACGACGGCAGCATAGGGTAGTGAATGACAGCAGGATATATTGAAGAAAAAAAGAACATCAAAAAACAACACTAAGAGAAAACTAGAACATACAGACAACACAAGCAACTAGCCGAGCAGAGAGACGGTCGGCCGAGCAGGGGCGGTGGGACAGCGGCTGGCTGAGCAGGGTGGTGGGGTGGTGCTTGGCCGAGCAGGGCAGGGGGCAGCGCCGGCCGAGTAGGTGTACAGCGCCTAGCTGAGTAGGGCGGGGGGTGGCAGGGCGGCGGCGGTGGCTAATCAAGGTGGAGGTACTGTTCTCACCGTTTTTTCTTTCGATCTTTCTCTTTTCAGACGCACGCTCTTTCAATCTCCGTCCTTTCAGACGCGCCAGTGGTGGTGAATTGTTCATAGACAACAAAAATAACATCGATAAGAGCTATGATATAAAGCCCCCAGGATTGGAGGCTTGAGTGAAAGATTTAGGAGCCTTCTCATTCTGTAAACCCTAATAGAATCCCTGCTAAATTTTTTTTTTCTCAACACTAAACTATTTGGGAGCTGTGGTTAGGGTTTCTGCTGAAAATACTCTTGGTTAGAGATAGCAAACAAATTAACGGAGGTGAAATTTCGGTGTTAAGAATACAGCACATACCCTCGTAATTAATTCGTCTTATCCGTCTGCCACCAGGATCTGCCTGTCTGATGTTACATGTCCTGGGCTACGGATGGCTAGCTGAGAGATCATGTTAGAAAAGTGAAATGATCAAGCTCTGGGTTGTAAATTGGACCACGTGGACAGTACATGTGTACTCCCAAAGCTAGCCTAGAACCAACAGCACCATATCTGCAGTACGACTCTGATTTTTTCTCGTCAGTACACGAGAGATTTAGAGGGAAACTGTACGCCAGCATGCGATGCACGCGTCCTTGTGCCTGGACTTGATGCGGTACGTGACCTGTCATGTCAGTGAAGATCTCTTGCTGCAGGCGTGTGGGCCTACGGCGGCTAATTTTGTTGATCACATGGTTAATTAGGGATGGTAAAAAATAAATCTATGAAATAATTTTTTATACATCTAAAAGGCAAGATATAAACGGTTAGATTTAGTTATACATATTTATGATTGAGTTGCATAAATTTATAATTAAAGTTGCACAAATCGATAATAGAAAGTTGAAAGTGCAACTACAATAAGTTAAAAGTGCAACTTGGAACTCATTTCTCTTATTTCGAATCTAGGGCCTGTTTGGTAGAGTTTCAGAATCTATGATTATGATCTTGCGATTCTGATTCTTATAGAAATTTTGTGAATTCTTATGGGGATTTTCAATTTTCGTTCGTTGGATTCTCACGAGAAGCCGTCTTTTGCCTGATTCTCCATTCATGTGTAAAATTAAGAATCACAGCGGATCGATTCGGCTGAGAATTGAGGGGATTTTTTGCCCATTTGGCTCAGCTCCAATTGATCCGATTGAGAATCACCTCCGAGAATTCCTACCAAACGCGCATTTAAAAGTTTTATTTAATGGTTAGCATTGTTGTTTGATAAAATCTTTAAAAAATTAAATATTTAATCAATAACAAATCTGGGTTAATTAACATTGCAGAGAGAGCTGGAAGCTTACCCGACGGAGTTTAATAGCATTACAATCAACCATGGTTAATAACATTTCAAGTTCTTTTGTAAATTCATCTAGAAGTCCAATAGACACTCACCTTCTGGTACTAGCCGATCCGATCACAATTACTACAACGACACGTCGACACGCTGTACGTCTTCAAATAATTGCTATGATAATCCGGTGCGCGTTGTGAATATATAAGCCTCAGATGGGCATGAAGGCGGATATCTGCTCCGATTTTGACGACCCTCGTCACAATCACAGTCGATCGAGTACCCAGTTTTCCACCGAACTTTAATTTACCGGATCATGCATGCGTCGCCACCCTATTTTGAGGTCCTATGTGTTTCATCTCAATACTGTAGCTTAATTGTGTTTGGAAAAAAAACTGAATCGAACTTAGTTTATTTGGTTAGGTTTTTTTGGGTAAAACCTGCCTCTCATGTTCGAGTCCTTATCATGATGTCTATGGTAACTTGTTAATTTTAAAATATATCCATCAGGCCTTTAGAAATATTCATAAGGATAGGGTGTGTTCTTAAGAGAGAGTGTGCACCTGTATTTATTATGAGCGTGTGCCTTTATAACATGTTTTTTAAAAAATAGTTTAAAGTGAAGTGAGCGTAGCTTATTGGTTAGGTTTTTTTTAAGAACCTATTCATCCGGGTTTAAGTTCTAGACTTTGGTATGAATGATCATATTTATTATTAATTATTCTTTTAGTGGTAGACGATATATCCATCGCCTCTAAGTTTGTACAGTATGTTTTGGAAAAAAAAAGTTTGAAGTAGAAGCAACGGTATAATTCTTCCCAGCATTTTAACGGGCTGTTCCTTCCCACTACTCCCTCCAGCTTCTTTACCGCGCGCACGCTTCCCAAAACGATAAACGGTGTATTTTTTGCAAAAATTTTCTATATAAAAGTAGCTAAAAAAGCAAATAGATCCATTTTTAACTTTTTTAATAGTAAATACTTAATTAATCACGTGCTAATGATATTTCTCGTTTTACGTGCGACTTATTTAAGCCACACAATAACCCAAAAAGAACAGTGTTAAAATCAGGTGGAATGGAACAACTAGCACGTCAAGACAGAATCAAATGCGGGCAGCAGGGGGCACTTATGACGGCAGCCCGTGCTACTGCCAGCAGACTAGTAAGCCCACGGAAAAAGCCCAGACAAACGGGGCAGCATGATAATGGTGATACTTGTACAGGACATTGTTCGGCCCTTCCGTTGTGTTCTGAGAAAGGTCCATCCAACAACATGTCCTGGCCTTGTTGGGTCATCCTAAGCCTTGGCGGCCGAACAAGACTAGAACATAGGCCCAGTTTGCGTGATAAAATGAAGTTACGCGGCTCATTTCCCCACGGCCGGCGATCGACCGGCGCACTGCTCATCTTCTCCGATCCCGGCGTCGTCGTCGGCGTGATGTACAACGGCGAAATCTTGAGCTCTTTATTGAACTTCCAAGAAAATATTCCTCCCTTTTCGATCGTATTTTAAGAATTTAGTGTCGTAGCAACTTTGGCCACCGAAACTATCTCTTGCATCGAACTAAGGTAAGATATCGTTTGAATCAGCTTATAAGCTAAGCTACCACTTCGTTTTCCTTTAAGCATATTTTCTCAAACAGCTAAACGCTATATTTTTTAAAAAATTTTTTTATAGAAGTTTTTTTTTAAATAAATTTATTGTTTTAAAAATTATAATAGTTAATACTTAATTAATCATATACTAATAATCTACCTCGTTTTGCGTGTGACTAATTAGGTAAGTCAATAAGCCCTGACGAATGCTACCTAAGAAGAGGGACGTGAACTGTCTACAACTGCACAATATCAAGGTTAATACTCCATGAAAAAAGCTAGTCTAAGACCGAACTAATATTTTCTGCTTGCCAGTCCCTTTGTTTTATAATATAAGACGTTTTGAATTTTTTTAAGTCAAACTTATTTAGATTTGACTAAGTTTATAAAAAACGTAGCACCATTTTTAACCCAAAATAGATATACCATCAAAATATATTTAATAATAGATTTAATGTAACTAATTTGATATCATAGATGGTGATATATTTTTCTATAAATTTAATTAAACTTAACGAAGTTTTACCATATGAAATACTTAAAAACTATGGTTTCTAATTCTATGGACCATACAGTCTGTGGCGTGCCTTCAGTCTTCACTGTCATGCATGTCTATCTCCAAAAGTCAGAATCGGACTTCTTCATGGCTGATTTAAGACGTAATTTAGGACAGTCAAATACCACTTACATATACGCATCAGTTTAAAAATGTAAAACAGATGCTCTGACCTTTTATATGATAAATCGTCAGACAAACACGATGATCACGAAGAGAGACAGTTTTTTTAAAGTGGAAAAATCCTTAAAGAAAAACCACTAAACCGACAATGGCCACGAATTAAGGTGTGTTTACAAACTTAGGGGAATTACACTAAGCCACCAATGCTACTCTTTGTGTGTCGCTTACAAGAGTTACATTAAGAGATAAAAATACTTAGAATCGTAACAGGAAAATAATCGGGGAGTATTATAGCATAATCCGTACTTCCCACCTCATAACCCTGCGGTGACTTCGTCTATCTGCTCTGACTAGCGTAAACAATCATCATTCCACCGTCATCAAATAGAATTCAGATAACACAAATAAACAAATATTGGGAATTGGAGCACGGTTTAAGAAGTCAACGTTCAAATATCATATCCACGGCACGCCATGTTTGCTTGTACTATCTGTAATCTAGTATAGCGTTTCCTGACTATAAATAGCCGCTGGCTAGCTGCCACAAATCCAACACAGATCTACCTCAACATTTCTCCAGTTCGCCTCCCAACAGAGCAGCTGATTAATGGCTGCTTCCGGCCGTGCCGCCGTCGCCGTCGTTGTCCTCAGCGTCGTTCTGCTCCTGTCCTCCGCCGTGGAGCAGGCGGCGGCGCAGGTCCCCTGCAGCAAGTGCGACCATGCGTGCAAGAAGTCGTGCAAGGGCTACGGCCGCGACGGATCGTGCAGCGTCCCCTGCAGCGACCCCTCGAACAAGGCCGGATGCGAGAGCTGCCTCGACGCCTACTACGCGAAATGCCTCAACTACTGTGGCCAGTCCTGCCGTATGACCTGCACCAGCGGCTGAAAAACCATTCGCGCCTCGTCGTTGATGTGTCATGTAGATGTCAGGTTATTGTTTAGTTTGTTACTAGTTCAAATAAGCTACTAGCGCGTGGTGATGCAAGAAGCAGCTGCGCGCTGCCCGCCGGCCTGCAAGATGTGTTGGGATTTGTAAGGATGTTAAATGCCGCATGGTCAATGCCTTGTTTTGTCGTTAATGTTAAATCTGTTGTTAATGAAGTCTTCGATTTTCTAACTGTTACGTGCTCTATCCGTTCTAAAATATAAATATTTTTAGGTTGTATAGTAAATATTAAGGTTAGATAAAAAGATTTTTTTAGTCATTTTATTTGTTAATTTTTAAATTTTGAATTGTTTAGATTTTCTTTTCAAGCTTTTGATTGGCTTTTGAATCATTAAAATAATATAAATCATAGAAATCAATGCATGAATTCTTATATTATAGTATAAAATTTAAATCCTAAAAATTCTTATATTTAAGAGTGGAGACTGTAACTTAAACTGATCACATGCTTGCTGGGCTCGATTCTCCGATTATCCTTGTATGAGAAGCTCATCACACTTCGAGATTTCAATTTTAAATAAATTTACATGGGGAAGTTTTATGGTGCACTCAAATTGACATGGAACGTTATCCCATCTCTATCCAATGGCTAATCCATACCTTTGTTTTTCAGGTGCGCTTTGGAACTTAGGAATTTTTAAGTAATGTTGTAGAATTCAGATCATATAATTTTTTTCCTATTTTACCCTTTGAAACAAAGGGTTGTGGGGTTTTCCAAATCCAATGAAAATTCCTAAGGACTTAGTAGGTGATATGTTAGGTACGACTACGGAGGCTTAGCGAAAGTGCTATTTTGCAGTTAGGCACAATTTGTATGTCTTGTGGTCATTTGTACGAAACATTCAATTAAATTATACAAGATTCAACCCTGTCAATACAAGACGACACACATGCATATACTACTATAATCTGACTTCACTTCCTATGCAACAAGAAGCCAAACAATAGTGCATGCTGTACATTTAGCAAGAAAAAAGAAGCTAAGAGACATAAGACAAAAAAGTTGGGAATGAAATGGCTGTCAATACTAGCCAAGCTTCGACAAAAGAAGCTTGATTGTACAGAATACCATGCACCGCATAGGAGGCCAGCACCATGCAACTTTGCCCGTTTGTGGATGTGTGCTTATCTACCAGAAGAAATAAAATGAACAAGTGCTCCTTGCACAGCTATAAAAGGAGGCGCTCGCAGGCTGAAGAGGGACATCTCCGGCATTCAAGTAGGTGTTGCTCAGCGAGAGCGCTTCCACCTCGCTATAGTATTGTACTAGAAATCCACCTGTAATATAGTTCTGAATAGCTTCAGTACTGTACATTTCTGGCTATGATGTAATACTTCAGTCCTTGTTGTAAGTGTCGGGGTTCTCGAAAGGAAAAATCATATATAAGCATATTTGTTTTGTACGGAGTCATTTTCTTTGTGTATCTTTGTCTATTTGTTCTGGTTGAATGTTGATGCAAGGCATCCTATAGAAGATAGCTCTTCATTAGTTCTCATTAAAAGCACTACATCTCGCATAGGCACTAAGGGTGTGTTTGGTTTGGGGATGAGATAGGATGGGTTAGACCCATCCCTTTTTTTTGGGATGGGATGACTCTAGTTGTTTGTTTGGTTTGAGAAATGGGATGGTCCTAGTTTTTTGTTTGGTAGAAGGGATTAGAGTGGGATAGGATGCATGGAGCTCGGGTGGTGTCGGCGAGGCCGAGGGCGGCGGCGGCGGTGGAGGCTGAGGCCGAGGGAGGCGTCGGTGTCGGCGCTGGCGGGGAGGCCGAGGGCCGCGGCGGTGGTGGAGGCTGAGGCCGGGGGAGGCGTCGGCATCGGCGCTGGCTGGCGGGGGAGGCCGAGGGCCGCGGCAGTGGTGGAGCCCGAGGCCGGGGGAGGCGTCGTCGGCGCTGGCGGGGGCGGACGAGGCCGAGGGCGGCGGCGGTGGTGGAGGCGTCGGCGCTGGCTGGCGGGAGAGGCGGACGAGGCGTCGGCGCTGGCGGGGGCGGCCGAAGGCCGCGGCGGTGGTGGAGGCCGAGGCCGGGGGAGGCGTCGTCGGCGTTGGCAGGGGCGGACGAGGCCGAGGGCGGCGGCGGCGGCGGGGACGTCGACGTCGGTGGGGGAGGCCACGCGCGACGCGCCCGAGGTGGGTCGGCGCGGTCCGTCTCTTTTTCCCGGACGAGCCGAACCCGAATCTGAGAGGAATATTCCTCTCCAGGGATCAACCCAACCCATCTAACCTCAAACCAAACACCCTGAAAAATGGGTTGGCTCTATCCCAACCCATCCCATCCTTGGAATCAAACACACCCTAAGAGAACCTATGGTTGTAGAGAAGTGTTTTCTTCGAGTGGAATTACCCAGGGAGATAATAAACTTTCAGCTAGAATAAATATGACTAGCGATATATAAAATTGCTTCTAAAAGTAAATAAATAAGAAATATGATAATTACCGAGTAGGACATTATAAGCTTTGAACAGAAAGACCGGCTGACCCGTTTATGTTTTGCCAACCTCAAGATCTCTAACAGCACAAATCCCTCACTTTAAGTTAGGAAGGCCAGCCAATCAGCACATGCATATCGATTTAACTAAATCAGAAGCTCTGCCTTCATAAATAAAAGGGCGCAAGGTCAGGTTTCAAGTCAACATTTACCATGCCGTAACGTTAACCATGCTTACAGATAACTAATGTTGCACTTGCCATATACATGTGCAACCGATCTGATTAAAGTCACAGTCGTCGCAATCGATCTGATTGATCGACCTCGTGCATGTGCGTACGTTCTCTTATCCTGAAGGAAGAATGGCCTCCTATCCTATGACCTCCTCCGTAGCCGCCGCCGTCTGCGTGGTGCTAGTGTTGTCCTTCACCGTGGAGAAGGCGGTGGCGCAGATGGCCTGCAGCCAGTGCGACCAGATGTGCAACTCCTCCTGCGAGAACGCCGGCAGCGAGACGTGCAGCTATGCCCAAGGAAGTCTGGATATTAGGTAGGATTGCTTTTTTGTCTTATAGTATCGTAGGATTGAGATCATATTAAATATTAAATATTAAATTTTAAAATGTATATATTTTCATTAAGAAGTAAGTACTTGAAAAACAATAAGAGCTTCTACGAGAGCTCCCTCTGGGGGCTCCCAGTTCTGGAAAGGTTTGCATGAGAATAAGAGATGATCAGATGTTTGGTGAGAAAAAAATGGCAAGAGGCCAGTATGTGCAATTAGGACAACTGGTGTGGTGCAGTTCCCCTGAAGACACTATATCCTAGTCTGTTCAGAATCGGCTTGAACCATAAGGCTTCTGTCAAGGAGATATGTGGTAGTGGGGAGTGGGAATTGGAGATTAGAAGATAACTTAGTCCTGTAGATCAACAGATGCTAACAGAGTTACTTAGCAAGCTGAGGGGTGTGGTTTTGGATGATGTGCCAGACCAACCGGTGTGGCCATATGAAAAAAAAGGGGTGTTTTTCACAAGATCTTTGTACAAGTTGATGATGTTTGGAGGTTTAAAGGATGTAAGCATGTTAGAGATCTGGAAATGCAAAATTCCACTGAAGATTAAACACTTCATGTTCATGGCAGGAAGGGGTAGGATCCCCTGTGCGGCTCAACTGGTTAAGAGAAAATAGAAAGGGCGAATGAGCTGTACAAACTTTGCTTAAAGAAAGAAACTACTAATCATGCTCTATTTAAGTGTCATACAGCTAGTTTTACTTGGTGTGTAGTCGGAGATGCTCTCGAGCTAGATATGACCCCTAGCAATTTCTGGAGATTATATCGGTAGCTAAAGTTTGATGGTCCTTATGGTTAACTCGAAATGATTGGGGTTTTGAGAAAATTTTGGTTAAATCTCCTTTGCATGTGGTTTACAAAGCTGTTTCCCTGTTGCAGCGGTGGAGGGTGATTCTAAAGGAGGCAGAGTGCGTGCTGGTAGATAAATGGAAAGAAGCTTTGCTCAGGAGGCAGAGCGAGGGACAATTTACCTAATGATCAGTAACTTGCTGATTCATTTGCCTGAGGTGAACTTGTATGAGGTGGTTTCTGGGAGATGCTTGGTAGTTGTAGTGCTGGTGATAGATTGCTGGCAACCCCAGCTCTTGTCATGTGTTAATACTATCTGTAATTTGTCCGTGGATGCTTGTGTGTTTTGCAGCAGGAGCCCTTGTTCCTGGTTTCTGCGTGTGCTTGCTTTGTATTTTGAACTTCTGTATCTTTGGCTTGCTTTGCAAGCCGGCTAATGCAAATCGACTGATTTCCAAAAAAAAGTTTGAAGGCTGTGGGCTGGAGTTCAATTCACCGACCCTTATTTTCTCCTTTTACTCTATCCGTTGTAGATAGATGGGTCGCTTATTCGAAGACAGGGGATCGTAGTTTAACTCACAAAATCTTAAAAAAAGAGTTTAATTTATTGTCCCCTCGTATTTTCTCTGTAAGACAAGACGTATTTACTTAAAGTACTTTTAACAATAAAATAAGTCACTACATAATAAATAATACTTACAAGTTTTTTAAATAAGACAGATGGTTAAATATTATTTTTAAATATCAACGACATTAAATATTTAAAAACATAGGTAGTATTCTTTTTTCTGCTTATGACTCAAAAACTCCTATTTTTATAGACATGTGGGTGGCGTGTCTTCACTGTCATGGATCCATATCCAAAAAGTCAGAACCGAATATCTTCATGGAAGTCTAAAGACATAATTTAGGACGGTCAACCAATCACCACAATATAGTAATAGTACATCAATTTAACTAATTAAAGCAGATGCGCTGATCTTTTTGTGATAAATTCACAGTCATACAAGATGACATACGTAATTTTGGAAGTGGAAAAAACATGGAAGCAAACCGACGGTGGCCAAGAAACGAAATGTGTTTACAAACGTAAGGGAATTACACTGAGAGACACAACTGCTGCTCTTGGTGTGCCGATTATGGGAGTAATATAAAAAGATAAGACAGCTTAAAATCATAACAGGAAAGTAATCCAGGACTGTAGCATAATCCGTACCGTGACACCTCGTAACCTGCGGTGACTCTGTCTAGAGCTATCTGCTCTCACACAACCGTAAACAATCATACAACAAATATACATTGGGAAGTGGAGCACGGTTTAAGAAGTAAACGTTCAAATATCATATGTTTGTGTGGGTATGTAATGTACTCCTTCCGTCATAATCATCAGAACTAATCTATCTTTATTTTCTTATATATTACATTCTTTATAGCAACACAATTATAGTTATAAGCAAGTAAATTTAAATATAAATCTAATGATATTATTTTATCAAATAAAATTTAATTTATATTAGACCAGTTGCTGGTCAAATATTTCAAGATTTGAATCTTAGAATGCGTGCACGTCTTATTGAATGGGATAGAGGGAGTAGTAAGTTTTAATCTTTGGCACGGCTATTAAGATAAGAAGATAAAAAAAATTGTTTATCACCTTGAAAAGAGTAGAATGTGAACCCAAACTGGTTAGGTGATAATGAAAGCAAGGAGCATTATGAGTAGTTTAGTACTCCCTCCATTCTAAAATAGTATTTAATCGTAGTATTAGGTTGTTATATTTTAGAACGAAGGGAATAGTAAAAATTACTTTTTATAAGTTAGTTGTTATATTTGAGATAAATTTAAACTTTATAAGTTATTATATTTTGGGACGGAGAAAACAGTATTAATGAAAATTTTGCAAGCTATAGTGTAGCTTTTACTAATTAGTCTTAGCCAGCTACCACCGTTCCGATAAATGCCAAAAATCTCATGTACCGCTTCTCCCACCCGACCGTATGTTTTCGTGCGTGCAATGCCAAGCTAGCCATATCTTACGTCTAAATATAAGTAGTTCTTTCGAGCAACAGTTACATATGGCTATACCTAATTCATCTGTAAGTTACATCTAGAACATATATAAATTATATCTAGAATCATAAAAAATTATCTCCTCCCCCTAAATCTGTACCAAATCATGCAAAAAGATATAAGAACAAAATAAAACAAACTACACCGTAAAATTATCAAATCAATATCCATCCCTTTACTTCCAAGAGTTATGTTTTCTACCTTCATTTACTACATCCATCAAATTATTTAAATTTATTGTTATTGTTAACTTCTCTAGCAGTGTTCGTTACTTCTAATATCATGAAGTGTTACTTTTATTTTCTTAGAGTTACTTCGTATATGACATAAATTACTTTTTTGAAAAAAATAATATAGGGATTACCTCAAATAAAAAAAATCATGTATTTACTTGTGAATTTTTTCTACATTTTATCTATGAAATTTACTTCATATAGATCCTTATTTTAACACATCTATATAATTACTTCTAATGCTATAAAGAGTTAGCTTAGTTACTTCTAATATTTAAGTAAATTACTTCTAAATATTTGAATATATTTAGTATTAGACTTATTTTGTCATATATTTTGAGTGGAGTACAATGGTAAAAATAGATTCTAAAAATAATACATGGTTTAAAACATATAGATTGTCAAAGATTAAAAAATAGACTAGTACATACATACGGACAGAGTACTGCTCTTTGAATCTGACAACTAAGTGCACGGTAAGACTAAACGCACGGTAAGACTAATCGGTGCACGCGCAACAATTAGATTTTACCTATAAATATACCGCTGGCTACCACAGATCCAACACAAATCTGATCTCAACCTCTCCTCTGCTCTTTTCTCCTCCTCTAAGCTTGCTTGATCGGCGTCAGATCCAACACACAGATCGACTAATGGCTGCTTCCGGCCGTGTCACCGCCGCCGCCGCCGTCGTCTGCGTCGTTCTGCTCCTGTCCTCCGCCGTGGAGCAGGCGGCGGCGCAGGTCCCCTGCAGCAAGTGCGACCACGCGTGCAAGAAGTCGTGCAAGGGCTACGGCCGCGACGGGTCGTGCAGCGTCCCCTGCAGCGACCCCTCGAACAAGGCCGGATGCGAGAGCTGCCTCGACGCCTACTACGCGAAATGCCTCAACTACTGTGGCCAGTCCTGCCGTATGACCTGCACCAGCGGCTGAAAAACCATTCGCGCTTCGTCGCTGATGTGTCATCTAGATGCATGCATGCACTGTCAGGTTATTGTTTAGTTTGTTACTAGTTCAAATAAGCTACTAGCGGGTGGTGATGCAAGAAGTCGGCTGCAAGCTGTGTTTAGAGTGGGGAGCGATGTATACCATATGTACTGCATGTGCATGGTGGATTACTTTGTTGCGTTAAAACTAAAACTGCTTACCTGCTTGCTGGGCGATTCTCCAATTATCCTTGTATGAGCAGCTCGAGCGTTAAATTTATATATGGGGAAGTTTTATGGTTATGGTGCACCCAAATTAACATGGACTTATATTCCATGTCGATTCACCGGCTAATATTTAGGTCTGTCTTTCGGTATGGTTTTTATCTATGGCTTATACGGTAGAAGAGCCCGATAATAAGTCTCTGGAATATGTGCAGATCCCCTTTGAGTTGGTGTTAAATCCACCGGATGGATTTCTATAAATCAGGATGGTTACTTCTTTTCTAGGGATTTTCTAGGGGCTACATGTAGTCACGTTCCCTTCTTTTCCTCATGCATGAGAACTGAATCCCCTCTATCTATTTGTTGATATGATGTTGCATAGAAGCATCATAACCATTATGACGTGGATCTGCTAATGATATATTCATAAGTGTATAACTAACACTATTATTCTGCTTCCAACTATTATATGTTTTCATATAAGATGTTTATTCTCCAATCAAGGACTATTGATACTCCAAAGATACATGAATATATCACCAAGCAGTATAGGTCCAAATGTATTAATGTGTCTGTGGAACAGGATAATTAATTAGGACGGTGAGCGCACTCGTGCAGATGGGAAAGAACTAATTGCTTAATCTGATCGGTTGAAAGCAAGCAATGGCTTGGATCAGCTAAAATCTACCTGTGGATTTAGAAGCAACTCTGAAGGATCTCTGGAACGGAGGAGATGAAAATGTACTCACCTATTAGATTAGTTTTTTAGATTATATAGATTTGATTCTTATTTATTATACTATTTTTTTGGATTATATAGGCTAAATATCTGAAGTTATCTCTCTTATGGGTCGGTCCATTAATTTCTACTGTCGACCGGAAGAGAAACAAGCAGTCGCAAATCCAACCGTGCACGGCTGCATCCGTCGCGTTCGTCGGCGGCGAGCGGCCATCTGCTGCCGATGAAGCCGTCGACAATGATGGAGGGACAGCCTGGCATTGGTAATTCATCTGTTCGCTCTCAAAAGATTGGCCGTTAGTTTGCAGGGGGTGTTTGTTATAGATCATCCCGGATCTAATATACTAACCAAACCAATATAGGTCCTGTTTACTTAAACCGATATATGCTTATCTCTAAAATATCAAACAATCATCATAAACTGGATGCTCTGACTTCTTATAAATTGGGTGGTGATTGAGCAACACATTAGCTGCACATGCATGATTGGATCATGCGCGGCTCAATAGCTAGGTAGCACTCTCTCCATTTCAATAAGATTTTTATTTATAGTCCTATCTCAAAAAATTTATTCTAATTTCTTCCATACTCTTAGTTTATAAATCGAAAATTTTTATTCTTTTAATATCTATTACGTAACGCTTCATAATTATATTCTTTTATTAATAAAAGATACTTTAGTAGTTTACTCTCACTGCTAATTTATTAACTTTATGTTTAAAAAAATAGAGTGTTTATGCCACGAAGGGAGTAGCACCTAGTGCTGCGTACTCGCGTCCGCTGCCTAAAAATAGGCTGCTGGTCAAGCAGCTAGCTACTCAGTCACTGAACGGTCGTGCTCGTCGTCGATCTCCTCTTGCTCCATCTTAAACCCTGAATAGATCGAAGCGATCGACGGTCGGCGCTCTCCTAGGGTGGTCGCCACTGCCGTCTGCGTCGTGGTGCTGATCCTCCTGTCCTCCGCCGCGGCGCCGCTGGAGGCGGTGAAGCCAATCCGGTGCGGAAGTGCGAACACACATGCCAGAAGTCATGCAAGGGATACGGCGCCTCCCCTGCAGCGACCCCTCAAATAACGACGTGTACAATAAAAATTAATAACATGCTTTTAAAGTTATCAACAAAATAAGTTTGCTGATATGAAAGAGAGAAAGAAAATAAGAGAGAAACATCGACGTTAAACTTAACATTGGTTTGACATCGATACTTATTATTTATAAAAGAAAATTTTGCTAATGGAGGTAAGAAAAAGGAAAGAAAAATAATAAAAAAATATTTTTTATATATTAATAATTAAAACTTTCATCATCTTAACTGTTATAAAAATAATCTCTAAATATACTAAGACTATACACAGACTCTACCTTTTAAGGCCAGGTGCAAGAGCTGCTTGCAGGCCTACTACGGAAAATGCCTCAACTACCGAGGCTAGTCCTGCCGCGCCGTCTACATCAATTAATTAATTGATGTGGAAAATTATGGGATCACATGACGTTAGAAATTAGGTAACTAGTTATCAGATCATGTATCATACCTAATATTTGAATATCAGATCTGATTAATACATAAGTATTATATCTATATCGTTTCAACAATATATTATTATTATATATAATATTTCAGTTAATTAATTAGCGGCTAAATTCGTCCGGATTAATCCCTCTGCGTGTTTGTGTCTTCTGTTGGTCTGTTGGTGCATGTGCTGCAACTTGTGGACGAACAACTCAACAGATCAGTGTTAATTACGATGTGTGATTAAATAATGTATGCCGGCTAGTGCAAATATGTTCGATTAACGAATGGAGATTATCATATAGTACATGGTCAATGTTCAAAAGTTGTGCCTTAACTACTACTCCATCTGGCCGTAAAATATTTAACATTTAAAACAAGTTTTAGTCTAAACTTTAAACTTTAATCATCAATAATATTTTAGTTTTTCGGAGATGCTATAGAATAGGGTATATATGTGCATATACAATGGTAAGTGCGTGCGTGTGTGTATATATATATATATAAGGTTTGCATTTATAATGTGTTTTAAAATAATAAAAATAAAAAATGATATGCTTAGATTTGACTTGGAAAAACTATCACAATATTATAATTTTATAGGTTTCACAAACTTAACCTATAATTAATTGTTAAAAACTCAGATCGAATCTTGTTTTAAACTTCATTATGACCGGACGGAGGACATATTAAGCGAAGTGAAAGTCGTGTCGGCTCGTTAGTCTATGTATCATGCGACATTGCTTAAATTAATCATATGTAAGTCGTCGGTTTACAGGTAACTAACTATTGGTGTAGCTAGAGAGATCCAGGCCCGGACGTCCAGGATTACGGGCCGCCAGCCCGGATTTCAACTGTTACCGCCTAGTTTCGGTCCATTTATCTCTGGGATTTGGCGGAGCAACCAAGCGAGACTGCAAGCCCAGTTGGATCGGCGATCGGCTTCTCCGGTGTCCCCCACGGCGGCGGCGGCGGTGGCTTTGTGGCCTTGTGGGGGGCTTGGGCGGTGTACCCTCGCCGCTGTGGACCGACACGAGTCACACGACGGCGGCGGCTCCCTCCTCGCTTCCCAGTCCAGATTCTCTGACTTTGTGAACAAAAGTCACAGGTAACTTTTCTGGTGCCGGATGTCATCTATTTAAAATCCAACGGTGACTGCCCATCTCAGTTCTCCCACTGCAGGCCTGTCCAGCCCAAACGTGAAAGCAGCCCAAGTAAAGCCCACTTCGTGGACAGGGAAGACATGCAGTTTACAGAGTTTCAGTATACAGTCATTTTAGTGCAGAACTAAAATAGAAATCACTCAAATATTTTTAATAGTTCTATGCTAATAATTAACTTCCATCGATAGTCACCACTATAGCATATAAATATGTACAGTTAGCCAGAGAACTATCAAGGCTAAAAGAACCAAAATAATCTCCATTCAAGTAATCCATTAGCACACGGGTGCTCAACAATCATCCCAAAAGATGAATATGTTCCATATGTGATAGCAGCTACTAAATCAAAGATCTAAAAAAAGATCTTGAACGGCCGAGTTAGAGAATTCAGTACGACCCTGCAAAGGCAAATGAACAGTTAGAAAAGAGAAGAGAAATATTGACACTAGCTCTTCAAAATTTAAGAGGAGCAATAATAAAAGTACCATTATCAAATCTGTGTAGCTAGTGAATGCAAAGGAACTCTGGTCCTGATGAGTACTATCCAATAACACTTGAGTTTGTACATCACTATCATTCGCTTCATGCTGCATGAAACATATAATCTTGTGTTTAGCAAGAAGTAGTAAATTACGACACCTATTGCAAGTTTTCAACAACATACATTAGAATTATCTGGCGCTTTCTTTCTGTACTTTCGTGTCTTGTCAAGCCAACTTCTATGCTGCTTTGAACTTATTGGTTGAACCTCTTTTTTCTTTAAGCGTGCATCACTAAACAATTCTTCATCTTGTTGAATGTTAGGTTGGACATTATTTGTATTACACAAAATACGTGTAGGTGCATTGAATTTGTCCTGTAGTTGTTTACCAAAGCAATCAAGTGCATTGTCTACCAAAATGCAACATTCTGGATCGCTTGCAGCTGGATATGCCAAATTCAGAAATTTTTTAGACAAAAACTTGAGGCGAAGCATAGCATCTAACTTCGGGTCTTCAATAATGCTCCTTCCTGTGTTGTCTTGGATAGTTTCATACTTTGCTTCCCTTGTCCAACGCTTCAGCACATAATGGTTAGGCAAGAATTTGATATTCATCAAGTCAAGAACTTTCAAAGCATGGCTACACAATACACCGGTTCTTGCAAACTGCCCACAATTACAAGAAGCTGTTTGCTCCAAGGGATCACCAACAACTACACGTTCTATTTCAAAACTTAAATCACCATCGGACCTCACAATTGCAACAGCATATGTGTTATTTTCTTTCAATGCTCTAGTACAAGCAGCCATGGATCTTTCATATTCAGTTTGGAATGCTTCAAATATTTGTGGAGTGTAAAGTCCGCTAGCTTGCACTAACATAGGTGTCCTCATTCTTAATCTAGGTAGCTTTTTTCTGGCTTCAAATTCTTCTTCTAATTCCTTGTTTCTTTTTCCTTGCACCGTCCTCTCAAAATACTTTAGGAACCTGATGATGTCAAAATCTGATTTGAGATGGTCTTTTAAATCATTATTGAAACTCTCACTTAATTGTGTGCTTCTCATTCCCAACGTGAAAACATCCCTCATATGACATTCGGCCCATTTTTTCTTGAACTTGTAGATGCTATCAAGCCAAGATGTCTTCTTCTTGTCCACCTTATTTCTCATCATGATAAATACTTCTTCGAAGGCTGACTTATCCTCGATGTTATACATGCAAGAACTAAAATCTGAAAGGATATGAGATTCTTCATCATCTTCTTTTTTCTTACTACATAAGTGCTTAACAGCATTCTGCATTATGTGGTAGATACACAATCCATGCCATGCTTCTGTGAATACCTCCTGAATAGCATTTCCCATTGTTGTATCTTGGTCAGTAAATATAGTTCTAGGTTGTTTTTCATTGTGTGCAGTTAGAAATACCTTAAATAGCCATGTAAAAGAGGCACATGTTTCATCAAATAGAAGAGCGGCTCCAAAAATAACAGTCTCCCTAAATTGATTGAAGCCAACAAAAACACCGAAAGGCCTGTATTCTTTGTT
Organism: Oryza meyeriana var. granulata; assembly: GCA_003991445.1. Taxonomy (NCBI): domain Eukaryota; kingdom Viridiplantae; phylum Streptophyta; class Magnoliopsida; order Poales; family Poaceae; genus Oryza; species Oryza meyeriana. Next base: position 226,824 of record RYFJ01002024.1, on the reverse strand, counting down.
TGTGCCAAAAGTAGTGTCGAATGTCACCACATCACCAAAATGAGCATAATCAACTAACATCTTAGCATCAGCCCAAAATATATTGGTTATGTGTTCTTCCGCGTCCAACTGCACAGCATAGTGGAAAGAAGGGTTCTCAGACATCTTGTCTTGGAAATACTTTAACATGCTTCCTGCCTGACCATATGCCAACTTCCTTTGGTGCCTACCCTGCAAGTAATTTTTGTGATCCCGACAAGTGTAGCTAAGATTCATTCGTCCTCCAACTTGGCGACTAGCCAACTCATGTGCAGCTTTCGGCCTAATTCCAGAATCATCAGCTGCCTTAATTTCAAATGCTTGCACTTCTGAAATTTTCCTCTGTAATATCATTAAATGAGAGGTTTGTGGCAAGTGAAGAACATGATTGTGTTGAAGAATCAGATCAAGCACTTCATAATTCCCTGTCACTCGATCTAATGTAATACCCATACGAACTGGACAACATGTTCTTGTTTCAGCTCGAGGATTTTTTGTGACATGGTCTCTCTTGTCTCGTGCTCGACAACCCTCCTTGGCACACACATATCTACATGAAGTTACCCTTTTATCACATTTACTTTCATTTGTGTACCGTTTTCTGACCTCAAAACCTGCATGACCCCCATAATCTACCCAAAATGACCAAGCATCTTCCAAGTTTGTAAATTTCTGACCAATATAAGGTACCCAAATTGGAGTTGCATTCTCTCTGTATGAAAATAAATACATGCTTATTATTGCTACACATCTGGAAGTAAAAAAAGGGGATCGAATGTAAGCATATCTTACTTGTCGGGTTGCGCCATTGGATTTTAAGTAAAAGTTAAGGGCTCAAAGAACACTATACAAACAATGAACATATACGAGTGAATTTTCAGACTTATGAACAAATAATAGTGAGATAGGGAAGATTTTTTTGCTACCCATGGAGAAGCAGTATCACAACAAGGAAGAGGAAGATAAGACGCTGATCATCACCCAGTTTACAACTCGCCGGTAAGTGCGTCAGTCACCCTCCGCCAACCACAACACCAGGTTCAATCATGGCACGAGCCTGCGCCGCCTTCGCAACACAACTTCGGACGACGACGACTGCGGCACAACCGGCGCGGCGAGTGGAAGAGACGCGAGAGTGAGCACAACTAGGCGCGACGACTGCAGCCAGGCGCGACGACTACGGTGGGCGCGAGCACGACCTAGCGGCGGCGGCGGTGGCGGCAACCAGGAAATTTCCGCGCCAAAAGCAGCCTCCGAGCCGTCCGTCTCTCAACCAGGAAATGGGCCTCTTACTTGGGCTGGGTTTTACATGTGGGCTGAGCAGGTTGGCAAGGGGAGAGGTTAGTGGCCACCAGCCGTTGGATTCTAAATGGATGACATCCGGCACCAGGAAAGTCACCTGTGACTTTTGTTCACAAAGTCAGAGAATCTGGCCTGCTCCCTCTCCCCTCTTTCTCATCCCCTTTTAATTTGCAATCCGGAGCTCGACGTACTTAGATGCTTGATATTCTCTCTGCTTGCGAGCAGAATAGATGGATTTGTGCGCAATGTGCCCGGGAGTCGCTTGTGTAACAGAGCTTCCGATACGTCTGGAGGACATGTCGATGCGGGGGTTGCCTTGAAATCTTAGGAGGGCGCAATATGTATAGCAATGTATAGCTATATGGCAAATTGGCAACAACCTCACCTGGCAGCCTTTGTTATCCTGCGTTGTGATTAATTTTCTGATTCTGCTACTGGTTATGCTTAATCTACTACTAGTAAGAATCAATTTATGACCGATTGAGATAGCATTAATCTCATTTGAGGAAATCATAGAAATTTGATAATATGTCATTCAATTCGCGTGCCTTAAATTTTTTGTCACTCAATCCACATGCTTTTGATAAATCGCCACTGGGACTGCGAATTGTTTGATTTCATGCCACTTTCTTACTGTTTTTTCTCAATTTCTTTTCTTCTTTCTCATTTTCCATTTTCTCCTGTGTCCTACCACCACCGGCCATCATCGTCGGTGTCGCCACATGCCTTGCACCGCTGCCATGTCAAGCCCACGGCCCCACGCCCTCCCCTGACGCCGCCATGCCGCCGCCGCCACCACAGTTGGCTCCACCGCAGCGAAACAGATAGCGACAGCGAGGGCCACCAACTCCTCAAGCCACTTTGTCGCCATGGGGTCTCGGGCGTGGCGGCAGGCCGGCGGTGGGGCAAGCTAGCGGCAGGGCACGGCCGCAGCGATGGGCCACGTTGGTGGCAGCGGGCCCTGGTGCCGGTGATGGGGCGCGGTGGCAGCGGCGTATGGCGCGAGGGTCAGGGCGTGGTGGCGCCGGCCGAGGAGAAAAAAGAAAATGAGAAGGAAAAAAATGAGAAAAAAGTGAGAAAGTGGCATGAAATCAAACAATCCACGGTCCCGGTGGCATTTTATCAAAGGCATACGAATTGAGTGGCAAAAAATTAAAGACGCGCGAATTGAGTGGCGTATTGTCGAATTTCTCGAAATCAGAGGAGTAAACTTCATAATTAGTCATCCATATTGAAGCATTGATTCTTTGGTTGAGTTTTCTGTATGAAGCTGCTTAGAAATGGGACAAACACTACAACAGTCACGTTATTATTAGCACTGAAGATTTATTCTTGCGTAATAGCAAATAGTACTTGGCAGCTTCATTGCTGGTACCCTAGAGCCTAAGATAACAGCCGCAGACCTACAGCGATGCATGGCAAATGCAGCAGTCTCATATTGAGATACTGTTGGGGATTCCCCTGGCTGTGATCCCGGCAGCCGCCCCCTTATTGTCCAACGTGTTGGGGAACAGCAGGGTATAGGGGAAATTGGCTGGACCAACCCGGTTCTTGAGCAGGGGGTCCTTGTTCAAGCTCAACACTTTGCTTTCAATTTCCACCAGCTGCCTGCTGAACCTCTTGAATGCTTCCAGTGCCTTGAGGTCCAATGTCCACTCTGCTGTGTCACGCTGCTCAAGATAGATCTCATCCGGTGAGTGGTTTGATAGAATCTCAATGAGTGAGATGCCGAGGATGGTTTGGAATTGGCTGGTGATGGTGCGGATGAAGAGCTTCTCTGGGTTCTGCTCTAGCTCTGTGTACTCCTTGGAACCCGGCTCAGGCATCGGCCGCCGGCTCACAGTCGGATGGTTTGGAAGATAGCCTGCGTAAGGGTACTGCCCGAAATTGACGGCTGCATGGAGTGCTGATGCAATCCAGATGATTGTGGTGCAGGTCTTGGTGAGCTCAGGCAAGGTCTGCATCTTGGGCCACCAATCCGCGTCCTTGAGATCTCCATGCCCGACTTACCGCACCTCCTTCCACCATGCTTGCAGCTCCACATCGCCTTGGAGGGCACTATCGTCTGGGTAATAGATGGTACAGTACTCAGTGACCCACTGTTCAATCGCTTGCCAGATCGCTAGGCCGGGTAGTCCTTGATAAACAGCTGCACCTTGGATGGGCTAGATGGGTCCTTGATGGCAATGCCTCTGCATTACGAAATTAGAACATGTCAAAGTTATTCTATTGTTGCTGATGTGGCTCTTGGTGTTTAGTTACCTCTTTATTAGATCATCCGGAAGGCCCTGCTATGTGAATTTCCAATTCTTGTAAACTGCGGAAGACATTGCCAGAGCATGTTTGCCAGGAAAGACAGTTTGTTCAAAAATGCCACCAGCGTTGATGAGTGTCTGGCGTGCCAATGCATTGATTGTCATAGTGTCGCGATAGTGCGGCTGGAGGAGCTTGTACACAGGGTGTGTCACACTGAGCTGCCAGTTTGTAGCGATCACGAAGGGCTCCATCACAGCATGTGTGTTCAGCCTACAAGATTTCACATCAATGAAGAGGTTAGCTTACTGCTTTCAGGAAGGAGCTACAGTTTGCCAGTATGTACCAGTGGCTGATTAGCTGGTGCCAGCCAGAGTCATTGACAGCAACATAAGCCTTGGCCAGCTGCCACACCCAAGACTCAGTGCCACTCGATGCAGGTGTATAGACCTTGCTCTTTGCAGTTGTCAGGTTGCCCTCGATGTGTGGCAAGCTCAGTTCAATTGCTAGCGGCTTCAGAGTATCATCACCACGTAAGAATAACAGGGTCCTTGTGGCATAGGTGAAGACACCATCCAGACTGTTGATGTCAGTGAGGAATGGCATGAAATGATCGTGATGATCAACAATGTAGAGCCTGTTGCTATCCAATGCCTGTGTAGAGTCATAATTGACAGCAAATCAACTATGGAAGTTTGTTAAATGACTCTAGTGCTGGCAATGTATATAAAATGGATCACTGTCTAACCTGTTGCACGCTGAGTCCTTCAAGATTCTTCTCAATGTGAGCTGGGGTGATTGTGCTAGTCTGGTCACCATACTTGCTAGGATCAAGATTACTTTTTGGTGGAAACTCCTGTGAACAGAGAATTATACATTGGCATCAGCTTGTTTTTCATGCTTGCTAGGAGCAAGAAACCATCCAATACTGTGTAGGGTTCGATAGTTCACCATGAGATGCCTGATGACCATGGGATTCAGACCAGCAAGAATTTCTCGTGCAAACTCCTTATCTGTCCTCCAAGCAACCTCATTCTCTGTAATAATGCATAGTACAACAGTTTGCAAATAAGTCCCTGGCCATCTACTACGGCAATTGACACATTGGCTAACTCAATGGTACCTTTGATGATATCAGGTTTGGGGAGCTTGAGCAGGTAGCTGCCTCCAGCTGGAAGCAGGTCCTTGATAAGCTGGACCGGGAAGCTCTTGCGCAGCTCCTCCAGTGCCGGGATGTTGGGCAGCTTCAGGCCACCCTTGTAGAGCTTCATAATGTCCTCAAACGAGTCAAACTCACCTGGCGTGAGATCAACGTATGTGCGGATGGCAGGCAAGATGCCCTGAACAATGGCCTTGAGTGAGTATCCAGCAAAGTCTGACATCTTGAGGTGCGCGAAGCGCTCGTCGCTTGGCACGTAGATTTGGTCCAGCAGGGATAATCTGCTTTCCGAGTTTGGGTCTGCAGCCACGTACATTCACACAAGTTAGATCTGTCAACCAGTGATCTCTAGATGCAGAGAGCCAAGAGGAACACTGTGCCTTTTTTAGTTGGACTCCTGCCAGTGCGGCCACAGCGCGGGTAGGGGTGCTTCTGTGAGCCACCTAGGACAGGGCGTGGGTTGTCCCGATCAGGCTCACCGAGGTCATTGTAGACATCATAGCGGTAGATGCGGTCGTTCTCCTGATACGGCCCTAGCCTGTCTTCCCCTCTGAGGTACCGGAGCTCGTCCTCACGGTATGGCCTCAGTGCCTTTGGCATTTGGCTGGGCAGGTAGGACTGCATGGAATGAAAGACAAATTGTAGGAATTAATATCCGAAATTCCAGAATGAATGAAGTTCTCACTTTGCGTCACAAATTTCATCTCTTAATTATTGTCACAATAGATGCATCTGGTGCACTCTTGCAGTTGTCACAAACTTCCATTTGTTATATGTGTAATTTCACAGAAACTGTTGCTGTCTATTACTACTTCACTTTGTAGTTCTGCTTGTAGTTTAGGAACTTAATTTCAAAACTTTTTACTGACTATAGATTGGGATGATTAATTAAATATAAAATAGCCCTCCACTATCTTTTAAACTATGTATTTACAAGGTGACAAATTACCCACGAGTACCTTAAACAGGTTAAGAATATCTGCCAAGAACAGAAAGGGAGGCATTGAGGTATGTAGCCTTGCTAGTCACTTCTGACTTACATTGTTTGCAAAGAAGATACGATTGTAATGGTACTTTCCAACTGGGTAGATCCAGGAGTTGGCGACAAACACAATAGTGCCACAGCCAGGGACATTGTCGAGGATGATGGTCTTGAGGAAAAACTTGGTGCTGTGGTGGTTCTTGACAATGATGGCCCCTGTCCCAGTCGAACCTCACCTTGAACCTGGACTCTGCTTGTGTTAGCGATGCTCCAGATTCGCCTCTGATCCAACGATCCCCCTGCCTCCATTGTCTGCAAATAGCATACATTTGGCAGACATTAGGTTAGACACTTCATTTGTGTCACTGGTGCTTTGCACCTTGTTTTCTTTCGACCTATGCTGACCCTCGATTCTTTCTGCATAGAAAATATGTACAGGCTCACGCAAAGTAAGCGAGGGAGAAATGGAGGAGAGAGATCAGTACTTTGGTCGGCGACGGTGGCACTGACAAGCTGGCAGGTGATGCTGTTGCCAAAGAGCTCTTGGATGTTGTCGACGAGTGAAGCAGTGAAGTCCCTTGGGTCCAGTATTTTTCGGCTCATCAGCACAGCTGAACCTTTAATCTTATTTGCATTTCGCCCTGCCAGCTTGTCCTTGAGCCCTCCCAGCATTCTGTGATACTGTAGTCAGTGCTGAAAGACACTTTTTTGTTGTTGTTGTTGTTGCTGTTGTGTGTGTTGCAGTTGCAATGGATGGGGGAAGAGCTCAGCAATGCAGCTGAGTTTTTATAGAAGAGGGCGAGGTGAGGTTTGTGATGTCAGTGTGCCAGTGGGTATTGGCTATTTGTAAGCTAATGCAACTATGCAAGTGGATGTTTCATTTGGTTTGCATTTAAGGAGGACCAAGCCCCAAGGCGTCAACTGGCCCATTCACTTGGACAACACACTGTAAGTTGCTTTGTACTCTAGAATTGTAGAGATATTTCTCCTGTTTTAAGTTTTTTTTAGGAATATCATATTTTAATTTGAAAAATTTTAAGGGTGTAAATTTGAATATTAGATATTGATGCAGTAATTCTTGTCTCTCATCCTTGTCAAAATACTCATTCTTGTTCCCATATTGATAGGACCAGACGAGGAATCATAATTTTTAAGTCGTATGAGCTCAAGTTCATATTGGCATCGAAATGAACCAACTGTGGACTTTAGAAAAGTCTTGAGGTATGCTGCCAAAAATATTCACACAGTTCATTGTTGGATCACTTTGCAGTAGTTTCCCCCTCATTGATCCATAGAAGTTATGACAATAGGTATCAGCTCTCAAGTCTCATGTTAATGCATAGAAATGCAGTGAGGTGTTAATTACGCTCCCTACTGATCTCTTGGCTTTACTTGCTGACAGGTCCACTTCAGCTGCACTTATATTATTAGTCTGGATAAGCACTGAACGAGAACTGTATTAACTTATTAGCAGTCTGTCTTCGCCCCCACGGTGTGACTCATGCAAACAAGAGGCCTTCGAATTGACATTGACGAAGACCTGAGCTACGGGCCTAAGGTGTGTCAATGTTTTACTCCATTTTGGATCATGTGACCGGCATCTTGGATCTTGCAAACTGCAGTCTCAGAAAGTCAGAATTAGCTGGGAGCAAATGAAATGACGGGCATATGAATATTTAGGACATGATTGTAGACAGGCTCATTTTTTGCCGTTTAAATGGGACATTGAGCTATATTCTGAATGAAATTCCTGCGTTTAACGGGCTTGGAGCCCTGTTGCAGTCACTGCCTACTTGCTTCCATGACCGTGCAAGATTCTATTATTCATCCTTGTGTTAAATACTCCCTCTTGTCACGAGAACATGTAATATAATGCAGCTTATTTCTCCCAAAGAAACCATATCATGAAAGATTCGTTGTAAAAATATTAGCAACAATGGAACCTTCCGATTATAAATGCAAGTGCGTGATCAGACTTATCCAGATTTGGCCACTAACATATGTCATAAGATTACGGAGAATGGGTATAAAGCATTGAAGCAAACGTAACACGTGCCTTTTCATTAGCAGGAAGAAACTTAGGTACCGTTCGGTGAAAACTCCCTTCGCTTTATATGATCATACTTTTCAAGCTACTTTCTAAACTGCTAAACGGTGTGTTTTTTTAAAATTTTCTATATAAAAGTTGTTTTAAAAAATCATATAAATTTATTTTTTAAATTTATAATAGCTAATACTTAATTAATCATGTACTAATGACTTATCTCATTTTATATGATCTTTTTCTTCTTTCACTTCCTTCACCTTCAAACTAAGCCAGTAAAACATAAAAGTCGGCCTTCTCTCTTTTCCCTAAATCTAGTGAGAAAGTTAATGCGAGCAAGTGTTATGAATACTGGATGCTGCTGCGTCAATATAATATTATAACAATTGTAGGAATTGCATTCTCCATTTTTCATATATCTGCATGTCTCTCACTCTCAGCCTCTCCAGGACTTTCAGTTTGAGTAATCCCCACGGTTGAATCATGGAGGGGACAAAGATAACAAAAGCTTAACAGGCTCAATGGACAATGTCTCGATAAATATGCCACCAGCCGAACATGCTATACTTAGATTTTTATGAAATATTTTTAAAAAATCTACTTCACTTTCTAAGATATTAGAGTTTACTTAATCTCTAAACTATGAAACCAGATAGTCTATCTCCTAAAGTATAAGAACAGACTCAAATAATTCCTTAGGATGGTTTTGTAGATAGTTTTCTCATGTAAACGCTAATGTGACGGTGGTTTTTGCCATGTAAACTATGAAAGGGTCAATAACATAGTGATAAAGTCGGTTAAGTATTTTTTTTTCAGAGCGCGATGACTTAAGAATTTTGTACATTAGTGTCACTATGTAATTTTTAGACCTGTTGATCAGTGAGTAAAAGAAAATCATTGGATTAATTTAGGTTTAATAGACTAATTTTTATGTCATGCAAGTAATATCTATATGGCAAGACCAACTACAAAACCACCCTAAGTGTTATTTGAGCCGGTTTTCATATTTTAGGAGATAGAATACCTGGTTTGATAGTTCAGGAGGTTAAATAGACCAACTCCAATACTTCTGGGCCCCTGAAGTAGACTTTTCCCAGTATATATCACAAAGCAATTGCTATGGTTATTCCTTCAAAGTTCATCACACCCAAAAACCAGATGATACATCACATGTGTTCACATTCACATTATATTACATGTAGCAGAGGGTAAGCCACATATATATATTGGTTCAAGCGGCCAAACAGTATAGTAATCTTCCAATAACCTGCTTTCATCAAATGGCATACCCTTGTCTTCCCATCGACCTTACCTCTAGTGGCCTGTTTGTTGCTGCTCCCACCTTAGGTCCTGAGAGTACTCCATCATGGCTGCCCTTGGATCACCGTCTGTAACAGATAAGTAGTACGCAGCAGTTCCATCATCAGTATGCAAGCTTCGCTTGACTGACTCGAGAATCCTTCTGCTTCGTCGTTCTGCAGCAGCAGCGTTCATCAAGGATTCTGCTTTTCCACTAGGGCGTCCCTCAGGATAGAAGACTGCAACCTCTCTTCTTGCATTATGATCCATCTCAATGTAGCATGTGCTACCCAGAAGAATTTCAGGATTGCTGATTGGTATCAGAAGCCTCTCCCTCGAGTAGATACCATGGTCGCTCATCATGTTGTTGAAACGTTTTATATCGGTCACCTGCTTGCAATTCATAGAACATCAAAGAATTAAGAAGGTTATTCACACAAGCAAAGTACACCATTCTGAGAAAGGAGAGACATGCGTGGAATGGCATAAATAAACATAATTCACTAATGTACAACTTGAGGTTATGTATGGATTTCAAACTTCACCTGCATCAACAGCTTCATTAAAGAGAATATTCCATTAATAGGGAACATATCCTATGTATACAGGCTTCCCGTGCACACACAATGTACACCAACTAATAAATATCAATATTCCATTAATAGGGAACATATCCTATGTATACAGGCTTCCCGTGCACACACAATGTACACCAACTAATAAATATCACCGAAAATTCTAAAAAAATTTATACATATACTTTTAATAGTACTACACCTATGTATAAAGTCTTATCTTTAAATACATTATACATAGAGAGCAACAAAAAAGACAAAATTTTGACAGATTTATACTCTTAAAACCATTAGTTTTTTTTTTGTAACGGCTAAAATATAACGAATTTAAAGATGAGATTTTATACATAGGTGTAATACTATTGGAAGTACATGTACAAATTTTTTTAGAATTTTTAATGATATTTGTTAGTTGGTGCATGGTATGGACAAAAAAAGCTCGTGTGCATATTATATGTTCTCCCATTAATATGAGACTTGAGAGAGCGAGCCACTTGGCCTTCAATATGATGAACAATGTACACTACAACAGTGGCGAGCTCCACAATGCTGAGAATGGCCAAAGGTGTAAAACGCCAGGTCCTCGATTATTTAACCTTAAAGGTATTAAATGGCCGTGATTGCTCTTTGTAGCTACACATTATCAGTGTCTCAGTGACTAGTAACCTTTGTTCATTTCTAATCTGTTCAGCGATCTCTTAAACTTTTATTCTAAGCTTCAGTGGCTCCATCTTAGGATAACAAGACATGTATTTTTTTTACTGTTGTTTCAAAATATGTACTTTGATACTTGTCAAGTGTTGCTTGTGCTTGGTGCTTAGACATGGTAATTAGGGGCAATCTAAATCAGAATTATATTCTTCCGTGTCTTGCATCTCATGATGGTCGATTGTACCTGGATGGAGTACTTGAGCGCGATGCCGGGGACGGTGTCCCCGCGGCGGACGGTGTGCGAGAGCGCGAACCGGCCGAGTGACGCGGCGCGCCAGAAGGCCCTCGTCGCCGGCTCGCCGACGACGCGGCGGACGCCCCAGGGCGAGGCGAAGGCGGCTTCCAGCACGGCGCGGTCGGAGGCGACCGCGCGCCACAGGCGGCAGACGCAGGCGGCCCGCGCGAGGTCGGGCGGCGGGAGCCGCTGCAGGACCGCGCGCAGGAGGTCCCCCGGGAAGTCGTTGCCGTCCATCGTTGGGAGGCGGGGTGTACGCCACGCGATCGGAGGAAGACGGATCGGAGTCGGAGGAATCCGTCCCGGGGAAGGGATGGCCGGGGAATCCTGCGCGGCGGGCGGCGCCACCTCCGCTGCCGCGTCTAGTGGGGATCGGAGAGGAGGGAGGTGAGCCTCTTGTGCGGTGATGCGGCCGCGGCGGAGTCTGGGATGATGTGGTGTTGACGAGTGGTGCGTGCACAGCGCAGCAGCCGCCGCGTCGGCATTTGCGGCCTCGGCCTCCTCAATCTGGACCGCATGATCCCGATCGGGTGGCTGACGAACGCCTGGATGAGGGCTCAAACGGGAAAACATATTAAAACAGGGTCTTATGTGCAAAAAGGCCTCTTCGGCTCGTTCCTCCCCGATCTGGGCCGTGTAACCCTGATCGGGTGGCTTTAAAGAGGCCCAATTTGAGCTTCACGTTCGTGGGTTTGGATTGGCCAAAACGGAGCACGTGGAAGTGGGCCCAGTGTGGCAGGCCCATTTGGGCCGGAAGAGAGCCTATCCAACATTCCATCCCCCTCACCGCCGCTCGAAGCTTCTTCTCACCGAAATCTCGAGAGAGCACAGCAGCCTCGCGACCGACCGCCGCGACGAGATTCCTCTCCGGCGCCGCCGCCGCCAGAAGGCCGAGGAAGGAGTCGAGGGACCATGACGACCATCCGCCGGTTCTGCTGCGACGACCTGCTCCGCTTCTCCTCCGTCAACCTCGACCACCTCACTGAGACGGTGCGCCGCTCTAAACCCTTCCTCTCCTCTTTTCTCTTGATTTGGGCGCGGCGTGGCGTGCCTTGGTCTCCTGCCGCCAGCCTGACCTGTTGGTACGCTCGTGGCAGTTCAACATGTCCTTCTACATGACGTACATGGCTCGCTGGCCCGACTACTTCCACGCCGCTGTCAGCCCCGGGGACCGCGTCATGGGATACAGTATGTTTCTTACCCTTGGCCGGCTCGGTCTCTGCCTCCTAGCTGTTTTTGCTAGTGATTCTGCGTCTTTGTTTGTCAGATTTGCTCAAGTTGTAGACTTGTTGAGTAAGCCTGCATTTACTCTCGAGAAGTTTGGAAATTAGGGATTGATTGGCATTTGCCATTAGTCAGTTTAGAACACGATTTGCAAGCAAATAATTATTTTTTGGAGGTTCCAATGGTGTCATATCGGTAAAGTGAATGGTATTCGTTGGCCAATTAGGACTTGTAATCTGCCTCTCAGGGTAGGTCGAGACACTGGGACTGGAATGATGTACAGACATGATAAATTAGACCAGAACAGTTATCATGTGGCTTGAGCCTTGAATTGGGAGCCTCCGAGCATGTTGGTTCTACAATTGTTATCCCTTTTTAGTGTTGAATGCAATGTTCTAGTGGAGGATTGTGATTATTTACCCAGTGTAATGAATTAGTGCTGTTTAATATTCTTGTGGATTTGTATAATTTTTGTGAATTTATATATATGTTTCAAGTAGTACAAAGGTGAGTTTCAAAAGGCTGTGGGGTCAATTGACTCCAAATCTTATTCATTGGCCACCACTGTCTAATATTGTGTTTGTATCATTTCTTCCTCGTCCACTTCCTCTTACTTTACGGCCATTTATCTAGTTGGGTGTCTGTCGCAGTCATGGGTAAGGTTGAAGGACAAGGTGAATCTTGGCATGGACATGTTACGGCAGTGTCTGTTGCCTCAGAATTTCGGAGGCAGAAGTTAGCGAAGAAGCTTATGAACCTGCTGGAGGAAATCAGTGATAAGATGTAAGTATCGTGATTATCCATATGATTGAACATTCACACTGGTTTGCTGCTTGTAAATTGTACCACTGACTTTTGGATGTTATGTTGTGTAATCAATTATCTATATGATCTATTGTGTTCTTCGTTCATTTATTTTCTTTCTGAATCTAGCAATACAGTCTTCCATCTCATACATTCATATATCTGCATGATATCAGTACTGGTTGAAGCTTATAGATTGTCATTACAGCTTTTGCTAACCAGATCAACGAACCCATCCTGTCAAACCAGCTTACTTCAAGTTTAAAGGCCTTTTTGTGTCTGGGGCTGATGGCTGGCCAAGTGAGCAGTAGTAATCCCACTGTTGATTAATATAGGGTGTAACTTGTCCTTGCACGAGTGTTAAGAAGGTGATAAAGTTGGGAATGTATGCTAGGAAATGACTTATGTTATGTGTCCTCATGATTGTCTTAGGAGAACGAGGGCATACTTTGAATTGGTTGTAACAAAAGTTGCATACTGAGGAAATATCATAAGTAGGGGCATGGTCGGGGAGCCTTGTTAAATAGACATGCAAGCCTTATGAATATCAGAAAATCTTATCAAATTATATTCCTTGTATTTTCATTTTTTTTAGATAATGATTCCTTATATTTTCAATGGAGAGACTAATTATCAGAAACATCACAAACTAGAGATTCTAGAGCCTTGAGACGGTAGTGGTATTACTATTCTGGTTTGCTAGCTCTCTGAACAACTTTTGTTCAGCAAGATTTCTGAATAGTATTTGCCCAGGTATAGGCACCAGATCTCTTAATTCATAGATTTGGATGCTTGAGTTAAAATATCCGCGTTTACTTGTTGCTAATGTGCCATTTGTTTTCAACTTTATAACTCCATGATGATGATGATGATGATGATGATGATGATGATGATATTTATTATTATTATTATTGTTATCAATTCAGCATGTGGGTTATTGTAGATACTAATATTACGCTAAAAATGATTATCCTGTCAGGGATAAGGCCTACTTTGTGGATCTCTTCGTAAGAGCATCTAACATGCCAGCGATAAGGATGTATGAAAAGGTACACTTAATTTCATGATCATCAGGTTTACTAGTTTTTACTCCCTCCGTCCCAAAATATAGCTACTTTTGGGTTCAAATTTTGTCCCAAATATAACAACCTAGAACATGTAAAAGGTGACTTTTACCCATAAAGTCCCCATACTACCCCTATTATCCCATCACCTAACCACCCTGTGGGGCCCTCACCCGACCCAATTTAACAGGGACATTTTAGACTTTTGATCTCAATCCTTAATTCCCTCAAAAACTTTAAAGGTAGCTATATTTTGGGATAGAGGTAGTATATGATTATATATTTATATGTCAATACCGAATAGTGAATGCTTGATCTCTTGAATTAATGTTTTTTTCTGCTGCTCCTAAACATAATTGTTTCAATGAAAAACCCTGTATAAAGGTCACAGCACAAGGGTTTTATCCTGGAAATTTTAAATGCAGATGATTCTGTCCTGAGTGACTTATGACTTGCCAAATTTTGTTTCTTGTTTCTATAGCTTGGCTATGTGGTTTATCGAAGGGTGCTGCGCTACTACTCAGGGGAAGAAGATGGCCTTGGTAAGCACTTCCACGCTGCCAAGTCGTCATGTCGTGTCATATTCATATTATTTGCTCTGATGATATTGCTCATTCATGCCCTTGTTTTTGCATAGATATGAGAAAGGCTTTGTCACAGGATGTTGAAAAGAAGTCCATCATACCACTGAAGAGACCAATAACACCCGATGAACTTGAATATGATTGAAGTTGACTTCTAGTTACTGCCAGTGTTATGTTTGTTGTTAAGCTCAATGGCTTCTATGGTGATTTACCAAGTTGCTTGTCATCTCTAGTATCATCTAGTAAGTGATTCTGTTGTTTCCTTTCCTATACCATGATAAGATTCAGAATTACTCTCTAAGGTGATTCTGTCGTTTTGGAAAGGAATGCAGCACCAAGTAGTTTATCTTGGAATGGGGTGCCATTTTGAAAGCATTTGATTATTTTCTTGTGATGCTGCGTCCGATGCACCCCAGTTTGGGTGTGACTAAATTATAGCCTGCACACGAATACAAACTAAGCTGGACACCACAGTAATGTTCTGAAAGTTTCAAGTCTGGCACTCTGCATAGCAGGAGTCTTGGCATTACTTTAACGCAAGTTCACAACTTCACATAGGTTGATAGGCCTGCAGAGTGGAGTGTGAAAATTCTGAGAAATTTAAGATTAAATCGCTAAAATTCCTTTGGTTTCTTCTCCAAGTTACATTAGCCCTTACGAGTCGTGATAAATCGCGAATAAGGTCTTGTGCTCTTGTTTGAACTAGGAATGTCCATACAAAATTTCATCAAAAAGCATGTATGCGGTCTTCCAATTGGCCCTAAATATCTCATAAAAAATGGGCCCTAAATATGCCACCCCTAATCTACATGACTCCAATCTCGTCTTTCATTTTATCGTGCTCAAAACTCCACTAATCTTGATAATAGCTAGAAAAAATATCCAATGGACAATGAGGACTGTTTTTAACCTTGTTTGGGAAAGGATGTTGGAATTCCTACGCCCTCCAGGCCTCCACTATTTTCAAGGTTTTATACACTCCAGCCAACCAATGTCTTTCTTATTATGAAAGAAAAAAATATATATTGCCCTAAACAAGGATTCTGATAGGAGATATGCTTCCTGAAAGTCTCCTATTTGTATATGAGAGCATCACGCCCAGGTCCTACGCCGATGTAGTGGACTGGGATACCAACCAGCTCCTCTATCCTTTCCACGTACAGACGAGCCGTTTCTGGGAGATTACTGTAGTTTCGTACCGACGAAATGTCATCCTCCCATCCAGGTAGGACCTCATATTTGACCTATACCAACAGAAAGAGACCAAAAGAATTTTCATCAAGCGGCAGGAGACATCGAGTGATTCAGTGATTTAATATGTTGCCTGTAAAATTAGGACATGAAATATGAGTAAACAAATCAGGATCAATTGTTTTCCTTACCTTAATTTTCACCAGAAGATCAAGGTCTGCCGGGAATGATTCGATTGCTTTACCATCTTCAGTACAATATGCAATTCCCAGCTTTACTTCCTTGAGACCAGTTAACACGTCGAGTTTGGTCAGATTTAAAGATGAGAAACCGTTTATTTGGCAGCAGTACTTGAGTGCAACTATGTCAAGCCAGCCACAGCGCCTTGGCCGACCAGTTGTTGTCCCAAACTCCATTCCAGAAGCGCGGAGCAAATCGCCAGTCTTACCCAGCAGCTCTGTTGGGAATGGACCAGAGCCGACCCTGGTTGTGTAAGCTTTTACCTGCACATAGAAATGTTAGGTTTATTAGGGGGGAGGAAAATTAAGGATTGTAAGCAGCTGAAATATAATTGAACCAACCACTCCAATGAGATCACCGATACTTCTAGGAGCAATACCAAGGCCAGTGCAAATACCACCAGCTGAGGGACTCGAGGAAGTAACAAACGGGTAAGTGCCAAAGTCAATGTCTAACATGGTGGCTTGACCACCTTCAACCAAGATTTTCTTCTTTTGCAAGATTGACTGATTCATGAAGTGCACAGTATCAGTAATATAAGATCCTAGACGCTCGGCAAACTTTTCATACTTCTCAACCTCCTCTTTAAGGGTCTTGGTGCTATATTCAAATCCTTCAAAGCGCAGAGCTGCATCTCTCAGTAAGGTATAGAGTTTAGCACCAAAGGTATCCATATGCCGCAGATCACTGACTCTAAGTCCATTCCTTATAACTTTGTTCGAATAGCATGGCCCGATTCCCCTCTTTGTTGTTCCTATAAGGGAATTTCCGAGCTCTACCTCTCTGAGCCCGTCAACAGTTTGATGAAAATCAAATAAAAGATGAGCACGATCTGATACTAAAATTCTTCCTTCGCAGGAAATTCCATTTGATTCCAACCCATCAATTTCTTTAAAGAACCCAGGAAGATGAACTACTGCTCCATTACCAATCACACACTGTGTGTTCTCATTGAGGATGCCTGATGGAACAAGATGCAGTGAAAACTTCTTTCCCTCTGAATTATATATAGTATGTCCAGCATTTGCTCCACCCTAATAACATAAAACATCCTACAAGTTAAAAAGGTAAGCAGACATGACCAAATCTTATTGGAGGAAAGTAAGTCTAGTCTTACCGCCACTTTAAGGAAACTGAACTTCATAAAGGCGTGCAAAAAACCTATAAAAAATAGTCCTCAAAATACAACAGTACACATAGAACAGTATGAGTGTATGACTATAGGAGAAATGAGCTCTATGTAATCAAGGTTTTCCATGAAGCAGTATAATCATTTTTTTCAACCCATAAGAATTGCTTCTGTAAAATGAAAAGGCAATATCATTGCCATAAAGGAAATCCATCATTAGCTATCAATACTGCATTACTGACTCAACTAGATAACTGGAAAGGTTGTTGCTCCTTTAAGAAGATGTTTTATGATCCTATTTTGTTAGTACAAAGGATTCGACATAAAAAATGAACATGTAGAAAGTATATCCGTTGTGATTATGGATTTAGAACAATTGGGAATAAACAAAATGCATTCCACAGATATTAAACTGATGCTTAGAATAGTTCAGTTATCCTTATTCCTTAATGATGATACAGCTAAAAATTAGTTAGTGATATAATCAAGAATTAGAAAACAGAGAGGCTATTGTGAGAAACAACTAACGCCTTTCAGCTCATACTACTATCGTCAAGAATATGTTGAGATCAGAAAGGCTTCGGAAAACTCTTTTAATCCCTCGAGAGAATGTCCCCTCGTTTCTTGCATGTTATCTAAATAGTTATTAAAAAATTTTAAAAAAATTTGCGAGATAAATAAATATGTAATATATCACTCCACAAGCATTTTGATACAACTTGTAGAAGTCAAATTTAAACTTGCATGTATGTGAAGTGATATATTATATATAAATTTATCTTGTCAATTTTTTTCAAATTTTTAACAGCTACTCCCTCTGTCCCAAAATACAAAAATCTAGTACTGGATGTGACACATCATAGCACTACGAATCTGGACATCCCTGGATGTGACACATCATAGTACTACGAATCTAGACAGAGGAATGTTCAGATTTGTAGTACTATGATGTATCACATTCAGTACTAGGTTTTATATTTTGGGACGGAGGGAGTATTTGGATGACATGCAAGAATGAGGTGCTTCACACAATTCAAGAAAACCTGGGACCAATGGTACGACACATGCTGATAGGAGTACTTTTATCATCATAAACAAAGCAAGAATGAAAACCCCATGCTCAAATCATATGGAAGCGTGCTTTGGACTACTAGGCTTCCTTTGTAACGCGGAGTTTTTCCTACTTTCTGCTAGAATTAAATTGGTTACTGTGAAAATCAATTTTCTGTAAAATTCTTGCGATCCAAATGAGTCATAACTCCTGAGTGTCAACTACGAAGTAGTAGATGGTTATAGTAGTGCTGCAACGACGGCCTTCGTGAATGGCGCCATTACGCCAGAAGAAAAACAGCCTTCAAGTACTGATTTTAATGCAAATAGTGAGACCCTCCTACTACCTTACCAAGAGGAGCCCATTTATCAAACACCCTCCGGACTAATCAAAATGGAAACAGATCGCACAGCAAAGAGAGCGGGAGAAAGAGAGGGACCTGGCATCGTGCGACGACATCGAAGCGCTGCGCGAGGATGTCGACGAGCTTTCCTTTCCCCTCGTCGCCCCACTGCGTGCCCAGCACCCCGGCGACCTGGCTCAGCGACTCCAGCCGCCCCTGCGCGGCCGCGGCCGCCGGCTCCTCCGCGGCCGTGGCCAAGGATGCCACGGCCCTCAGCGGCCGGCGCGAGCGCGAGCGCGAGCGTGGCGCCACCCCGCATGGCGCCGGGGGTCGCGCGGCGGCGGGGAGGAAGGAGAGGGAGGCGGCGGGGTCCAGGCACGGAGGGGAGAAGGGCATGGCGCCGCCGGTGGAGAGAAAAGGAGAGTAGAATGGCGGCTGGTGGTGGGCCCTCTGGGTTTGGAGGCGATGGTCGTGAATGTGCCGTTATCCTCTCTCCCATAGTCTCATCGCGAGATCGGACGGCTAGGATCTCTCAAAATTGGTACAGTATCTTGAATAGCTTGGCCCAAACCCTCACAAACCGCCGCTCAGATTCCAAAACCCAACTTTCAGAACGAATGAATTGCATATTTGCATGGTTCTTCAGGAGCAATCGGTATGAACGCGCCAATCGCACGGCTTCACATAAATTTTCTTAGTTTTGATTTGCTTTCGAACCCTTTGTCTAGCGAGGTCGTCATCCACTCATCATGATTCATGACCCCTAAATTCGTGCATTGATATTTTAGATCAAGTTGCGTTTTGCAGCATCACCAGCTGGGCAAGAATTGTGTAGCTCTAGATGAGCAACAAACGAGTCAAAATTTGGAACACAGCAATAGCTCAAAATTTCCTACTGAGGTATCTGGGCACATCTTAAAGCCCAGGTAAAACAACCAAAACATCAAGATTGAGCTACTTATCATGCATAAGCATATGTAGATGTGCTGATCATAGCAGCAACTCCACACAAGCATTAATCGATGAACAATTTTAGCAAAACAGATACAGTAAGGCGCAGATGAGCTTCGAGCCTCAGCGACGTTTGGCAGAAGCACTGGAATCAGCATTCTTTTTCCTTTTCTTCAGTAGGTTAACTTTATCTCTCTTCCTTTCCTCGTGAATCTGTAGTTGCGACGGTAACAGATCAGTTAGCTCAAAGCCATATACAGGACAACAGGTGTCACCTAAAATTTAAGGTGAGACAGGGAAACGCTAGTAGATGCCATAAGCAACATTTAATCCATGACAAAGGTTGGCTGGCAAACGAGTACAAAAATGCGCAAAAGGTAACATGGATCTGCAATGATGCACAGACAAGAAACAGCAAGCAAGCAGAGAGGGAATTGCTAGTTGCAAGTGGCAAATACATGCAAGATACAAGAGCACAGACCTCAATTGCTTGAAGAAGGCCTCTCTGCTTGCGGGACATAAGGGTCTTAGAAATGTCGGCAGCATCCTTCTCGGCTTGTTTACGAGAATCCTCCACATGATCGTCAGCTGATTTACTATCATTTTTGTCCACAACATCTGGTGGGTTATCTGCCATCCTATTTGAGAAGGTCATTCCTTCATATTCCATCTTCAGCTCATCATGGTACTGCTTCTCTAGCATCTCCAACTTTAGAAGAGAAAAACACAAAATGAGACAACAGAAAATGCTTTTGGCACAAGAAAATAAGACAACAGCAGAAAGGACTAATGTCCTATACTACATGGGGTTGAACTTACCTTCCTCTTCTTCTCAGCAACTTCATTAGACTCTGATCGATCAATAATCGCCTCTACCAGCGAATTTTCCATATCTTCGTCACCTATACTTGGCAGAGGCAACACCTGGTTTTGAGCAGCAGCTTGTAGCCTCTTAATGGTCTCTGCATACTCGGGAATGTAACCCTCTGCATCATTGTCCACAAAGGGAGATAAATGTGGTGGAGGCACCCTAAGACAAGAAAAGAATATCAATGCCAAAATTTTGGATGAGCATAAGTATAAACATAAAATTAGTTATGAACTTGTATGCATCTTGTAGTTCATTTTTGCAAAGTGTGCAAGTACAGATAGTAGACAAAAGCTGTCAATTTAACTAAATGTTCGACTATATATATGAGCTATATTTTCAGTAAAGTTGCTCCCACCTAAGATTCATCAATATGTGCAAGCAAAATGTGTAAACAGCATGCGACACATTAAACTATTACAGTACAGTGATATTTAATTAAGTTGGAAGACAAACATTGGACTCTCAACTACAGCAGTGCCAATATTATATAAACAGCACTTGAGAACTATGGATAATCTGCAATACCATGCAATACAGCAAGCAAATGTCATTACTGAAGGCTGCCCCCCTTAAACTACAGTTGGGAACTAAATACGAATAGCCACCTACAAATTTAAGCATACATATGTAGAAGCACCCACAACAGTAATCAATAAAAATTGCATATATAACACATATGCATGAGGTATACCTCCCAACAAGATAACCTTCTGTTGGCAGTATGATGCGAGCATTCACGCAATCATATATCCACTGTGGTTGAACATACTCCCTAGTGAGGAAAACATGGCTTTGGGTCGGTCTATCAACAATCTACAAAATAATATAAGTGGTATAAATATTCTGCGAAATACCATAACTGCAAGGTAAACTACATTAGAAATAAAGCGGAAACAAAAGGCTGCAGTAATATGGCATTGTTATATACAAGGGTATTTGATATTTAAACAGTATTTCGTTTAATGAAAGGGTAATAATTGTCTCCATTAAATTTGGATAACCTCCGGTATAATCTTACAGAAATATAAATATACCTGATGGGTGATGTCTTCATCTGTCTCATCAAATGGAGCTCCTTCTCCTTCCCATGAAACCGTACCTCCAAATGCTGGAATGATAAATAAGAGAGATTCCCTAGGCACCTGAAAGTGGAAAATATAACAGATAATATATACGATTAAAATATTCAATATGATCTACCTAAACAAACATATCCTCCTGGTACATAAGTTTTCAATGGCCTACCTCACGACTTAGGTAGAACTTCAGGTTTTTGAATAAACTCATGCATTCTTTGGCATCTGTGTCCTCTGCATCAGCAGCAGTAGATTCTTGTACAAGATGCATGAGCGCTCCAGGTTCATTAGTTGGGAGCTGATGTTGAAGCTGCGCCAATCTTAGTTCAGATTCATCTGTTTTTGAGCTCTCTTTATTGTTTTCATCCTCTTTGTGTTCAATTAATCCAGCAGGCTCTGAATTTCCAGGTACTCTTCCAGAAGACATATACCGGCACAACGCATAGAGCTCTAGTAGGAGTATAACAGGGGTTGTCAACCAAAAGTTTAAAAAAACAGAGAAGTAAAATAAAGGGAAATTACAGTAAGCTAGTGAGAATAGAAAGAAGGATGAAACGTATGTTCACCAACATAACTACAATAAGCACCAGCACTTACCAGAAGCTAAAGCTTCCAAACGAGGATCCAGAACAGGAGGATAATTTACATTTATTGAATGGTAAAGCTTGAAGTTTATAAATCCTAGAAGAGTCTGCAGGAAGTATAAGACAGTCAGAAAATTGAAAGAACCATTGTAACATGCACTTCTGGCATCGACATTTGTCATATATACTAAGTGATCGATCTTGACAAGTTATTGCTAGGTATCCTACCATAATATATCTAAATATTTCAACACGATCATAGGTTCATCAGGTCTACATGGTCATGGTTATAGCCAGACTGCACCATATTTTATTTACAATAATCACATCTTTCATGAAACAGAACATAAATATTGAACACCATACATATCGGTTCCAAAACAAAACAAAAATATACGGTTTCATACCTACAATTGAAACAGTAGCAGAAAACATAAAAGATTGTGGACTGCAAATTCTTGCTAGACAGAACCCACAAGAGTGCTCGAAGAAATGTGCTTACATTAACCCCATGATAGTTCCTTACGTTCTACTACATGTGATCACAGTTTATTGTGGATCGAAATTTCATATAACAGTGGCAGTATTATTTGGATTTTAAAAGTGAGTAAAATACTTTTAGGTGGACGCTATGTTGCTAAACTAAGTATGAAATACATAGTAATTAGGGTAGCTCATCATCATCATCACCTCATAGAATTCCAAAAAGGTAAGCATCACATTGAAGTCAACATCATCGGTTAAAACTTGCTGAAGAGCATGTGGAGTTAGCCAGGTGATCTTTTGACCTTGAACTTCAGCCTACAAAAAGTACTTCTCTTATAGAAATATACTACAGCATGCACACTTACAGTGATTTCAAAAGCAAGGACTGCAAGTAGACATAACTACACAAACTTACTTGGTAATATATGCCCTTGACAGATATAAATGTCTTCCGCAGGGAATAAGTTCGAGATATATATGCTTGCCATTCATGGCTCAACCTACAAAGTACAAACATGTCTCCAAATTAATGAAAAGATGTGAGGGCTTCATAGTATATTAGCATCGCCAAACATAAGTAGGATACAACAATGCAATATAGCAGCAATAAAGATGAGCACATATCATACACTCATAGCATGATGAACAAATGAACTAGGGAACTACAAGTGACCCCTGGTTGGGAGTGGTGTGTGAATTTGAGGGAGGGAATTCATTAATCTACAACAGAGCATACCTGCGGCAATTATGAATCCGCTGAACTTGCACACGTTCACCTTCAACAGCAGGCAACGCAGCAAAAAGATGCACCATTGTTAGGCAATCGTCCAAGTCACGAAGAGCATCAACAAAAGTTGGATATCTGCGAAGCAAAATTATAGGGATGATTTTATATAGAAACAACACGGTATGGATGTCACCAACAAATCACTTTAAACCTGGTACCTTTCAAGAATAAGCCTGTCAAGTTTGTAAGTTGGTGGTCGATTCAACAATCTATCTGCAAGATCCTTATTTTTCTTAGCAAAAGCCTTTTTGACCTTCTTCCTGTGGACCTTGATTTCTCTAAAGTCAAACAATAAGGAAATGTCATTAAGGGTGGGGACATCATAAAACAACAGTGAATCAACTAACTATTACATCACAAACTGAGAAACCAGGAATAGCGTGGTCTTATAAACTCATACTTGTAATACGAAGACAATATGCAACACACTTTAGCAACTAAAGTTGTAATGAAACTGTCAATCATATATAAAACACACATCATTATTCCCTTAACAATCAGGTAGTTGCAGGCAGCTAGTCTATCTACCAATCAACAAAATATCATTGATGAAGCACCAAGCAGAATAATTCACATGGCCTAGCCAATGGCTCTCTGAAAACCTACATTATGTTGATTTCCTCAATTGTATTTAGTAAAATACAATTTTCCATTTTGCTTGTCATTTTCTCCACTACATTGCAGCAAATAAATCAGATTCTAGATCACTAGCACAATTAAAATATTTTCAGATTGCCTATCTCCGTGGGCTATTAACAAATAAGAAAATTGAAGGCACTGTTACCTCATTAAAATTTGAACATGTGTGCAGCTAAATTTTGAGATACTGCTATGCTATATGCCCTTAATTGTACAGATAAATATGCAATCAACCAAAAAGGCATACAATCCAAATGCTCAGTGAGTAAACACTGAATACTTCTGTAGTCACAGCATAAAAAAGCAGATGGTGGATCTTTTGCAAGAAAACTAAGTACCTGAACTTCTCGATCAAGGGATCATGCGCCAGGAAGGCAATATCCTTCACGTGGTAGTAGGTCTTGTGGTTCCCTTCCACCTTCTTCTTTGGATCCCGAGGGAAAACGCCCTTGAGAATGCATAGCTTCCTGTGACAGATTGTAAAATTTTAACACGGCTGTTCTCGACTTTGCAATCAGGGGAGAAAAAAAGAAACCCTAAGTTATTTGCAGCATACAAGCTATGTGGAACACAGAGAATAATCCTAGTCAGTTGCGTTGTCAAGCCAAAGGGGCGTATAGAACACGGTAAAGTGAATTAATTAGTGTCCCCGCAATAAAAAAATAGCTTCATGGAGTGTCTAGCTTCAGTGCAAAATGTGTCAAGTTTCCCAGATAGCCCATTAGCATCAACAAAACCAAATTAGCCACAACTGCACTGGTTAATAGCTCCAAAATGACCAGCCGTATGGCTAGTCAGCAGTGGCTGGGAGATTAGAGGATGACCTGAAGGTTGCGAGGCTAATCTGCAGGTACTTCACCGCCTTGGTCCTGGTGATATACTTCGCCGCGTTCCCCTCCTTCTTCTTGCCCTAGAAGACCACACAAAGAAGCCACTGAGAAGCTCAGCACAGGGGGTATTTGGGAGGGGCGGGAGGAAGAGAGAGTCAATTACCGCAGGCCGGTAGTGCTTCGGCATGGTGACGACGTCGGCGGCGGCGGTGGCTGCTCGGGGAAGGGGAGCGGGGAAAGGAGAGGCCGAAGAGGGGAGGTGGGTTTTTAGGGTTTTGGTTTATATGGCAGCGGACGGTTTGGGGCCTTGGGTTGGGCTGCCTGAAGGCTGTGGAGCCCGGCGTTTCCTGAAGAGTGAAGACTTGGAATTTTTACTGTTACTAATTTAATTTTTTTTTTAATTTATAAAACTAATTTTCGATTTGGGAAATTTGCAAAACTAACCTCTTGCCGCCCTGGGCCACGGCGGTATTTAAAAACCGCCGTGGCCCAGGGCGGCGAATGGCATCCCGTCACCCGGGGCTAACGGCCCCGGCGGCCGTTAGCCACGGGGAGGCCACGTGGATTCGCCGCCCTGGGGGACGGCGGCGAATGCCCCCAGGGGGCCGAATGCAAAATTGCATTCGCCGCCGTCCCATGCAATTTTGCATTCGGCCCCCTGGGGGCATTCGCCGCCGTCCCCCAGGGCGGCGAATGCATAGGACCGTCCGCACAGCGATCGAACGGTCCGAATCTAGGGGGCCGCCTGCAAAATTTTTTTTTCTTTTTTTTTGATATTTTTTTCTCAACTAGCAACACGAGAATAGCAAAATCTCGTGAAGGTGCAGCTTAAACCGATGTAAGATGTGGCCTGTAGAAAATTACGAGTGTGCTTTAAAAACCGTGCTGAAACTTCGGACCTCAAAAACTCAATCTTCCCGGCCGAATTTCGCAAAATTTTTTTGGACAAACCCGACAAAGTCGGGGGGAAGCGGATGTAAAATTTTCTATAGATGTCCGTAGAGTACTTATTTGCCCGATTCCGAGACCGTATGCGAAAGTTATGACTGTTTTAAGGTAGTTAGCGCGCGTTACAATAATTTGCCGTGGATTCGGACCGTCCGATCGCTGTGTGGACGGTTCTATGCATTCGCCGCCCTGGGGGACGGCGGCGAATGCAATTTTGCATTCGGTGCATTCGCCGCCGTCCCCCAGGGCGGCGAATGCAATTTTGCATTCGGCCCCCTGGGGGCATTCGCCGCCGTCCCCCAGGGCGGCGAATCCACGTGGCCTCCCCGTGGCTAACGGCCGCCGGGGCCGTTAGCCCCGGGTGACGGGATGCCATTCGCCGCCCTGGGCCACGGCGGTTTTTAAATACCGCCGTGGCCCAGGGCGGCAAGAGGTTAGTTTTGCAAATTTCCCAAATCGAAAATTAGTTTTGTAAATTAAAAAAAAAATTAAATTAGTAACAGTAAAAATTCTGAAGACTTGAGACTTGGGAGCCGGCCTGTCAGCGTCTGCTTACAGATTCTTCCCGGAGAAGAGATCGTATATTCATACTACAATATTTTTTTTAGACAGTGCTGGTGTGTTGCAATAGAATTTTACAGTAGTTTTGGGCCTGTTTGGTAGAGTTCTAGATTCTATGATTCTGATCTTACGATTTTGATTTTTATAGAGATTTTGTGAATTTTTATGGAGATTTTTAATTTTCGTTCGTTGGATTCTCACGAGAAGCCACATTTTGCCTGATTCTCCATTCATGTGTAAAATTGAGAATCACAGCGGATTGATTCGGCTGAGAATCAAAAGGATTTTCTTACCCGTTTGGCTCGGCTCTAATTGATCCGATTGAGAATCACCTCCAAGAATCCCTACTAAACGCGTAGTGGTCCAGATTTTTTTTAAATAAGGTGGTTTTTAGAAAGGATGATTTGTTAGATAAGAAAGTATGGTGATTTAGAAGGAGGAGGCCTCTGTTTTTATATATACAAGTTAGAAGAGAGTGATATATCACTCAATTTTATCCGTAACATTCGTAAATTTTCGGTTATATGTTTTGCCTAAATTTGTTAATTCTGTTTTACTGCTGTCTTAAGTTGAGTTGTTGGTTGTGTCGCAAGAGTTCGAAGCATTCTTTCGAATGAACAAATTTTAAAGGAATTTTAGAAATTCAGGTTTTTATGGTGGCAATGCAAAGAATTCTGGTTGGTAATGGGTCACAACCCAGGGGCGCTTTCACAGTCCAATTCAATCATGATATATTTTATGGTAAAATTAAGACGGTTTTAAATTTTATAAGCTAACTCATTACTGTCCCGTGAAAGAACTGGCCTATGTTAACATACACGTGCCTACATAATGATTTAAATAGACCAATATCTATACTAATATAAAATATATTAGTTGATTCTTTTTTAATCCACTCTAGGAAATATACCTATTGGATCCTTGGATGTCCACCTCACGAATTGGATTAGCGCTGCAATTAGCACTATAATTAACAATCCGTTCCAGTCCCTCGCTCCGCACACCGCGCAGCAAGGCCGACGCCGCCATCGCTCCGCAACCACCGCTGCCGCTCCGTCGCCGCCTCCCGCGAGCGCCAGTAGGCTTCCTCCCCTCCGCGTCTCAGCGCCCTCCCCTCCCCTCCACTACGGGCCGGGCGCGGTGTCCCCTCCCCTCCGCGCCGGGAACGGCCGCGCCGCCGGACTGCGCCGGGCATCCCATCCCCTCCGCGCAGGGCCGCTACGGGCCGGCCGCGCCTCGGCGCCCTCGCCGCGCCCTCCGGACCCCCGCCACCCCTGTGGCCCTCCGGGCTCCCGCCGCGCCGGTGGCCACTCCCCTCCGCATCTCCACGGCCTACCCTCCGCGCCGGGAACCGCCGCGCCGCCGGACTGCGCCGGGCGTCCCATCCCCTCCGCGTCGGGAGGCCTCCCCTCCGCGCCGCCGGACTGCGCCGGGGTGGCCCCTCCCGGCTGCGCCTCGGCGCCCTCTCCGCGCCACCCAGGCCACCGGCGTGGCGAAAGGTTAGCACTCAAAAAATGCCCCCTTCTCACCCGGCATCCCTTCTGCATCGCCATAATTTCCTCGTCACTCCCCCTCACGCAGGCCCATGACGCCCGCCTCTAGGTCGTTCTCGCGTCGCTTCTCCCTTGCACCGCCTCACCTTTGCGCCGCCCTCAAACCCTCGACATCAGATCGCCGTCATGCCGCCACCACACCTCCTGCCCCTGGCTTTGCCCCCGCCGTCGCTATAGCTGTCGCCACAACCTACAGGTATGGTATCCGAGGAGAGAGACGGTGGCAGTGGAGAAGAAGATGAGAACATGCTGATCCGGTGACCGAAGGCAATCTCATCGGGAACCGTTCAAGCAGGTCTACATCGGCAAGCTCCTTGCAGTAAAGCAAGCCAGGAGGCTTCTGCGAAGAAGCTGGTGCCTCATGTTTTGAGCAAGGGGCGATGTCGTATGATTTGATTGTATTCTGCTTTTTTTTTTTTGCCGCGGGCTTTGATTGGAAGCAATAATGCGACGAGGGAGAAGGTCCAAGTGAGTACATTGGTTGATTTCTTGGTTGTCTCGACATACTGCGTACCCTCTCCTGTTATCAGATCCTCTTCCTCTCTCCCTCAACCGACAGCCCTGTGAGGGAGGACAAGAAGGGGCCTCTTGGTTTCCTTCCGTTTTAACTAGAGATTTGGTTCGTTTTCATCACGTCTTGCAATTCAGTAGTGTGTTGAGAATCTTCATTGCGAATGCCGCCCAGTCAAATTTTTTTAGGATTATTAGAAATTGCAGGATCACTAATGCTCCCTCTGCCCAAATGGTGTTTGACAAAATGATTAATACTTAACGTTAAGTGTTTATTGATTTTATTTTGAGGGATTAACTGAATATTGGTGAAAAATAGAGGACCTGGGTTTTCTGAAGGGTCATTTGATGATCTATGTTGTTATGTTATTCTGATGATTGCTAACTGCTATATCTATGTATTTTAGAATTCATGTGTTTTCCTTTTTGTGATGCATGGACATCAGAAAAGTTTTATTCGTCAATTTCATGATGGTGCCGTGAAGTGGCAGGACAAGGGTGGACTCTATTGATGTTGACTCCATGATAGTGCAAGGCGCGCATGGTGGAAGGCAGTCATCATGGTTAGTTCTTTGAACATTGTGCTAGATACCTCTGAATTGAGTTTCACAGCTTTCTGATACCATCAGGTAGAGCAAGCTGAACCATAGCTCATCAGAGCTATGAGATCACTTCCAAGAAGATCATCAAATCTGTCTTCCCACAATCATGTAGATTATTTACATGGAATGTTTATAGCAAGTTACGTGTGCAACTACATGTTACATTGTTCCATGGAATGAAGTTGTTTTATCTGCAAATGTATAGTCCATGTTATACTGTTATATTTGGATACATCTCAATGGCAAAAAAGAGCTATTATCTTACTACAAGGTGGAATTATGTATATGAATGTGTGGAAAGATCTAAATTGCAGTGGCATGTATCTCGTACTTACACTAAAAGCATACTCATAGCAGTCGGTGATCAGCCATCCATGCCAAACATTCCAGCAAAAATAGTGCATGTCATTGATTCAGATGCAACATTGAACCTGCCCTCGAGACCTGAGAATATTGCAATAATAGTAAGAGGGTATATTGCATTGGAATTTGCTGGCATTTTCAATGGCTTAAAAAGTGGTATTCATGTTTTTATCCGGCACAAGAAAGTGCTAAGAGGCTTTGATGAGGAGGTGAGCAAGTATCCACTAGCAAAATAAGTTCGTTTTTGAACTGTGCTTCAGGCCTTGTGTTGTTTTCTCACTCTATGTGTATCTGTAGGTAAGGGATTTTGTTGCAGACTATTTGTCTTTGAGGGGTATCACATTTCATACTGAACAGACTCCTCAAGCAGTAACTAAATCAGACGATGGTTTGCTGACTCTGAAGACAAACAAATGAAGCATTGACCGCCACTACTAGAGGGCAGCTCACAGGGATATGGAGGTGAATTCGTTTGATTTGGGGTGTGAAAATGTAGCAGAACTCAGAGCGATTTCAATATCACTTCAAATAATTTTCTTATTCTGTTCTCTAATTCCGTATTCAAAAAATGTTAAATGATAAAGAACTGACGAGAGGACCTAGCTATTTATGTTTGTAGTGCAACTAATTTCAGGAACTGTTTAATTAGCAGTGAAATATATGAGGACCAACTTGGGCTTGGATGAGCTGCGTGGGCGGGTTTCCTGTGACTGCCCATTTAAAATTACTTTTATTTGACTTAGATATAAATTTTCTGCCGCTTCTAACTTGAAGCAAAGTATGGGATACCTTTGCAGTTTTTTCATGATTCCTATGGCAATTGAACTGATTTTGTGAAATTACATTGGTCCGATATCCCGCCGACAACTGGGCATGCATGCATGAGCTTGCAGCTAGCTAGCATTCTGGCTGGCCAGAACAAGTGAAAGGTAGGTTTTTTTATCTTGTTTTTATTTTAAGTACAACTAATATATGTTTATCATATATTCATATGCCCTTCAATTTTCGGCTCCGTCTATATATGTTTCTGTCACTACTCTTATGTAGTTAGGAATGGGAGGAATAGAAAATAATTAAGTAACTGATGGCAAGGCTTGCAAACTTGCATTAATGCGCATATATATGCTTCTGTCTGTTGATACTTGGATGTGCATATGTACAAAGTTTACATTGGCAGGTT
Source organism: Oryza meyeriana var. granulata (assembly GCA_003991445.1). Taxonomy (NCBI): domain Eukaryota; kingdom Viridiplantae; phylum Streptophyta; class Magnoliopsida; order Poales; family Poaceae; genus Oryza; species Oryza meyeriana. The sequence goes on along the minus strand of RYFJ01002024.1, from coordinate 196,675 downwards.
TCTTGAACTCTGGTCCTCAGATTGTAAAGTTGCTTTTTTCCCCCTCTTCGTCCATAAATTTTTGCATTCATCTGAATCATCTGATTATTGTTGACAGATACCTCATGCAGCAATCCATGAAAAATTCCAGACAAGGCTGAGGTTTGTTAAACGCCATTCAATCTCGGGGTAACTTCAACATGCCACACAATGCGGCAATTTTTATGGTTTTGCCTCTAGCAAGTATGGACCATCTTTGTAGCTCATCTCCTATGTATATGCATTGTAAGTAGGGAAAGCACATGAGAGCAGTCAAGGTTTGTTTCGTTCTGCTCCTTTTGCATCCTGAAGTCTGAAGACCGATGGAGCGTTCTTAGGTAGAAATCCAGTTTGTTAGTACATTTGATGATTCTTGTTCAATCGGTTAGCAGTTTTAGCTATTGTTATGCGTGCAAAGAATAGGCTTATTCGATTATATGGTGTATGTAAGAAGAATGGAAACGACCAATTAGTTAATCTTGTTTGATCATATGGTGTATGTAAGAAGAATGGAAAAGACCAATTAATTAATCTTGATGTTGACGATTGTTTGGAGTTTCTTCTCGCCGGCTGCGTATTGTGCCGGCCGTTTGCCGTCGCTGGCGCTGGATGGTGCTCATTTTTTAATGGAGAATTTCTTATATGCCTATGATTTTTTTTTCAATCCCTTGTGTTCTACCGAATTTTGCCTCATTCTCTAAATAGAGTTTTTATTTCAATCCGCTATATACCTATTCCGTTTCTTACCCGTGAGTTGACTGCCCGATGTTTTTTAATGGCTACGTTGCCCTCTTATTGAGAAGAAACACAATTTTAATGTGAAAAATATTCATTTATATAAAAACAAAAGGGGCATAATTTATTGACCAAATATTTGAAAAATAAAATTTTTAGATTTTAAAAAATTTCAAATCGTATTTGATGAAATTCGACAATATTTTTACCGAAATTTAAACCCAAATAAAAACAATTTTATTTTTTCAATTTTGCGGTGAAACCTTTGTATGATTTTAATTAAATTCTTTAAAACTTGTTTGAAAATTTAAATTTTGTTTTTTCATATTTAGGGGCAAATAATTTTGCCCCCTTTGATTTTATTATAAATTAATTTTTTTTCATATTAAGATTTATTTATTCGAAGTTGGTAGCATTAATATGAGAAAAAGACAGTATGATCATTTGGAAAAAACTAACAGTTAACAAACGAAATGAGTATAGAGAGGATTAAAATGAAAACTAAGACATCTAGATGATGAAGTAAAATTCAAGGATATAAGCAATTCTCTTTTTTTATGAAACTGGCAGGGAAGTTAAAAGCAGGCAAGCATCACAACGTTAGTATAACGAAAGCAAGCGTCTGAAGAGCAGGGTGAATGGTGCCCACATGACCTTCTTGAAGTTTGTCTGCTTGTGTTGATCGATAAATGCAATTGTGCAAAAGGAAAATAACAACATTTCTAATTGTCAAAAACATAAATCTTCTTTTGATTGTTAGATTTAGAATATCAGATATCGTCGTAGCGTTAGCACGGATCTGTTACCAGTAAAAAATTGAAGTAACATATTTCTACAATACAACCAGCATCATTGAATAAAAGAAAGATTAATAATAGCTTCGTATAATTCAACATAGAAAAAAGCCTATATTACCTCATTCAACTATGGCCTAAGTCTGAATTACTTCTCTTAACCACAATACTAAACACACCAACTCTATTAGCTATTGAATCCGTTTGTTTTTCCTCTCCATGGTGGTTTCGACGGTGGTTTCAGTATCTAGTTAGCGAAAATAATAAAAAAATATTGTGGATCCTACGTATCATTCTCATCCCCTTTATTCCTCGTCCTCTCTCCCCTTTATCTCTCTCCATCATTGTGCTAGCTCGATGAAAGGGAAGAAATAAAAGGTTAGGCAACTGGCAGTGCTCGTCGTCACGGTACCACGAGCTCTCAGCGTGGAGGATGTGTACAGCTCACACCAACCGTGAGCTATTGACTGTGTGCAAATCCAGTTGTAATTAATACCCTCCTAAAAATGACTAAACAGCCATCCGCGACAGCTGAATACGGTGAAAGAAAAAAAAAAAACTTGCCGCTAGCCGGGGGAATGGTTAGGCAGTTCCATCGTCCCTGACACCGCAACTGCCTCTTCATTGACGCGTTTGGCTTAGGCTCTTAGCTCAGCTCGCCTTCGCCTTAAGGGAGGGAAACTGGTCCGGGCATGTGGGCTCTTGCACGAGTCATGATGCCCTAGTGCATGCCACTATAGTTTTTTTTTCCCTGTAATTTCACGTAAGCGGTACATAGTTACTACATCAAATGAAACCATGGTATTGATAACTAAAAGAGGTTGTTTATCTGATTTTACGCTTCATGGATGAAACTCGGACTCGAGCAATAATCGAGGAAGATAACATAAACTTTTTTCATACAGTGGTGGACCCAAGCCTAGCCCAAGAGTTTAGAATTCAAACCTCTACTGTACTAGAGAATAATCAGTCCAAATTTCCTTAAACCAAATCTTGGTCCGCTCCTTATGCAAGAAAATTAGAGATGGACGTACATAAGTTCTGTCAGGGTCATCCAACCCGGCATATACAACGAAGGTGACATGGTGTATCAGCTGAGACCTGTATATTTACCGGTTAACCGTTTTTCTTAGCCCGCCCTTGAAGCAATCCCTATATGAGCTCTAAAAAAACCATAGATGTCTATAACTTTGTCTGTCTCAAACCGTTATTAGCAAACCCATTTACGATAATATAGAAAATAAATTCAAATACTATACTTTGTTTATGTGGAACAAGTTCATGGGTTACAATCAATGCCATAAAAATGTGCTCTCTACGTTCAAAAAAATCTGAGCATTTGAGTTATCAAAATCTGAGCCTTTGACCATTAATATATTATAAATGATTTAGTATCAAAATTGTATCGTTAGATTTGTAATTGAGAGCGTTTTACTTATTTTACATTGAAACCTATTCATTTTATGGTTACCTAAGAATTAACGGTCAAATCTCACGCACTTTGGGTCAAAACCAACAGATATTCATAAACGGATGAGCATAAGTTTTGACAAAGTTTGCACCAACGCAAAAATGGCATTTGTTCAAGAAATATTATTTAGTACATTTGTCATTTTACGAATATTTCTTCAAACTTTAAAATACAATACATTAGTACTGTAGAAAAAAAAGGCATGTATTCAAACTTTAGGTTGCGTTTGGCAGAAGAGGTTAGAGTGAAAGTTTTAGCGCATATAAAAGGAGACAAGCCATTAGCGTATGATTAATTAAATTTTAATTACTATAAACTTAAAAATAGATTTATTTGTTTTTTAAGCAACTTTTATATAGGTTTTTTTAAAAAAACGCACCGTTTAACGCATCGGTAAGCATGCTCAAGGAAATGAGGGAGTTTTCTCCCCAACCTCTGCTGCCGAACAGTCCCTTAAAATACAATATACTAGTACTTTAAAGTTTGAAAATGATAAAAAAAAGAAGAAAATTGATTTTCTCTTAGTCTGGGCAAGGCTATAGATGTCTAAACGGGTGGACTGGGCTGACATGGCCCGTTTAGACACGGTCCCTGTAGCGGGCTGTGCCGTGCCGGTCCACGTGCCTCCTCCCGGCCCAGGCATGCCACGCGCGAGGTCGTGGTCTGTGCCGTGCCGGCACGGCTCGTCGGCAGCCCACCGTGCCCGGCCCGGTCCGCTCCGGCCTTCTCGCCAACACGTTAACCTGGCCGGCCATCTCCCGCCCGCGCACGCGCGGCGTGGAGAGGTAGGCCGATGGTCGGTGGGCCCCGCCGGTGACGGCGCCGAGTAAAAAAAAAATGCTACAGTAAAAGAAAAAAAAAGAAAAAAAAGACTTTAAAAATTTGTAAAAATTAGAGGAGTGGTAAAAAAATATGAAAAAAGGCAACAAAATTATTTGAGATAAGTAAAAAAACATGAGGGTATTTTTTGATGATATTAGATGAGGAATTTTTCATATTTTTTAAAAAAGCAAAATAGCAACATATATATAATTATGTAATTTAATTTCTGCATAAATATAGGGAAAAATTATTTGAGATAAGTAAAAAAAACATGAGGGTATTTTTTGATGATATTAGAGGGGGAAATTTTCATATTTTTTAAACAAGCAAAATAGAAACACATATATAATTATGTAATTTAATTTCTGTATAAATATAGGGGAAAATTGCGCAATGATCTTTATTGAATTTGATATTACACTGTTGCCAGGCAGTCTCATTGATCTCATCAAAATGTTGCCAGGTGGAGAAAGTTCTTGATCTCTTTAAGCCGGTTACCATTGATAGACTCCCGCTCGCACTTTCGGATTCTTCCGAAGTCGCATGTACTTCCTCCGGCTGTCCTTGCGGTGTAGGAGCCGACCCGGAGTCGTCTCCCTACGACATCGGAATATAGCTTAGGTCGAAGTCGCTCAGTTGGAACGTCGGATAGTTCGGATCCATCCTGAAATATAGATAGAGAAAATTAGTACCAAAAAAATAGTATGAATAAAGTACAAAATTTAGAAATTTTTTTACCTTACAGGAGCACCGGAGGCTGCAGCTATCAGCTATGGGAATGTGAAAAAATTTTGATTTTTAGACAAAAATTTGCCTAAATCAAAAATTTAGAGCGCAAGAGAGTATAAGAGAGCACAAGATAAGAGATTGGGAGGTTTGGATGAGCCAAGATGTTGCTGCTGACTGCCCTATTTATAGAAAAAAAATTTCACAATTTTTTAGATTTTTTGATATTTTTTCGGTTTTTTGGCCCTTCAAAGACTAAATTCAAAATCTAGTCGTGCCGGTCCGCTACAGTATGCATACCGTGCCGCACCGCTGGCCCAGACACAACACGGCTACTCGGACCGTACCGACATGGACCACAGCCATCCGTACCGAATCGGTCCAAACATAGTTACTATAGCACCATACTTAGACTAGCCTAATAGGACATGGCCCGTTTGAACATCTCTGGGCAAGCGCTTATCAAGCCCGGCCCGAACTGCATACCACAACACACACAACGTCGAATACTAATGACGTCATCATACTGGCCCCACCTGCCAGCGAGCCATTAAAAATCCAAGGAGGCAAAACGAAACAGCGTCGCCAACCTTTTCGCGGCTTTCTCTTGTTTTTCTTTTCTTTTTTTCCCGCGGCGCGATTACGAAAAGAGCTCTTCCCGCCGGCGCCACCTCCCGCCGACCAAAACTCCTCCATACCTCTCTCCCCGCCATTCCCCGCTCTCCCCTCCGTTCGCGCCTCCTCCTCCTCCTCCGCAGCCGCCTCTCTCTCCTCCCCCTCTTCTTCTCCGATGGTGACGCGGCCGCGGTCATCCCCGTCGTTCTTTGGCGGCCTCCGGGCCCGCGAGCTCAGCGGCGGCAGGTTGCCCCGCGCCTCCGCGGCGCGGCTCCCGTACCTCGCGGACCTCTCCTCCGACCCCGGCGGCCGCGGGAGTGGGGTCATCGCCGTCGAGCACGCCGGCGACCCCGCCATACCCTTCGCCATCTCCTTCTGCAAGGTGAGTGAGCCTGTCCTCCTCGGACCCCCGGGATCTTTTCCCTTCGTTTTCACGCGTTCTCTGATTCCGACATCGAAAGGGTTAGATTTGAGGGGACTAATCGTTCGATGAACCCTCGCCTTTTCTTCAGGCCGAGCAGATCTCTCACCTTCTGGCGGTAGCTGACGAGGACGGGTATGTTGGCCTCTACGACACCCGCCGGCGCCTCCCCTCCAGCTCATCGGCCTTGGAGAAATCAGGTTCGATTGGATCCCCCTCTCTGATCCAGTTTCCCCATTGGTTCGATTCAGATTATGGATGTTTGGGCCCACAAGTTCGGTGTCATGTTCGATTCATTCCAATCTGAAATCGTGACCTTGTCGCAGCCGAAACGAAGATGGCGGATTGGGTTGCCCACAACAATGCAATCTTTGATGTGTGCTGGATCAAGGTAATACCGCTTTCTTTCAATGCTTGAAGCATGTTAGAAGTAGTGCTATAAAAGCCAATCCTCACTCATATCATCTTCTTTTCGGTGTTGCTTATTTAGGAGGGATCCCAATTACTGACCGCATCAGGCGATCAGACTGTAAGTAAAACAATAGCATCAAATTATTTTTGCTTGCTGCATCATTTGTATAGATGCAGTGGTTGACTGCCTTTTGCAAATCTCACTGGGATTGTTTATTCTGTATCAGGTGAAAATATGGTCTGTGGAAAATAAGAAATGCCTTGGTGTTCTGTCAGGGCACACCGGAAGCGTGAAGTCGCTGTCATGTCATTCTTCAAATCCAGGTTAGTGTTACGTAGATTTTATCTGTTCTTCATACATTGTGCCTGTAAAATTTGCCAGGAACTTGTATTCAAGAGCTTATTGCCTGTGCAGAGCTCATTGTTACTGGCTCGAGGGATGGTTCGTTCGCTCTTTGGGATCTAAGATGCGACCTGAAAGCCCCAAATGGTCATCGTGAAGCCTGTCTTATGTATGTTGCGTTGGCTTCTGCAATCAAAATTTTCCCTTTCAACTAAAATGATAAAGAAATAGCGATTTAGTACCTTTTTTTTCACTCTGTTTGCAATGTGACACATGTTAGGTCTTCTGTTGTTGTCAAACATGCACACAGTCCCACGCAAAGAAATCGAACAAGGTCTAGAGCAAAGGTATTGAATTCGCATAGAATGGTTTTTGCTGGGTATGATCATACATCCTACTTTGGTAACTTGCTGACATTGATAATCTTTAGGCCGCTTCGACGAGTATCACCTCTGTTCTTTATTTGAAGGATGATACCTCCATTGCTACTTCTGGAGCTGCAGATAAGTAAGTCATTGCCCATCCATTTAATTGTTATAGTTCAAAAGGCATGATGTGTTGTCTGTGATACATTTGAGTTATGAACATATCACTTTGAACACAATGCACATCATTTTTGTAGGTTGATTGCATTTAACTCTGTCCGAATATTAATGTTCCACTTTCAATAATTTTTGCCAGCATTGTGAAGATATGGGATACGCGGAACATTAAATTGTCTTTCTCCAACAGAAGCTCTCAAGCAGCAATACAACCTTCGGTAAGCAATTAGCAATCACCATAGAATATGTTTGCAGCTCAATTTTAAGACTTACTGTTCCTTTGTTCAGGAGGGGGTGAAACATGGGATCTCTTGCCTGTCTCAGGACTCATATGGTGCCTATATTGCTGCGTCATGCATGGATAACAGGTAAAGTTACACTTAAACTGCTCCCAACTACACAGCTGCAAAACTAATACTATCTCATTGGTGAAGGCTGCTTTTGACTTTATAAGCCTTTCAGGATCTATCTGTATAGTGTTCTTCATATGGATAAAGGCCCAGTCAAGGTTTATACTGGCAGCAAAATTGAGTCTTTCTTTGTCAAGGTCAGTGAGCGACAGGCTGAGTTGACTTACATTTTTCAAGCTGCATGCCTGATTGTGCTTCGGTAGTTTTATGTATGTTTTATAACACCTGATATTTTGGTCAAATGCAGTCTGCTATCAGTCCTGATGGAACTCACATTCTTGGTGGTTCGAGTGATGGCAATGTGTACTTATGGCAGGTAGCTGTTGGATCGTGTTGTCATCTTGCACACGCATTAGCTGGTCTTTACATTCTATTCATGCCAATACCTTTTCCACTGACATAGGTGGATCAGCCTGAAAGTGGTCCTATAATTCTGGAAGGCCATGAAGGCGAAGCTACTTCAGTTGACTGGTACGATCTACATACAATTGTAGTTTTTTGTTGAAATCTTATCGACCATCCAATGCTCAGCTTTCAATATGAATTTTCACAATTTTCAGGTGTGCATCAGAGATTGGGAAGATAGCAACGTCATCTGATGATTCCAAGGTGAGTCTGCGCAGTTAACCTTGCAAATTTGTTCAAATGCAACTTTCATGAATCTTATGAGAACGTGATCCCTTTTCTTTTGCTATTACACACCTACATGTTGGAATAGAACTTGAATGCTTGTCTTATTATGTACAAAGGGGACTTGCAGATATTCAGTTTTATTACACACCTACATGTTGCAATAGAACTTAAATGCTTGTCTTATTATGTCTTTCAGATATTCAGTTTTTTTAACAAAACCACTGACAACACTGTATAATGCGTATCAGGTTCTCGTTTGGAATACTGAGAGAAGGGTCTCCCCCAACATAAGCTCCCCAACAGTCATCCGAAAGAGAATAACCGCACCGAACACCGGATGCCGGTCTGCTAGCCATGAGCTAGCTACTACTTCAAGAGATGTAGTACCCTGCACCAGTGCAGATGGTGAATCGCCAACTGATTCACGCTCTCCCCTCCAGCCCAGAGTACTGGAGTTTGGCACACCAGAGTCGGCAAAAAAGAGAGCCTTTGGGTTGTTTCTGGAGGACTCCTTGGACATGAGGAAAAGCCCCGAGGTTCAGATGAACAGCCCTTCTTCAGTTCTAAGCCCACCTCCTTCACTGAAGAGGAGAACAATTCGGGACTACTTTGCTAGTAGTACATCTTGAATATTGACAGTTGACACATTCTAACAAGCAAACTGTTTCTTGAATTTCTAGCTGTTCCGAGGAGCTTTTAACATGCGGTGAGAAACTTTTCTTTCTGCCTGAACCTACTCTTAGGACTAAGTATCAGTTCAGTTATAAAGAAGGCTGCAAATTTTTGGGGCGGCGCGGGGGGTGGGGGGGTGGGAACAAAAATGCTCGGTGAAGCTGTTGTGGTTATGTTCATGATTCATCCTTTGAAATGCGGTTGTACATAATAGATTTGCTGCAGCTGTTCCTACATTCATTGTTATTGACTTTAGTTTAACAAAATTAAAAGAAAATTTCCAATGTCTGTCAATTCCTCCTGTATGGTTATTAAACGAGCAATGACGTACTATGCCTTGGTAAAATCTTTTGGTAATGATGGCAATATCAAATCATGGAACTTAACATCGCGCCTGGCTTCTGACTTTGTGCTTAAGTTGCCGGCTTGCCATGTTGCATGACTACAAGGCCAGATCAGAAGATGAACAAAGATTGGTCAGCCATTCATTGATCCGTTGCGAGTCATGCAGTGTATTTTGGCAGTGGCGCAGTGCCGGAATTAATAATTGTGTTCCCACTAAATTAAATGACCAGAAGTCGCTATCTTCCGATGTAACCGAAGCCTGGATAAAAACAAGAGAAAGTTTACAGTCATTGAGGTACCGGGTGGTACAATACCTGGGTACCATGAAGTATCAAAATTATATAAAAAATATAATATTTTTTTTTACCTTCTTAAAAACTTAAAATAACTCTAAAAACAATCCTGGACCTGTTCTAGCCACAGCCTCTCTTGCCCTGACATTTCTTGACTGAGTGTCAAGTCTTGGACTCTTGGCTGCTATAGTATAATATCCTCCATACAGCTGCAAATAAGCACTCTGAAAAGAGAAAATTCGGATACTAAGTAGGGAGAGAAACACCCAGGGCTCTTCCGGCTAGCACCACAAGATGGTGGGCTAGATGATTTGGGTTCGAAGCCTTACTCCTGAATAAAATTTTGATATAAGAGCCATTCCTCTTATATCCAGCGGATACTAATGGGGAGGAACTTAATACCAGTGGCACTATATAAAATAGCTGTTTTCATTATTTAATTTTTGAAATCACAAAAAAGTAATTAATTTTTTGAGAAAAATGGTGACCACACCAAGCATAACCATGATCTTGGGCTCTAGGCTCACTTGTGTGGTTCTTTCTTCTTCCACTAGTTCACATAAAACTTCCAATTGTGATCTGTTTGGCAACTTTGAGAAAGGACATTGGAAGTATAGGGAAGAGAGTTGATGGGAGGATTGGTTATAGGAGTTTCATTTTTATTCCTATTAGTGGGAGTTAGATTTTAAGTGATAATGTGCCGTTAATATTCAATTTGTTATACTTGAGAAGGGAATTCCCACCTACGGTTATTAAAAATGTGGAATTTTATCCTCAAACTCCATATTCCAACCCCTTATCAAATTCCCACGTCCACCACCCAAACAGAAGACTTAGCTCTTGTTTGGATCCGTTGCAATACACGAGCATGTTACTAGTTAAAAAAAGACAGGAGTGGGGATATAGCCTTGATGGAATAGATGCAAGCATCCCGTATTAACCAACCGGCAGCCTCACGGTGGTGGCAAGTTTACTTAAAGTTTGAGCCGCGGTTTATCTGGCGGTTCACCAGCTAGACCATCGGACTAGTGAACCAAAGGCTTGATTGGTTCGGTAGGTGGTCCCTTTTTTTTTTTACTATGCTCCAAAAAGTCCATATTCCTACCTAGATTCTAAGAATCTATAGTGCTTGTTTAGGGTTCTAGCTCTTAGATCCACCTTTTCTGTAGCTGGAGCCTAACCAAATGATTTAGCTCCACCTAAAAAGGAGCAGAGTGGGCTGGAGTGATATGAAAAAATATACTAGAGGGGGTATAGCGGGGTTCAGGCTGCTCCACAATTTCATTACGGACTTCGCTCTAGAGGTTTTAGGAGTTAAAAGCGCTGCTAAACAGACCCATCGTAGAATCTATAAAATGAAATAGAAGGTAGAAATTGAGAAACCTAGGTTTTCTAATTTTACATCGGCTGTTTCTCGGTTTCTCAAGCCTCCAAATATGACCTTAATAGCCCCACACCTCCTTTACTCCCATTTCCTCTTAACCATCCTCAAACCAAATGCACCCTAAGTGGCTGAAAAATAAACTTTAGGGATTAAACATCAATTTCACTTAACAATAGTTATATTATTTTCATCATATTAAATAGCTCTCGCTCTCGATTTCTACTTTTGAAGCTACGAAAAACCCTCCCCGAAAAACCCTACCCAAAACCCTGAGTAAACAAGAGTTCACCAAACCCTGAAACCCCCATGCGGCCATGCTACAAAGCTCTCTCGTCTTTTCCCCGTCGCATGCTGTCATGCACGCACGGGAGACTCCTTGCTCAGCTGTCACGCACACACATCGCATGCTCGATGCCTCGCGCTCACACGTCCGACAGACGCGCCAGCGCCAGGCTCCAAGGCCGCGCTGTGTCAGCCGTCCTCGACCGACCGGTGTAACCCATGCAAGCCTCCACCCCCGCCACGTACCCCCCCTCCTCCTCCCCACGTGTCACCGCTCTCGTCACCTATATATATCCACCTGGCCCTCTCCTCTCCTCTTCACTCTACTTCTTTGCCTCCCTCTTCGTCTCCGATCTCTCATCTCTCCGCAGGCTGAGCCGGCGAGAGAGCAAGGAGCTAGCAATGGCGGACCGTGACCGCGCCGGGCAGTACTACCAGCAGCAGCGAGGCCAGGTGGGGGAGACGGTGAAGGGGATGCTGCCGGACAAGGCGCCGTCGGCGTCGCAGGCGCTGACGGTGGCGACGCTGTTCCCGCTGGGCGGGCTGCTGCTCGTGATGTCCGGGCTGGCGCTGGCGGCGTCCGTGGTGGGGCTCGCCGTCGCCACGCCGGTGTTCCTGCTCTTCAGCCCGGTGCTCGTCCCCGCCGCGCTGCTCATCGGGCTCGCCGTCGCCGGCTTCCTCACCTCCGGCGCGCTCGGGCTGGGCGGGCTGTCGTCGCTCACCTGCCTGGCCAACACGGCGCGCCAGGCGTTCCAGCGCACCCCCGACTACGTGGAGCAGGCGCGGCGCCGGATGGCCGAGGCCGCCGCGCACGCTGGGCACAAGACGGCTCAGGCAGGGCACACCATCCAGGGCAGGGCCGAGCAGGCCGGCGGCGGCGGTGGCGCGGGGGGAGGCGGCGCCGGCGCCAAGGCCTCTTCGTAAGCACGCGTCGCCGCGCGTGTAAAGCCACGCATGCACGCGCGCGCGCGAGGCTTCGCGTAGTGTGTGGGTTTAGTGGCGTCACGTACGTGCTTGCCTGGGTTTCGCTTCGTAGTCTCGCCCCGACCGACCGAGTCGAGTGTGTCCGTGTGCCTACGTGTCATGTGATCTTAAGTTTAATAGTATTATACTACCAGCTGCTGCTTAGCTAGATCGATGTAGTTTTCGAATCTAGAGTTGTGAATAATAAGCGAGTTCTGGGGAGCAAGCGATCTAGGCGTTTGTACTTGGGAGTGAGCGTGCACGGAGTTTGAACATATGTACTATGTCCGTCTGCATTCTGTGTTCCCTCTTTGCAAGAAAAAAAATTGGTGAATGAATCCATGTCTCTTTGCTCAAATGCTCAAATACTCCAAGGCTAAGCTGATGAACATTTTCTTTGTCCGAAATGGATTTCGAAATAACATGTTTTTCCTTTTTAACCGGGTAAACATCTTCCCGGCGGATGCAACGGGCATAATGACACATGAGCAGCCGGTTTGCTCGACACATGGCCGGCCCGCTTGCTCATGACGTTGGACATTTGTGTTACAAACCAAATCAATCATGTGAATAATTAGCCAAAGGGGATAACCGCCGAACAGCATCCCAAATCCTCCCTGTAATTCTATTGTAAATCATCTACAGATTGAATACAGAGGAATTATTCCTAACACGTTATCAGCTACGCTGGTTCTTCACTGAGCAAAGAAAAAGAAGGCCATGATCGAAATAGTAGAAGGAAGAACGAGAAAGCCAGTCGGCCACATGAAGGTAAGCATCGATATCCATGGATGAATTTCTCTAAACAAGAAAGAAAAATTCAGAGAAAAATTCATGGCCGGTAAGCATCGATATCTATGGATGGATTTCTCTAAACTGGATTTCTCTAAACAAGAGAGAAAAATTCATGGCATTGCTGAATGCTCTGGTACCCTCACTGCACTATTATTATTTTCTTCCTCTATTTTGGCTTTGCTACTCTCCTCGGCAAATCAGCCACAACAACACAGGGCAAGAACATGGTGACAAAAACACCAACGATGTTCTTACCATGTTACTAGAAGCAGACCATGGCGCCACTGACCCGTGCTCGAACGCCGGCGGCCCATAGCTGCATACGCATGGGTTGTACCTCCCTCCCCTGTGAGCCACATCCCCCGCCGCTGTTTCAAAGGAGGCTAGTTGTAGGCAGGGCTCATCATCGTTTCAGGGGAGTTTTACCATCCCCCATAATATGATCCCCCATAATATGATGGTCTATTCAAAACCACACGAATTTTATCTTAAAAATTTAAATTTTAACGAATTTTATTTTAAAAATTTAAATTTAAAATGTTTAAATCTTACAATTAATACGATAAGGTCGTGATTACCGCGCGGTAAGTCACGGTATGTTAAAGTTAAAAAAATTATAAAACGTATTAAAAACTCTAAAAAATTATAGAAAATTCAAAAAAAATTAGGGATATCTTAAAAAACAATGTAATATTATATAATTTTTTTATAACCCTTGCTATTCTTTTTACACTTAAATAAAGTAGAAATTATATCCCAACACATCTCTTATTTTTTTATTTCAATGGAGCTTCAAAATATGAAGTAAATTTCATTATTTTCATAAACTTTCTTTACCATAGTGATACATAATTTAAGTACTACATACTAGATTTTTTTTTAGATTTTTTAAAAAAATTTGAATTCGGATGAAATTTGTTTAAACCAAACCGTCGGTAACCGATAACTGATACTATACCCCGGCAGTTTAGGCGATAATTACACGGTTATCGGCGATTTGGCCAATTTTGGTTGTAGGTCTACACTACTATAGAACCCTTTGTCTGTAATAGGTTATTGGTGACGGCTCACTAAGAACTGTTTATGATGACATCATCTATAACGGTTAAATATTTGAAACGTTAGAGATAGTAGTAGAATTAAACACCCGTCAGTAATGATAACTAATATATAATGGCTCTCAATATAAAGCTATTATAAATGAGGTTGTAGTCATCCATAACGGCTCTAATCTTAGAAACCGTTATATAATGTATATCATCGTCCATAACGGGTTAACCTATTGAACCGATGCAGATGACAGTGCTTCACTTTAAAATATCGGTCTCTCGCTCCTCTCTCTCTCTTTCGCTTGATCTGCCTCCCCAGCTCGAGCATTCCGAGCACCGAGCAGCGCCACCACCACCGCCTCCCTAGCTTCCTCCTCGGCCGTCGCCCCTCTCCAAACGTCTCCCCTCTCTTCTCCACCGTCGGCCCCAAGCCACGCGCCTCCAACCACCAGCCGCCACCAAAGGTCCGACCTCCTCGAGGTCGGGCATCATCGGGGAGCCGTGGATCTGGCCTTCCCTCGGCAGCGGAGGCGTCCTTCTCGCACCGTCCACCGCCGACTCCCCTCTTCCTCCTCGCGACACGGCCGCCACCTCTCTCTTGCTCAAGCTCCTCCTCGGTCGCCAGTCCCTTGAGCTTGGGGCAGCCAAATCTGGCCGCGGCGACCTCGGCGGCTGTCGGATTTGATCGCCCCAAGCTCAAGGAATGAGGGAGGGCTCAAGGTCACCGAGGTCAGCGCGCGACGAGCGCGAGGTGGCAGCGTCGGCTACGGCGATGGGAGCACGGCATGCCCCTCCCCTCCGTCGTCACCGAGGTCATCGCGGCAACGAGCGCGAGGTGGCGGCGTCGGCTACGACGACGGGAGCACGGCATGCGCCTCCCGAGGTGACGGTGTTGGCTACGGCGACGGGAGCACGGCGATGAGGAGGTTGGGTCCTGGCCCGGGGATGTATTTTCTGAATTTTTTGTCATTTTTTCTACATCAGTAATGGCTCGTGGTTTTGAGCTGTTACAGTTATATCCTCATCTGTAACGGTAACATATATCTGTAACGGCTGGGCAACCGTTACAGATATGACTTTACATCTCTGACCAAATTTCTGTAATGGCTGGCCCGCCTGTTATTTTCAGCCGTTAGAGATAATGATGTCTGTGACAGTGCTAACTAGTTGAAGATGTTAGATATTGCAAATTAATAGCCTCCACAGTCTACGCCCTGTGTTTGTGATGTACTTTCTTCGTTCTAAAATATAAGTCTCAAAATATAAGGAACTAGAATTGAATAGAACATACATATCCTATCTTAGTACAACAAATCTGAATATTTTAGAACGGGGAGTATCTTGCACCACTGTGCTCTCCTTATCAAGAATTCACTCCTTATCTCACCTTCACCACTTATGGTGTTTGTCAACGCTTCGACGCCATGTCGTCTCTAGCATCTATTCCTACTCTACGATATGCGATTGCCACTGGTTTCTTAGTCTCAACTCCACTATCTCCCTCCACACTTATTGTTGGTGATGTCCTTTGTATTACCTCCCCTACACTCTCCTTTTTGCTAACAGTGTTCGACCTATTGCATGTGCATTCTAGTCATCTAGTGGTATTTGGCGGTATCCTAGCCTCCTATTGCATGATCGGTCGATTGCTATGTGTTCATGTGTACGAAAAACCAGCTTTTACAAAAGAAAAGCCAAAGAAAGATAATTTTTCTCAAAACGAAAAACCTGATTTTACCCAAACTAAAAATTGCTTACCCATGAGTTATTCTGCAGTCCAACAGCATTTAATGTTATTATTTTTAAAAAAATTCTTAGTTAAAGCTTATCTTTAATATGTAACCTGAGTTTTAGATAACTAACACCCATCCCTGGGTGTTGACACCAAGGAACTGACAGGTTGAAACCTCGACATGGAAATCAACTCGCTTTTCTCAGTTAATAACTAGTTGTAAATCACTCGAGTTCAGAACCTGGTCCTTGGTGTCCGTAATATGGCTGTGTGATTGGGCAAAGGCCAAAAAATTAAGTTCCAGTGTAAGGCTGTGTTCCTTCCGGCCGTTAAGACGAGTTTATTCGTGTTATATAAAATGAGATAAGTTATTAGCGTATTATTAATTGTGTATTAACAATTATAAATTTAAAAATAGATCTATTTAATATTTAATTTTGTAGATAAACTGTTATATAGGAAGTTTTTTTTACAAAACATATTATTTAACAGTTAAAAAATATACTAATATAAATCGAGAAAATTATTAAGCTAAAATGTAGAAAAGAACGCAGCCTAAAAACGACTTCACAACTATTTCCTCAGCTGTTTTGTATACGTCCGTGCCGACGCATGTGAACGTTGCCGGCGGCCGACGACGAGCTCGTCGGCCTCGCCGCGTAAAAGCAGCGGCGCGTGTTGTTTTCCAGTGACGAGTAGTAATATGCCCCGCGCCACCGGTGACCGGCCACCGGCCACCGCGGAATGAGGTGGGCCCCACCCCCACGCCGTCGAACCAAAATAAAAAATTGAAGGCGAACCGCTTTACACCCTCCAACACGGGCCCCACCAACTTTGGGCCCCACGCTCCAGACGCTGACATGCGGGCCACGGCAATTCGAACCCCGCCACCGAGTAGAGAGAAAGGAAAAGAGAGAGAGAGAGAAGAAAAAAAAGAGCGAAGCGAAGCGAAAGCCCAACAGATCCATCGACCGAGACGAGCGCAACAAAAGGAAAGCAGGGAAACCTCCTCGCCGTCCTCTCTCCATGCCCTAGCACGCGCCGCGCAGCCTACGAGCGGGAGCCACCTCGAGGTAACCACCACCACCGCCGCCGCCACCTCCTCCTCCTCCCCTCCTCTCGATCCCGCTCCGATCAAAACCCTAGCAGCAGCGGGCCTCCCCTCGGCCGCGCCGATCCGTACGGTTGCGGCGCGGGGCGCCCGTGGGCGGGCGATCTGAATTCTGGGTCAGCGCGTAGGGCGATTTCGCGTGCGTGCGTGAGGGGGGGATCGTCCGGTGCCGTGATCGCTGGGTTTGCTCGTTCCGCTGTGGGCGTCTGGGTTTGACCATCGGCGAGCGGGGTGCCTGTCCAGATCTGTTCGGAAGTGTGTGGGACGTTGCGTGGGCGGTGGGGGTGGGGTGGGGGATTGGGATTTGGGAATCGCGGCCGGATTTTGCTGGTAGCTTGGAGTTCTTCTGACGGGATCTGTAGGTGCGGGCGGATTCAGTTGTAACAGCGGCGGCGTCTATGGTGGCTGTCGTTGAGTTTCACATTCATGTGTTGTTCTTCCTTTTGTGGGATTGTTAATTGCCATAGCAGCTGTTAAGTAAACTGTTTGTGCTTGTGGGGGATTGGGGTGTGTCATTGGCGATGTTGACTTGGGTTAGGCTTCGAAAGAGCGCAGTTATGTTATTGTGATACAGGAAGGACTGCGTTTTTATTGTTAGATGAATTGTCCTGATGAACCCCTGTTGATCTCTAATTGCCGTCATGCCTGTAATACACTGAAAAAGCCTTCTGAAACCTTGAAGATAGCAGAGCTTGGATTTACTGCCACTGTTCTTGCCTGACTGCTTACATATCATTTTTGCAGGTCTTCATTTGTTGCACTCATGATTTAGCACCAGTTGAAGTGACCTCTGAGACTGCGCGGTGACATAGTCTGTTGCTGGGATAAAAAATTCAGTAGTTAAGCATGGCGGATTCTATGGTGTCAAGTTTCTGGGGACCTGTTACTTCAACAACTGAGTTGTGCGAGGAAAATTATGCGCATTCCTCATATATTGCAGAATTCTACAATACTATTTCTAATGTTCCATGCGTTCTTCTGGCACTTATTGGACTTGTGAATGCTCTTCGCCAACGTTTTGAGAAACGATTCAGTGTCCTTCATATATCCAATATGATACTTGCTATTGGCAGTATGATCTTCCATGCCACCTTACAACATGTGTAAGTTTTTTCTAAACTCAGCAGTATTGATATTGCAATAACATCACTGATCTTCGATGCTATTAATGGTACCACTCGTTGAGAACATTAGCTCAATATGATGGGACAAAACGTTACATTTATGTGTTAACATGCAAGCCATTTGATAAAAACACGATCACTTCGTTTTGTTGTTTTCTATGGTTTTGCACATAAACATTAGAGTTATCTTCAGTGCTATGTTTCCTAGAAAAAAAATAGCCGTTTGCAGAAGACCTTTTTTTCCTACTTCAGTCATTTTGTATACTCCCTCTGTTTCAATTTACTTGTCGTTCTAGCAAATCTCACACTAAACTAGGAGGTGTGGCAAATTACATTGTTACCCTCATTAATTATATTCTAATTACTTTTCCAAAGCAAGCATTAAAATTCCTTGTGATGAGTACTAGTACTAGTATGGCTGCATTGATTAAGGGTAGAAAGGGAAACATACCTCTAAAAGTGCTTTGGAATGTGAGAATGACAAGTATTTTGATAAAAAATTTGAATGCCAGAACGACAAGTAAATTGAAACGGAGGGAGTACAAAACTTCAATGAGAGTTAGTGATGTCCTTTTCTTTTAAAAACAAATTTGGCATCAAGGTAAGGAGATGAGATAACACTTGGTTTGTTGCTTTATCAGGGGCATATTCCCTTGTGCCCTTTTATGTATTTCTTGTCTGCAATGGACATTTATCTATTACTTTCTGTTTCTTCGACCATATGAAGTTTCAAGACTATACAGTGTTAACTTGTCAAAGGATTTAGCTCTTGTTGAATGACCAATAGCAACTAAGTGAACAGATTACGAATTTATGGGCCAACCAATTCTGCAGAAGCTAATGGCTGATTAATCCCCACATATTATATTATATGTATCTGATTATTAACCTATACATCAACTATGTACACTTCCAGATTAGAAAGTTAAGACTTGAGTTCTACTGGTAACTATAATATTACCGAAATTGGTAACACACCCTGTTTCTTTATTTGACACTTTTGAATCTGTGCGCTCGAACACCAAACTTGTAACGCTAACATGTTTCACATTATTTAAGTTGTATGAAACTAAATCGTTAGTCTATAGAAAAAGAACACTTCTATGATATAACAATTTATTTATAAACTCTAGTGAGTTAAAGTTATATACACTAGGGTCATATCTCGGATATCGTAAAAAGTCAAATGCTTAAATAAAAGTGACTGGATCAACAGAAGGAGTGCACATTAATATTCTTCATTGAAGCATATATCAGGTTTCTCAGAAATGTTTCCTAGGAGGCATGCTTTTCTTTTAGATAACTACACTTAGTATCTGAGTTTCTGTTAATAACAAACCAATGTGCTGCTCCTTGAGCTAGTTAATATAGAATTGTTTCATGTTTAGCGGTAGGAGTAAGACAATGGATTGCACTCTGCTAGTGAGAATCCTATGATATAAATTTTAAATTTATCTTTTTGATTTAGCATAAGCATACACTAGTGACCATTGCTTACAAGTTTCAACGGTTATACTCAGCGACTCACTGCAAAGACTATGCCTCAAATTCTTGTATTCTAACATTCTTTTTATCCAATGCCTTCTGCTTTTCTGTATCTTGAAGTAGCATTGTTGTGTAATATGACTGCCACATTTTGGTTACTTTAAGTAGCATGCATAGATTAACCATGATAGTGAGGCCATTACACGCTGAGGCAGTCTCTTTTTGGTTACTTTTCCACAGATATGAGGATCTAATAGCCTAGTGTATCTGCTAGTTCTTTACTTCTTTTCCATATTGAATATTAGGACATCCACTTGATATTTTGCAATGGATTGTTATGTAAATCTTTTGTAGAAGTAATCCCCACACAATTTTTTTATATGTGGCCATCCAGTTTATGTGCCTTAGTGTCAAATTAAGCACATTCCTTTTTGGTTGCCATTTTGCAGATTAGAAGATTGCAGGTTGTAAATTATGCCCCCATAAATCAGCACAGCCATATTGGTGTGCTGTCAATTGCATCATATCAATAGCTTTCCTCAAAAGCTATACCCTATTTATACCTGCAACATGCTATATCCTTCTGACTAATTGGTGCTTTCTCATTGTTTTCATCTGGTAATTCTAGCATGTTTTCTTAGTGTGCACAATATATATATTTGAGTGCTAATTCTTCTGTGTCATGTATTTTCTCCAGCTTACAGCAGAGTGATGAGACTCCAATGGTGTGGGAGATTCTCCTATATCTTTATGTACTGTATTCACCAGACTGGCATTATCGGAGCACTATGCCAACTTTCCTTTTCCTATACGGTGCTGCTTTTGCAGTAGTCCATTTCCTGGTGCGATTCCAAGTGGTATTCAAGCTGCATTACATTGGCCTATGTCTCCTATGTATCCCACGGATGTACAAGTACTACATACAGACTAAAGACATGGCTGCCAAGCGTCTAGCGAAGCTGTGGGTTCTTACTTTGTGCCTGGCAACTCTTTGCTGGCTATTTGATCGAATGTTCTGTAAGAAGCTTTCACATTGGTACGTCAACCCGCAGGGGCATGCATGGTGGCATATTCTCATGGGTTTTAACTCATACTTTGCAAACACATTCTTAATGTTTTGCCGAGCTCAGCAGCGTGGGTGGGAGCCCCGAATTACCCACCTTTTTGGGTTCTTGCCTTATGTCAAGATTCAGAAACCCCAAAAGAGGGAATAAGTTCTCTAATGATCAGTGGTGTTCTCCAGGACCTTAAAGCCAATGCCCCCATGCACTTGACAAGAAGCAGAGGCATTTTTTTGTATATGGGCTTCCAAGTGATACGGACTACAGTGTTATGATGCCTCACTAGATTTTGTTAACTTTAACTGACGCCTGTTTTGTACCATACTTAATTGTCGCTCAGATTAGTTGGGAATGTTGTCTCGGTAGTTTTGGTCATTATTTTTTGTTTCTCTACATTTGATTTTCCCTTCTAATAGGACTGAATTTTATTTGTTTTTTTGTTTGTCTTGAATGGTGTTGAACAGTATTAGTCAAGTTACTGCTTCATATGGCCATACATTGATCTTCTGATTGTTATTACTTAATTTTTTTATTGTTTGATTTTTGCTCGACTTGAGAGCTATGATGTAGAATTCGCTTTATGTGATTTATTTACGTTCTTTTAACATTACTTCCACTATAACATTATTCTGCCTCCGATGGAAAAACTTAACTGTTGGAATAACATTAGTCTGCCTCTGATCGGTTGGAATAACATTAGGCCCTGTTTTTATGTGCTTTTGGCTTGGGTTTATTCTCTTGTTATTCATAATTGCGCTTGTCAAACTATTAAATGATATATTTTTTATAAAAATTTTTTATATGAAGGTATCTCTAAAAAATTAAATAGATCTATTTTTCTAGTTTGTAATGCTTAATACTTAATTAATTATATGTTAATGATGTTTCTATGTGCACAAACACATCCGAACGGGGCGTTAGCCTCCGATGGAAAAACTCAACAGTGATTCTCATTCAGTCGGTTGGAATAACATTAGTCTGCCAACTCAACAGTGTTTGAGAATAGGTGGTGATTCTCATTCGGTCGGTTGGAATAACAGTATTTGAAAAGTGTATGTTGGGTAGGTATGGGTTTTTTGTGATGCTGGTAATCTGAATGGGCTTCCTTACGTGAGGACAATCGCAGTTCATCGGTTGCCTTGGTTGCAGGATTAAAGCTACGGCTGTTGCAACGAGGAATTAAGAAATGCGACTTATCCTGCTGATTGTTTCCTTGTTTACCTGACCATAGGGAACATCATCAGAAACTTCCTCCAGTATTTGTACGTTTACAACGAGCTTATTTAAAGCTAGAATTTATATATTGTTATTAAAAAAACTAAGTTTGCCATCAATCCTACGTGTTCTGAACTTTTACAGTGAGAGGGGAAACAAAGGCAGGCTTAAAAAAATATATGCTGGCCTTCGAAAGAAGGCCATAGCTTTTTCTAAATTAATGACTTTCTAGAAACCATGTTTCTGTTAGAAAGGATGTACATCGTATTAAAGAATAGAAGGAATCATGCCACTGATACGCGTCCACAAAATACCGGTTGGAATTCGAATCCAGATCTGTGGGTTAAACAAGGATAAGATTTCAATCTCACAGCAGCACTGCCAATATTCGCCGCATCATCCATCTCACGCTCACATTTGTCAAAATAGAAATGCTCAACTTAACACCCTGTACATCCACTAGGCCACTAACCCTACTATTTAGCCACCGTTCAAACACAACACTAGATTGTGGTGCGACGTCATGCGCGTGCGCAGGTTAAGCCACCTGCTACCTACCTTACCACACCATGCAGTGCAGCCCAGTTTCTAAGGTGGCTGGTTGCTGAGCACTAAGCAGACAGCAGCTGCCACTAACCATTTGCAACAGCTCAGTTTTCCTCTCAAAACATATTACCAAAAAGTACAGATGGAAATAATTATGATGAGAGATTTGCGATTGCAAAACAATAGCAGTGTAAGTCCAATGGCAATATTACATTATTACAAATCCAAGGATTATACAGGCCTCAAGATCTGACCAAAACAAGGCCATAGTATGATCCTCGACAAATGGTGAAGGGAGAAAAAGAATACTTTGGGACTTGATATACTACTATAGCATGCCTGGTAACCAACCTTATACCCATCAGTACATCAAGTATCAATATCATAATAAACAAAATAAACACCACTAAGGTAAAGAAAAGAATTCCGAAGCAGCAAACAAGTCTTCTTTTTAACGGGGTTAATTAACAAAAACAGGGAAATATTTTTGACTGATGAATTGAAGCTGCCGGGGTGCGATTCTACCTGGGTCGGTCTTGAAACGACCCCAATCGAGGTACTTCAATCTTTCAACCTACTGGAACCTCAACAATGTATATGATTTACCTCAAAAGTAAAGAAAACCAATCTCTGAATCACCACCATCAGCTATCCATCCTTTTGCTTGTTGACCATCTTAATGAACAGGAAAAAAATTACTCCAAATTCATTAGCTAAGAATAATAACCCCTTGCACCTTCCAGGCTCCTTCAGGGCCTATGTTGCTAGACTACCAATATGCTGATCAAGCTGCATCTGTTCAAGCAATGCTCCAATGACAGCAGCTTGGTCATGTCCATCCAGCTGTGTGTTCAGACCAGAACCTTCACCATTGCTTACACTGGGAGGCATCAGTGGTGAAGGTCCAACAGAGTTAATGGATTCTGCAGTGGTAACTTGCTTCTCTGGTGGAGATTCCTTAACCAGTGTGTGTACCCAAGAGAGATCTGGATCGTCACCACCAGATCTCAGCTCAAACGATGATGACCGCCGGAGCTTACCCAATTCTTCACCATTAACGCCCCAGTCCGGTGTCCCTGATGGTGATCCCCACTTTGACCATGATGAGCTTAGAGGAGAGCCAACAAGACCTGACGCTCTTGCAGCACTTGGCCCAAGATCACGAGAACTGAGACTCCTCATTGTCTGTTGCTGCTTCTCACGCTGCGCAAGAGCAGCAGCAAGGTGAGAGTTCATTGGGGACCCAGATTCGACGCATCGAGGAGACATACGGCCAGGGGAGGATATCCCAAGAGATGCTTGCAACAGAGATGAGTGTGAAGGCAATTGTTGGTTGTCCACAGCCTTTGGGGAGTAGACTGTGTTGATTGGTGAAAGAAGTGCCTGCTGCTGTTGCTGGAATTGATTAAGGATAGCAGCCTTGTGAGATGGTGAAAACATAGCACCCTGATCAGCATTACTATACCTTGGGGAAGAGACCATCTCAGCAGAGAAGAGATCATCCAAGTTCGATGGATTTAGGGATTTGGTCCGAGAAGTATGGTTTCCTGTCGATGAACCAAGACGTGAATAGCACAAATCATTTATAAGCTGAGAATCAATATCCTGCATCAGAGAGTAATCATCAGCAGGCATATCCCTTGCACTAAGTGAGGTACGGAGCCGGCTCGACTGAAGGCTGCTGCCTGGAAGGTGTAGCGTTGGAACATTTGGCTGCTGCCAACCCAAAGAAGGGGGCATCCCATTGCCTGAAGGGGACATTGGTGGTGTAAATGGGGACATGACTGCTGAAACTGATGACGGAGAACCAGGCATCAAGCCCATTGCTGCGGCCATCTCCATTGCTGCAGTTGCCGAGGCTCTTGGGGATGGTACTGCAGATCCAGTTGAAACATATAGCGGCCGAAGCTCATCAGTTGTATGTGCAAAGAAACAAACACGACGATTACAGCTTGTGCCATCCTTGCAAAGGCGAGTACGGTACTGTGCTGGATGGAGCCAACACTCGAACACGCCATGAGCATATTCACACATGTCACCACGCCGGCAAACTCCCTTTCTAAAGTCAGGGCATGGCACACAGCTGTAGTGATACTTGCGAGGGTCCCTACGCCGTGCGTTCTCCCCTGGATGAACAAACGGGCACTCAGTCCAATCATGTGAGTACGCCCGCGAGCATGGCCTGATCTTAAATGAGTACATGCGGAACTCATCAGAAGCATAGATGCTGTTCTTGATATCAGGAAGCGACGGATCGACCGGATATTCTTTCCTTTCCGATGTCACAACCCTTGGAAGATCTGCAAACTTTGTCGTCATCATCACGGCAGCAGATGGAGATCGTGCGTCTTCAGCAGTAGGGGACGATATGGGTGACGACATAGAGTTTGATGCCCTTGTCACCACCCGAAGAACGCCATGCCCAGCCTTCGGGCATCCAAGAAGATCTTGGAGAGCGATCTTGGCGTCAAACATCTTTGGAGGAACAGAGATCATATCAGCCGGACGGCATCCGGAGGCATCTGTGGCATCAGCATCAGCCCCAGCGGCCAGCAGCAGCTTGACGGCCTCTACAGAAGACGGCGACCCACCAGAGGCCGCACAGTGGAGGGCGGTGGTGCCGTCAGAGCCACAGCGGCGGTTGACATCGACGGACGGGAGGGACAGCAGCATGCGGAGCGCCGTGAGGCTGCCATAGGTGGCCGCGACCATCAGCGGCGTGCGGTGTTCGAGGACCTTGCGGCGGCCATACCAGAGGCCCGCCTCGTCCGCGGCGGCGGGCGGGGCGCGCTCCAGCGCGCGGAGCAGGCCCTCCGCATCATCATCGGCGGCGAGCTCGAGGAGCCCCGCAAAGGCGTCGTCCGTGTCGATGGTGAGGGTTTTCGCCATCTCGGCGACGGCCGCCGCCGCCGCCGCATTCTTCTTGGTCGTGGCAGCCGCCGCGCCGACCCCGTCGACGCCGGCCGCGGCAGAGGCGGAGATCGGCGTGCCGTTCATCGGGGCTTGTCGGATCGGAAGAACTGAAGCGACGAGGAAAACATCAGTCAAGAAACCAGTCAAGGGAGTCCAAAAACAGCACAAGAAATGGACTAGAAACCAACCGAATCGGATGCACAACAGCAAACGCAAAAACGAGAACCCACGCTACAAAAAACGGAAGCATAAACACACAAACAAATCCCCCCAAAACCCACCAAAATCTCCTCCCACAAAAACCCAAATCTTTTGCCAGATCAGGAGTCCCCCGAGCCAAGAACGCAAGCAAAAACATCAGCCGTTCCAGCCGCTAGATCGGGGACAAGAAAGGAAAAACCCAAACATACCTTAACTTCGCAGCAGCTCGCGATGCGGCAAACCATCTCACCACGCCAGCATCGACCGAATCGGCCCGAAGATCTCCGCAATCCCCATGGCGAGGCAAATCGGGAAAGAAAGCACCAAAGATCCCGCTAAAAAAGCCCACAAATCTCCCAAGCAGGACGACGTCTCCCGCTGCCGAGGCGTTCGGGGAGAAGGCAAAGACCGCTGATCTACACTCCCTCCTCTTCTAGCAGCCTCCTCGCGATTGCTGGGGGAGAAGCAGCAGCATGGGAGCGAGAGCGAGAGAGAGAGAAGGGCAGTAAAAAATGGGGAAAGTGATGAGAGAGAAAGCCAGCGATGGGTGGGGAGACTTTCGGAGTTCGCGCAGTACACACACTCTCTCTCTCTGTCTCTCTCTCTCTCTGTCGCAGCAATTATAGCCGCCGGTGTGGTTAAACAGGAAGTGAAAAACGGATTAACAGTGGCAAGCACATGGAATATCTTTTACTATGCCAAAGTTTTATTAAAAATATCACCATAGTTTAGTACTACGGCAATTGAATAATTGAAGAGGTTATTATCATTCCATTCGCCTTTACAACCTTTTCGTTTATAGCAATTGAGTGTATTGTTGCATATTGTTATGGTCATTTCATTTGTGGATTAATTATATGGTTTGATTCGACAAGAAAATTGAGTATTTGATTAAATTTCTAAAATTACAGCATTATTTTTATGGTACCAATTACGGAAACACCAAAACTTCCTTTTTTACCATAAAAGTTCCACTCTCATCATCGGTTTGTTAACTTATCGACTGCAACTAAAATTTAGATTTCAAAACTTAATTTTAGAGTTTATTTTAGGGCCTTTTCATGTAGTCTAGTTTTTATTATTGGTTTTTAAACCGTGAATAATATGTAATTAAAGTTTTACATATAAATTATTTATTGTTGCTTTATTTATTTTTCTACGGCTTATTATCTATAGCTCAACCAATAAGTCATTTTGTTTTCACATATAAAAAACCTCCCATCTATAATCAATAACAATAACAAAGGGAGCGCAGATCTTTCAAAAAGAAATTTCTATGTTTGAAGTTAGGCATGGAGAACCAAATTATTCCTAAAAAAGTTGCAAGTCAGTTTGATTCATTTGCATATAAGTATTAATCTTAAGCACAACAGAAATTAGGCACCGAGCTTTGATGTTCTTCACAACAGATGTTTAAACAGATCGGACCATTTTTTTTCTCAAAGAAAATATCCAATAAATCTTAGTTCTAATCATATATGTATATTAACTCATCGAATACACCCCTCGAACCACCGTGGTTTTCTCTTCTTTCCTGTGAGACAAACAATAGTGTCTTCTTATTCACTTTATAGCCATTTTTAACCTTTTCAAATTTTGGCGTTATAAAACTTTAGCAAGTTAACAAACTAAATATATCATTACCAACATAACCCTACCAAATTTTAATAATTTCAGAACCTTTTACTTTTAAAATTTCTACTAAAATTTGATAAGACTTCAAACTAAACATCACCTAACCTTAAACATCACCTAACCTTTACGTTACCTTACCAAAAATTAGTATTATCAAAATTTGATAAGGTTTTTTTTTTACAATGAAATGAACGAGCGCTTACTTTGGTCAAGCTCATGCTAGCTTGCCGAGCTTGAGTTGAGAAGCTGTCGAAAGGAGGTGACTGCCCATAACAAAGTGTTTATCTCTCACTAATAAAGTACCATATCAATTTACCAAACCTTACCCAGCTCTGGTTTTACATGGCAAAAGGCTAACCACGGCAAAGAAGCGTATCACGCGAACGATCTACGCTAGCGGAAAAAAATGATAGCGACTCGTCCAGGTAGTGCACTAGCGGCCCCGGTCGGCGACCACGACTAGGAAATCAGTTGTAGCAAACAAACCGGCCCACACCCGAAGCCCCACCGCCGCTGCGCGAGGCGACCCCACGCTTCGAGAACGGCCTGCCGCGTGCAAGATCGATCCGAGCCGACGGCCGCGACAAC
Source organism: Oryza meyeriana var. granulata (assembly GCA_003991445.1). Taxonomy (NCBI): domain Eukaryota; kingdom Viridiplantae; phylum Streptophyta; class Magnoliopsida; order Poales; family Poaceae; genus Oryza; species Oryza meyeriana. The sequence goes on along the minus strand of RYFJ01002024.1, from coordinate 169,340 downwards.
GGCAGCCGCGCCGGCGCACCACCACGAGTCAGTCCGGTTTACTGTTTACCCGCTTGCTCGCGAGAAAAACACCACGTCAACCCACCAGGCCACCGCCACCACATGACCACGACGAGGCCATGAGACATGAGTGCGCGTCCCTTTCGTCCGCTCGCCTTCTCGAAACTTCCGACGCGCACCTCGCGCATCCGCGTCCCCCGTGTTTTTCATCCCGAGGGGAGCGGGTGGGTCGGGGCCGGAGCGGCGCACGGTTGGTTGCTTCGTTTGGCGCGAGCCCCGTGTGTGTGTGTCGGCGTGGGAAGCGTACGTGAGACGCGTGGTCCAGGGCTGGCGCGATCGGCAACTCCTGTAGCGTGGGCGTGGACAGGCAGGCGGTGGCGGCTTCCGGGGGAACGGCATCCTCCCCGCCACGGAGGGAGAAAAACGACCCGAGAAGCGAACGACGTCGCGTCGCGCGCCACACATCCGACGCAGACCGTGTATATCACGGTCCGCGCCGCTCCGCTCTATCCAGTGGACGTTCGATGGTGCCGAATAAAAGCCGGTTGGCAGGCAGGCACGCAGTGATGGTGCCGAATGAAAGCCGGACCTGCTCTAAATTCCTTCCGCTTGCAGTTGCAGTGCCCTTGATTGGGAGTTCTCCTTGCCCGGTTGCTGGTGCGACCCTGGCCTACTACCACGAGAGGAAGAGGAGGCAGGCGGCGTACCAAGACAACGGCACAACGAGATTAGCGGAAGAGATGCTGATAGCGTAAGATTGCGACAATAACCCAAGACCCATGGCAGCGCACGTGTTTCCGCAACGGTACAGGCACAGCTGGGTCATGTGCGCGGCAGGCTAGAGATTTCTCTGTCCTGAGTGACCGGTGACATGTATAATTTTGTTTATAGTTACCGGGCATTTGCTATTGCAACTCGGCTACTAATCCTACTTAGATAGACTAGTAGTAGAAAATAACACCCCACCAATGCTGTTTCCTGATTAGTTTCTCCGGTCGGTTGCTTATAATCATCAACGTTTCAGAACCCTACATATATATCCTACTAACCCAAACAAGACCCTTAAGGTAGCCGGTACCCCTATGAGTTATATAGGGTGTCTTTTTTTAGAGAGAGACAAATAATGGAGTTAAACACGAAGAGCAGCTAACTTATTGTGTGGCGTAACCTCGACACGACGGTATAGACATCATGCCCAACAAGTTCAGCAAGGACACGGTGGTCTTGCCCTCATCAAAGCCTTTCTGCCTCTGACTCGATGTACTACAACTTATCACTCCCCAGCGCACCGTGCTGATTTCAGGGATTTGGGTTGGATTGGTGGTGGCCCATACCACAAAACAAAAAAGTGCAAATGAACTATCCCTATCTAGAATTTAGTCGATCCAAGGAAAAACAACATCAAGTAGAGCTGATTAGCAAAATACATAATTTAGTTGATACTGCAGAGCAGCGATGGTCATGGTCGGTGGCGGTTGGGAGCAGCGACGGCATGGACGACGGGTCGTCTCATGAGTTTGGCTAAGCACCCTCTCTACTGACGGAGCTCCTCCCCTCGTTTTGCGGGGAGCTTGATAGGTAGGATGAGAGGTGGTGGGCAGACAACAGGGAAAGGCTTAGGCTACCGAGCTGCTTCTTGGCCAGATCCAGCGAGGAGGCCGGTGGGCGATGGGGCGAAGGGGGCCTGAGACATCGTGCAGGGGAGTGGCAGCGGGATAGAAAGCACGGGCAACAGGGTACGATGTTGGTGGGTCGTTTCCCTTGATGTCCGCTAGGCTCCCTCTTTCTATGTGAAGCTCCTCCCCTCCTTTCATGGGGAGCTCTACCAGCAAGGTGGAGCCATCGAGCGGTTAACAGGGGAAGGCTTGGGCTGCCGAGACGACATCATCCAGTTCCGGGCTCCTTGGCTAAATTTGGCAGGAGGTCGATGGGCGGCCAGGTGGAGGGGGCTTGAGCCAGCGTGCAGGGGAGTGGTGGCAGGGTGCAACAGTTGTTTTGCCAGCGGGACTGGAAGTCGGTTGACAGAGGGGCGTTGGTCCGATATGTGCGTAGGCCGCGTGCTGCCAATGTTTGGATGGTGGTAACTGAGATGGTGGGCAACGAACCGTGGTGACAGGGTTGCAAGGGGTTCTAGGTAAAAGCCTAGCCCGAGAATTCACTAGGCCGGCAGTGGCTATGCCTTCGGGCGTAACCCCTCTTCCCCGAGCACCGTCGAGGTACCTTTCTCCTCTCTCTCTTGGTGAGAATCTCTGGGTGAAAACCGTATCCAAGTTGGATGGGGAACGGCGGCGTCTTTGGCATTGTAACCTCCGTGGAGGCCTCATTTGGGGAGACTCCGCTCTGTGGTGCTGTTGTAGGCCCGGCGGCGATTGTCCACGCATAGTGGTGGCCGGTTCGGTGCTAGCCTTCCCTCTCGGTGGTATGTGTTTATGTGGTTGGCGCATGGTTCTTGGATGTATGCTTTGGTGCACAACTAATCTCGACAACCTTCCGTTGATAATGTTTATTATATCATTTTTCTCTCAATCTTAATGGCTCCTTTAGATCGCAAGATTCATGCTCCGGCGCATGACCATTCTCAGCAACCTACTGTCGATAGTGTTTATTATAACTTTTTTCCTTTAATCTTAAGGGCTCTTTTGAAATGCATAATTTGCAAAACACAGGAATAAGAAAAACGCAGGATTGGAATATTATAGCATCTTGAATCATAAGGAATGAAAATCATAAGAAAACTGCACATAAATCGTTTAGATGAAGCACAAGAAAAACACAAGATTTGAAAGAGAGAGATAGACATAAAGAAAAAATTCCAAGAGATTGGAGTTCATGCTAAAAATCCTCCAAAATTCTCATAAAACATGTCATTCCATAGAAATTTCAAAGGAATTCTAGAGACCCTATCCTTTGTTCCAAAGCGCCTCGTAGGAATTTTTCCTATAGGATTTAAATCCTTTGAAATTCCTCTATTTTTTTCTTTTTTTCAAAGTAGCCCTAATAACATTTGAATGGCCTCTTCTTTGACCATCCCGGCAAAAGTAAATATTGTAGAGATTCTTGAGAAGCAGGATTTTATTTAGTCATTAGGGCCTGACATATATTCCAGGATTACAACAGCTTTTAGGGGGCTACTACAGGCATCACTTGTTACATGCATATACAGATGGTAATACCCAATAATAACCTCTGAAGGAAGATGATAGGATATTAGGTCATCTAGAACACCAATTTTACGCCGGGGATTGCTCTGAATGGAAGCAATTCCCCGGGTAACTAAGACCAACAAACACTCGGGGCTATTTACATGGATTACATGGATAGGGTTTGAGCATGTCGAGTTGTGCTTCATACGTCGTCAACGTCGCTTCCACCAACATGAGCATCATGTGTAACCCAGTAGTGGCTACCATCAGGACCTGACACCTTATACCTGCTTAGCCAAAAAAGGATGGTTTTAGTGAATTACATGTGGCTTTATGCATAACTCTTTAATGTTCAATTGTTAAAACAAAGTAAACTGTCATATGAGGTTTAAGAGGATCACCTCTCCAAAATAAATTTCCCTTCCTTGTACCTCTGGCTCTTGTCATGTGCAGCCTCCTAGAGTATGGGCACCATAGAACTTAGATGCGAGGCAATACAGCATATATAACAACATAGTAATCACAATCTTACATATTTCCATCCAACAATGGATCCGCAGCCAACACAGAAGATATCAGACACAGTATGCATTCCGGTTATCATCGCGCGATCCTCTTTTACTCCAGAATTTACATTGACACTGCCCACAACCAACATGACCTAATAAATAAACTGCTGGCTCATAGAATACTCTAAGAGCTATACCATGCAACTTCGTATATAGTACCAAACAGTGAGATAATTTTCAACCAATGACAGCATTTTGCTATAGGACTACCAAATATTCCCTCCGTTGATAAATATTTGACGTTTAGAACAAGGTTCGGTTAAACTTTTAAAATTCTAAGTTCTGACCATCAATTTTTATCTTAGAACAAGTTTATAGAATCTAATAAGTTTATGATATTATCAGAGGAATGGAAAAAAAATGGTGAATAGAAAAGCTACTTAGGCAGGAGATAGGGGAATTCCTTAAGAAAGAAACAAAGAATAAGAAAGTACTTTTGAGGCAAATCTACGTATACCATTTCTTTTGTTTTTAAACTAAGTAATTGAGAAATTGTTGATGGTCAGAATTTTAAAAGTTTGATCAAATCTTGTCCTAAACGTCAAATATTTATGACGAAAGAGAATACCACATTTGTTGATCTAAATGGTAATGAATTTTATAAAACACCATAAAATTGTTAGCTCCCTGTTATGTTAAAGAATAACAACACGTTTGTTTGCTGCAGCTAAATTCTACAGTAACCATGACAACCTGCAGTATTGGAGTACAAATGGCAGTCCACGGAAACATGTACATAAAAAGTTACTGCAGTGGTTAGTCTCCTGTCAGTAGTAAGTTTCTACTAAAGCCTATCCAAATTGAGGACAGCTGGTGTACATTACGAAGATTTTAACTGGCTGTTAATAACCCAAATCTAACCTCAAGAAAAGGAAGTTCTGAATCTTGAACAAGAGTTCAATAATGGGAAAAGGTATGGATGCTGTATATATGTGGATCTGATAACATGCCCATCTACCTTTCCTTTTTCCAATAATGAACTACAGGCATCAGTAGTGATGAACAGTTTGATATGGTTGATACAGAGAAAGCCTGATGATCCAGCAGACAAGAGGGTGGAGGCGAAGCAATTAGGGAAGTTATCACATACCTTTACTCATCAATGAATAGAATCATAATTATAGAAGTTCCGCATACATTTATTCATAGTACTGTGTTGTTTGGAAGTAGCTTTAGCTGTAAGGGATTCAGTTAAATATCAACTTCAAATATACCAAACTTTGGCATATAAAGTAACTTCTTCTATTAGGGGTTGTATTATTGCATAGGAGATCAATTTAAAGCATACTGAGTGTTATTCTATGCAGTTAAGTGATGTAACTTTAGCTGTTAACAACATGCGCACAAGGGATAGGTTGTGTGTCCATCCATCCAACATCTACCACATATCCATCACTTCTTCAAAAGAATAGAATAACAATAGAAAGAAAATCATCACAAATCCTTGTCTATTGGATTCTTCACCTTTTTTTTCTTCAAAGAGAATTATGATTTCTATTTTGGCCATTGCCTATTGGTAACCTTAGCATATCCCCAGCGACCTCTTATGCACAATCTAGTGCAATTACAAGGATTCCCTTTGTCTGCTAGTCTTACCAATTTTCTCATCCTAATAGCGGTTTTAGGTTATTTGTACCAGAGAAGGCAGTCAAACCTTCAAACAAATTTTTAATTCTCAAATTTCTCATTGTGTTAGGAAAGAATTGGTTAGGCTCCCGGTATCTGAAGTTCTGAACCCAGAGAAGGTGTGGGGAACCATGCGGGCAGTACAAATCGCTCTCAATTTCACCTTGTAAAACATCTATTTAGTGTCATGACGAGCACGGAAAAGAAAGTCCGCTGCATTTCCCCCAATTCCAACACATCTCCCCGCGCACGCTACCTAAATTTCAGCTACACCGACGAACAAATTCGAGGAAAGATAGGGCGCCACTTACACCTTATTGAAGAGGTACGCCTTCCCGTGCTTGCAATGAAAGGACTGCAAGAAATGGAAAGCAACCGTAAAACAATCACTCCCACATCCGCCGTGCTCGCCGAATCAAACAAGGGCAAATTGCCAGCCAAGAGAGTGAGGAAAGGTGAGGCTGGGGGGACGAGGCGAACCTTGGAGATGATGTCGGCGGCGAGGCCGAGGTGCGTGTGGCAGTGCTTGCAGCTGTACACCTTCCCCTCCAGGTGCATCACGAAGAGCCGCCCCATCGCCCCCTCCCCCTCCTCTCCTCCAATTCCACACCCAACCCCTCCCCGATCCCAGGCGCCGCGATCGGTGGCACGCAAACTCCGATCGCGATCGCCCGCCCCCTCGCCGCTCGCTCGCCTCGAATCCGAGATTAGGAGGAGGACGAGACGAATTGCTCCGCTTTTGGGAGAGTTGTTTACGCGAGCGAGGGGGCCAACTGACCGGTGACCGCAGCAAGCAGCAAGTGGGGAGGCGAGAGATGGGGATTGGGATGGGATGGGGGTGGTGGCCGCGTGGGAATGGACGGGAAGGAATGGTAAAGGGCTGGAGGGGAGAAGGTGCGGTGCTGCGCCTGCGTGGGATTGCGTGGGCTGCACACGTGATAATTGTGTGGCATACAAGTCCAACAGCTTGGATCTTGCCGCCCGTGGATTTACCGTTAGCAGATACGATTTTTTTGCAAAATATTTTTTTCGATTTTACAGAAATAACCTTGTTTTTTTTTTAAAATACATAAATATACGGGTTTTGCCAAACCGAGTGGCGAGATGAAATTGTTACCGAACGGGGTAGCCATATCTCAATCAGTTTCCCTAAATAGATGTGCTAGAAGCCCTGTCCACTGGCCCACTTGTCATGCTCGTCCATGTCGCCAAACGGCCGGCAACGTGGCTTGTCACCACTCCACGCGGTAACCTCGTTCTTATTTCAGTCTCTGAATTTCATCTTGTATCATATTATGTTCCTTCTAACGTCCTAACCGGTCGGCCATGCTGGGCTTTAAAGCCTACAGTGAGAGCTTGCGTGCCTACCTGGCCTATCTCATGTTGTGGTGAATGTATCAGAGAAGTGAAAATAAGAGTTGAATATGACCCATGTAGGTGACAAAAAATCAAAGACAAATAAAATAGCAAAGGACACATGAAAAGTGTAAAAGGAAAAACATATAGAATTGTCACAACAACATAAGAGGGTAACCCGCACTCAGTATGGCATAATAATGCACCACCCAAGGAACTATGTTTCCCATGTTAGACTTAGGGCCTATTAGAATGTGATGTTGGCTTAAGTTTATCAGCGACAAGAAAAACATGACAAGGTCATTAGCATATGATTAATTAAATATTAATTATTACAAACTTAAAAATGAATTTATTTGATTTTTTAAGAAACTTTTATATAGAAAGGTTTTGTACGAAAGATACTGTTTAACAGTTCGGAAGCATGCTTACGAAAAACACGACAAACTAGCTCAAGCTATAAGCTCAATCGAAAGCTCAATCAAACGCTCCCTTAACTTCGGCGCACACCTATTGCTTAGGCATATGGCATATGAAATGTCCCATATATTTTTAGTTTACATCTCATTATATCTATGTCTATTCAATGGTACCATAGTAGTAGTTAGGCAACAACAATATCCATATATCCATCATTTCTTATTGTGATAATATAACACCGGGGTTCCTATAAAAAAACTTCGACCTATCATAAAGCTAAGTGCTACACTGACTTATGCCACGGAAAAATAATTGTCATTCAATAAAAATTAACTCATTACTAATCATATCGATAAACAATACGTGTTGTAAATTTACAATCATTATATACCGCAAATCACTTTTTTCCTCCCTCTTTATGGTGACAGGCCACGACGTGTCAGCACGCAGTTCGGGGACATGACCATCGCGCCAATCCCCCGGACCAGTATATTTGTGCAATTTTTTTAATATAAGGTTATTTATGTGAAATCGAGAAAAAAATGTATATTTTAAAAATATTCACCAGATACAGCAGCCTTCACAAAGCAACATTCTCATTTCTTCCCACGTTCTCCTGGCTCTACGCTAGAAAATGAAATAAAGAGAAAAAAACCCTCTCACCTTCCTATTGAGCTTTTCCCCCCTATGTCATATAAGGACAATAAGACTACTTAGATAAACTATTAGCCTGCTTACATCAACAAATTCTTACGTGGAGGAGGGATGAATATGACCACTCAATAGATGTAACGAAATTGAAGTTAGGCATATATCGAAATTAAAGTTAGCCATAGATTTATGGGAAGTAAGATTTGTGCCATTTTAAAAGTGTTGTAGAAAGATAACCAAAAGTGCGTCATTTCTCACAAAAAGCCTGATGACGACCCCCCTTCGATGTCTTTTTCCCCTGTGTTACTGAACCTTTTGCTTTATGCATATATTTTTTCTAGAAAAACAATTACAATGTGAACGCTACACAACAAGAACTTCTACGTCACTTTTCGCGCTATAGAACAACTTCTCACTTTAACTAGTCCCGCGTTTTGTTGCGGAATACATAAATAAATATATGTTAAATATTGTGAAATGATAGATGAATATATATTAAAATATTATATAAATAATATAGAAGATGATGATTTAACATACTTGCATGTTAAACTCTAGAATATAATAAATTATAGATGTTGTGACATGCTTGAATAAACTTTATAATACAATAATTGCTAGTAGAAGATGATGTGTTATGTTTGTATATTGAGCTTTGAAGCTGATGGATTCTAACTTTATAGAAAATATAGATAGATATATTTCAGCCAATTAATATAGCTTGAGAACCTTTAGGTCTTAATCGAATAGAAAAAAAAAGACCTTTCGATTTCCAACTTTTCAATATCTAAAATTGTCTGAATTACTTCCCCCATTCCAAAATAACTTAATCTTTAGATTATCCCATTTGTCTCACAAAGATTTTATTTTTTAAGTAATTAATGCATTGAAATTTATGAAAATGAGAAACAAATACATTGTAGTTTGCTAAAGTAAGAGACAAATATATTTGAGTTTGTTAAAGTATGAAACAAGTGTATTAGAGTTTGATAAATTAAATGACATTTTAGAATTTTAGTTTTGTGTTGGTATGTGTAAGATATGCTTAAAAATGAAGTTTTTTTAGGACGGGGTAGTACTATATTAAAAAACCATATCCTAAATATTTGAAGTTAACTTTTTTATGGCCAAGACAAGTGTATATGCTTGAATTCCGACATGAATAGGGGAGCAAGCATACTCATTCCCACCAATGAGACGTAGACCCATCCTCTTTTACTCAATAATTTTGGAACATGACCATAAAAATAATGGGACCCAAGGAGGAGCTTGGTGCCAATATATTTTTAAGAATGATGAATTCAAGGCAAACCAGTGGTGGAGGTAGCAACGCAGATAAGCCTTGATAACAAGGCCAATGATGAATTTAAGAATGATGAATTCAAGGCCAACCAGTGGTTGCCAACTAACATTTTACATTCATTTCCGCGATCAACACTAACTATGCCGATGGTAGAGCCCTGGCGACCATCTCACCAGCCCAGTAGCTAGCTCCATGGCTAGGCCCAACGGCGAGAAGCATTTGTGGATAATCGAACTTTGTTTGATGGGGAGCCACCAGCGAATTTTTTTGATTTTTATGTTTATTTATTAAAAGATTTGCAAAAATAGATTTTTGTTTGAAAAAATTGCAAAAATAGACTCCCGCCGCCCTCTGGTTGGGCGATTTTTAAAAATCGCCCAACCAGAGGGCGATTTTATGACGTGGTTGACGGCCGTTGGCTCCCCCGCCGACGGCCGTCAGCCATTTTGCAGACGCCCCCCCGGCCTTCCAAAAACCGCCCTCTTAGAGGGCGGCAAGGGGGCCGCCTGCAAAATGTGCCCGGGGCCGGCCATTTTACAGGCGGCCCCCTTGCCGCCCTCTGAGTGGGCGGTTTTTGGCTTGCCGCCCAACCAGAGGGCGGTATTTAGCTTTAACACAGGTCCGGACAGCATGCCCAAAAAAAAGAAAAAAAATAATTTAGAAAAATTAATTTTCGAAATCAATTTTTATGTGATTACCGGCTGCCGTCACTATTCCCTAGACGCATACTGTCGCCACTCCCTGGCCGCGTCGTCCTCACACAGTAGTTGCATCGCTAGTTGGATATCAGTAGGTTTGTATGATAGTTAATGTGTGTTCGGTTGTCACGCTCGGAATGTACTTTCGTCGTGAAGTTGACACTTCGAAAATTCATGTTTTTGATCAGGTTCGTCAGAAACGTAGATCGTAAGGAATACGTCGTCTGATCGATGAGCGCAAACGAAATAAAGTTATTTCATCAAGAAACCTAGAATTAATAAAACATTATATACAACAGACAAACTATTACAGACACAAAGTACTACGGGCCCGGACCGTAACCTCTAGGTCTCTTCGACTTCCTACCCTGCGCTCGCACCTGTCCCTGGGAGTACGTCAACCGGTCTGGTGGTACAGCACGGCCAGCGCGGGTCGTCTGCACGGGTGTGGCAACCGGTGGGTCCTGTGTCTGTGGTGGCGGAGCTCCTTCGAGCTGCGAGGCAGCTAGTGTCTCGTGGATCTCCTCGCCTCGTCCTCGTCCTCCAAGTCGTCCCCCTCGAAAGGACCCGGTGCCCAACCGCTGCCGCGTGCGCCCTGCGTGGAGGAGCCAGCGCCAGCAAACATCGCTGGCGCTGTAGAGTGGAACAATGTACACCAAATTATTGATTATTGCAAATCGAAATTTTACAAGAGAAAAGTAAACTTTGATATAACCTGAAGGACCTCCTGTGGTGGCACCGGGGGACTTGTCATGCCAGCTGCGCGTGTGTCGTGTGTGGTACACTCCATGCGTCGACGTGCTAGCTCCAGAGGGATGTAGGTACGGTGTAGCGAAGGCTGCAGGGAAGCATATTGATGTACAACGGTGCATGTCGTACAAGGAAACATATTATGAACAGAAGGTTAGTAGAATTTACCTCTGGAGGGGCCAGACGGCTGACTAGAACCCTGCGGGCGCACTCCTGCTCCTCGTCCTGTTCTGCTGGGCGTGGCTGCTGCTGCTGCATATAGACGGGAGGTATCGCATCAGCCGCACGACAAGTGAGCGCACGAAGCACTGTGTGCAACGCCTGACGAATCCTCCCGAAGGTCGTCCTCTGCTCGTCCGCAGTCAGCACGATCCCAGCGTCCAACCGTCCGAACGCCGCGTTGACATCACCCTGAATCTGTCGCGCTGCGTCGGCCTATTTCAAATGTAACTTGATTATGTGTTAGAACCGTGGCTACCTAGAAAGGGTATGACAAAGTGCAAAGATAAAGTGACTTACCGCGCGAAAGTAGTCCTGGTCACGGTGTGTAGGATACGTGTCCGTCGTAGCGGCGACGTGTGGCTGTGGATCACCTGGGGTGAACGTTACGCGTATGCGGGTCCGGGGCTGGTACCACCTGAGGTATGCTAGGTAATGCTCCTCAGTGTGTGCACGGAACTCGTCGACGACATCCTCCGTTGCCAACAACCAATCCTCCACGTACTGCTGCAGTCGGGGATACACTGAGCGCCGGCTGCCTGTCCCCTACGATTATACCTATTTGCAGAGAGTGCATTAGAGTACATTAAAGAGTAGTACTACTGAACAAAGATCGCAATTGTACTTACCGGTGCACATCGCGCGGCACAACGACCTCTATGGGCATAGGGAAGACCTGACGTAGGCCGAACTGTCGCATCACGCGCTGCGGACAGTGGGGCTCGACGAAGATGTCGAACACCAACGGCACTTTCGTCAACCAGTACGCCTGGTCGCGCGTGCAAAGACTACAGAGTCCGAGATTTGCACGGGCCGCGATGGCCTGTGGACTATAGGGCTCCCAGACAACGTCGCTGGGGCAGCAGGCGATCGAACTCCATAACGAACTCGGAGTAGGCCTTCCTAACCTGGTTGTGGGCGTAACGACGCTGCCAAATAAGAAAAGATTACACGTCAGTGTTTGTGCATAAGTGGTAAACACAGAATTTCACATTACGTACCTCACGGCGACACCATACCGTCCCCATAGTCGGGCCGTCCTCGGGCCACTGCCCGTACAAGCCTCCAGGGCCGCCCTCGTATGCAGAGAGCTGAATGAGAGGACGGCCTATCGCGAAACGCTCTGCTGCCATAGCTGCAGAAGGAGAGGGCAACCGGCGAGAATCGCACCTGGATCGGTCTTCGTGCACGCGTCACAAAGACCACGGTATGTCGCCGCTAGCACAGCAGATCCCCAGCTCCACTGCGGGACGCAGCCGTCCTCGCTGTCGGCGATCGCACGAGCGTAGTGGATCAGTCCCTTGTCCACCGCGTGCCCGTGACTGTTGGTGAACATCACCCATCCGAACAGCCACAACAGGTAGGCCTCCATGCTCCGCTGCACCGAGTAATCGTCGGCGTCGTCGTCTAGCTTGTCAGGCTGTAAAGAAAAATCATAGTCAGCATCACTGTTCCTTTATAGGTCGGACGATTGTGAATCAAATGAATCCGTCACTTACGGTGAACTGTAGCAGCCACGCCTGCGACGGGCCAGTCGTGGTGTAAGGCGGTAGCGACCTCGGCATACCAAGCCAGGTAGACGGTGCACGGCCTCGAACCGAGCAGATATGTCCTGCGCCCAACCGTGCCCCCCGTCAACCGGACCGACTGCGTCCCCTGCGAGGGGAAGTCCCAGCAGGTAGGACACGTCCTGCAGTGTGGGAGTCATCTCGCCACACGGTAGGTGGACGTGTGGGTCTCCGGTCTCCAGCGATCCACCAGCGCTGCAGAAGTGACCGGTCAGCTTCCCATCGCTTGGCGGGGTCTCTCTCGTCCGGTGCGGGCTCAACTAGCCTGCACAGCGGAAGAAGTCCAGCCTCACACAACCTGCCAAATGTAGCACTGTATTCAATATCGGGCAAAACATAGATATGCACAAATGATGTGAATGAATATTCCTACAGCTCTTACCTCAGACGGAACCGGGGGTCTATCCGCAGGAGCTGACGTGAAGGCCGTGGACGGAAGGTGCCTAGCTGGCCACCCTCGACGGCTGACAGGTAAGACCGGTGGGACTGGTCGAGACCCCGGTCGAGCAGCTCTGGTGTAGGGTACGCCATACCTGCATACAAATAGAGAGTTAGCGTAAATTAGTTTCAATGTTTATAGCATTGTTACATGACAATAAAAACAACAGTACGATAGATGTCATTCTACAACAAAGATCAAGTATAGACTTACACTACACCCCAGCACCACCAATTGTTCGAGAACGTCTAAGACGGGGTCGTCTTGAAGTTGTGCCTTCACCCGTAGGACGACTACCATCAGCGGCTGAACCCGACGGTCCAGCTTCTGCCGCACTTGGACCGGCTGCATCCTTTGGACATTTCTTGTAGGTATGACCTGTTTCGTCACACTTTGAACAACGTTTAAGTCTTCCACCGGCTTCTGACTCATCCATGTCATTACGGATGCGTCGTGTCTTGCGGCGACCTTTTTTAGCCCTCAATTTTGTTGGGTCAGGAATGTAGATAGCTTGAGGATTTTCCGTAGTGAATGTCCCCGCTATACCGAAACCGTATATCTCTCCACTCCAGGTATTATAGATTGCTTCTTTTCTAAAATAAGGTGAGACAAAATAACGTGCTTCGATTCCACACTCACCGCTCGCAGCAATCACATGGGAACATGGCTTGTGGAGCAGAGTAGGTTTTCGGCACGAGCACTTGCAGGTCCCGTCTTCTTTGAGCACACACTCCTGCACAACTCTTTTGCGGTAGATTCCGCGCATGCCCTTGTCGACACACAATATTTCAAATCTGTGTTCTTGTGTGCCTTGAGGTAGAGCACGATGTCTTCGGGCCTTATTACTTTTATCTTGCAGGTACTTAGTGAGCAGCGTTCCAAAGAAAAGATTATTATCCGTCATTGAGGGGCCAGCTGCTCTGAACCGATCTCTAAAGTACTTGCATGTCCCATGCAAGATAAATTCAACTATTCCAACAAGTGGGAGCCCTCGAACACCACGCATCACCCAGTTATAGACCTCTGCCAAATTTGTGGTCATTATGCCAAATCGAGAACCATCCTTGTCATACAACAATGCCCATTTCTCCTTTGGCTCATTCTCAATCCACTCTGAAAATTTTCTAACTGAGGATGCATGCCTTCTTCTCATACGAGGTCCATCGCTTGATAGAGGTCCAAGAGCTTCCGGAGCCTCGTCACCTCCAATGGTAGCCCTCCTGGACTGCTTATCTGTTTGTTTAGAGGTCAGCTCATCCAACCTCCTCCAAAGCTCATTGAACTTCTTTTCTTGATTCTGTGCGCAAAGCCTCTTGAAAAGATCCATAAGGTGCTTATTTCTAAACTGTTTGTAGAAATTAGCACCCATATGACGCATGCACCATCTGCTTTGGACATCAGACCACCTTGGTGGGTATCCCTTCTCAACACTTCCATCTCTCAGTTCCTCAATTGCACGCAGCAAGCCGGAGTTATGGTCATGTATGAGGCATACGTCTGGTCTCATCCGTACAACTGCTGTCTTAACCCTTTCTAGGAACCAATACCAGCTATCAGTGTTCTCACTCTCAACGAAAGCAAAAGCCACCGGCAGAACTTGGTTGTTTCCATCAACTCCAATTGCCGTTAATAGCTGTCCTCTATATTTTCCAGTCAGAAATGTCCCATCGATGCAGAGGATAGGACGACAATGGATAAATGCCTGAATGCAAGCACCTAGTGCAAAGAATACACGTTGCAACACACTTTTATTACCATGGTCAACTGATGGAAAGGCTTTCAGGTCATAGCACGTCTCCGGATTCCTCTGAAGAATACAGCCTAAGAGACGAGGCAAATTATCATAAGATGCTTCAAATGTACCAAATCTCATCTCTACAACCTTCTGTTTTGCCCTCCAAGCCTTATCATAGCTAATTGTATATTTGAATTTCTCCTCAATATGTCTAATAATTGACCTTGGTTCGTACCCCAGATTGTTGACAATATGGGAGTACATCTCTGTTGCAACAAATGCAGAGGTCATGTTTCTATGATATTTTTCAACACCTGTTAAGTAACATGAATGCTCGGTCACGATTGAAACTTACCAATAATCTTTCCATTTACCCTTGAATGCGTGCACCCGCCAAGGACACCCATCCTTCATGCACTTCACTTCATACACTGATTTGTTTGACTTCACGACCGAGAACTCCCTCTGAAGTGACACCGCCCATTGTTTGACTGCCTCCTTTAAATCTTCTACATATGCGTACTTAGCCCCCTGAATGACCTCATTCTGCTTGTACTCCCATGGCACATGATGCCGCTCGGAGATAGTAAGCGCAGAGAAGTCCTCGTTGCTCCATTCTGCAGGCATCACGTTGTCCTCATCAGACGAGTCATCATACTCTGCATGCTCATTTTCAGAATCTTTCCTAGCCATTTCTTGGACGATCGTGTCGATTTGTTCTCCCTCATCCGCCACACCTGTTGCCTGTCTATCTTCTTCATTCCCTCCTTCATTCCCTCCTTCATTTTCTTCCATTGTTTCACTATCACCTCCCGCCGTACTTGGACCCTCATCATCTTGTACGGGCATTGCACCAGCGGTGTTATCTTTCTCATATATGGACACAAGTATGCCCAGTGGCCAGCCACGTTGAAATGCATTCTCCACATACCATCTCCAAGTGGCAGTGCAATCCACCGGCATCAGTTCCCAAAAAAAACCTTCAGCTGCACGACTGACTACTACATACAAGGTTATTCCGCTGAGCTGAGGGTCCAGTCGAAACCCTCGCATCAGCCAGTTGTATACTGACCCAAAACTTCTCTCAGCTGGCCTATCAATACCCTTAGCCGTCGAACTAAACTCCGACAGATCTACACCGTCTGGACCATATCTCACATTCCCTTGCCCGTGAAATAACTGAAATATCACCTTATTTGACATATCTGTTGATGAAAAATACAGTTAAACTAGGTACCAACATCCTCCTTACATCTAAAACCGTGTATTCTAGATTTTATAAGTACCATCTGTACAAAAAGTAAGTCATCTAACAGATTAACTAAAAACTACAGATCTATATAGTACTATATACGTAACTAGTACATTACTACATCAATTCTTACATACAAATAGAAATTGCAAAGGAACAATGGATTTTACCTGTAGGCAAATCAGCAAACGGGCAGAGCTTCGCTGCTTTCGCCCTCTCTGCTCTCTCCTGTTTTTTTTTCCTAATTTGAGTGAATTTTATGACATTTTTTGAGTCTGGGAGGGGGTTTTATACCCGGAGGGGGAAAAACCGCCCTCCCAGTGGGCGGCAAGGGGGCCGCCTGCAAAAAACCGCCCTGAAAATGGGCGACTTTGCAGGCGGCCCCCCCGGGAGCCAAAAACCGCCCTTTCAGAGGGCGGTTTTTGGGCGCATTTTGCAGGCGGCCCCCTTGCCGCCCTCTGAGGGGGCGGTTTTTATGCGCATTTTGCAGGCGGCCCCCTTGCCGCCCTCTGAGAGGGCGGTTTTTATGCGCATTTTGCAGGCGGCCCCCTGGGCGGTTTTTGGGACGCCGGGGGGCCGTCTGCAAAATGGCTGACGGCCGTCGGCGGGGGGGCCAACGGCCGTCAGCCACGTCATAAAATCGCCCTCTGGTTGGGCGATTTTTAAAAATCGCCCAACTAGAGGGCGGCGGGAGTCTATTTTTGCAATTTTTTCAAACAAAAATCTATTTTTGCAAATCTTTTAATAAATAAATATAAAAATCAAAAAAATTCAGCCACCAGCCCCTGCCACTGTGTTAAACTGCTATGCACATTTCCTTGAACCTGAACATAACTACTAATATATAGTTCTCAAATACGAGGAAATAATATATGAGTTCAATTTGGTAAGCTAATGAGCCTAAGCCCAAACATTTATAAGCTAGTTTTTTTAAACAAATATATACAAAAATATTTTCTTAAAGAAATATCCTCACATTATCAAGGTTTGTTTGACCGTGCGACCGTAAAATTTATTTAGTGATTCTCGCAACACAAATTATTTAGTGCATTACTAGCACAAGTTTACTTCAAAACGGGAAAAATTGACAGAGGGTAGTACAAAATTATGAGGTTTAAAATATTGAATCCTGATGATGTTTGACAAATTCTAGACAAAATAAAGCACAGGCACATCGAATTGCCCGTGAAGTCCATACAAACGGACGGACGGACGGATCGCGCGAAGCCGCGAACACACGAATTCCGTTGGAACCAAGCCAACCGTGTGAACTGCCCGACTCTGCAGACGTCACGCATCGCGCGAACGGCCGAACCATCTTGCGGCGGAAGAAAGGAAAGCTTGAGAGGCAATCGGCCGGAGCCACGGCCATGTGGCGGCGGGCGGCGACGGCGGCGCTGGCCCTGGGTGCGGGCGCCGGCGGGGCCGCCATCGCCTACTCCGACGACCCCTCTGCGACCCTCAAGATCTGCACGCACCTGCCCCCGCGCCTCCTCCGCGACACCGTCACCGCCGCCACCATCGCGTTCGACTACCAGTACTCCCTCTGGGGGCTCGAGCCGGGGACCCCCGCCTGGCTCAGCGCCAAGCACGACGCCCACCTCCGCTCCGCCAACCGCCTCCAGGAGCTTTGCTTCCGCAACGGCGGCATCTACATCAAGCTCGGCCAGCACATCGCCCAGCTGGTACGGAATTGGGCCTCTCTCTTGTTGATTCGTGTGACCTCTTGCTAAAATTTTGGTTGCTGCATGGAGTTGAGGTCGAGCTGGTTGTTTGTTCCAGGAGTATGTTGTGCCAGAGGAGTACGTGCAGACGATGAGGGCGTCGATGCTGAAGAGATGCCCGGTGTCAACATACGAGCAAGTTTGCCGAGTGTTCGGGAAAGATATTGGAGAATCGCCGGAAACTGTTAGTTCCTTGCCATCCTCCTAGCATTACTGTCTGAATAGCACTTCTATATCTTGCTGTGGGAATGTAGCTGCTGCACAAGTGCACAAGGATCGTTGAACTAACAAAATCCACAATTCAACGACAACTTAGTGCATTTCTGGCACAGACTATTGATGCTTAAATCGAATAATGGGTTTATGGGTTGGATTATGCACAGCTTGACAATTTGGAAGCAAATCTAACGCCAATTTTTTCTCTTCGCCCTGATGTGTAGGTTTTTGCAGAATTTGATCCTGTCCCACTTGCAAGTGCTTCTCTCGCTCAAGTTCATGTTGCAAAAACTCATGATGGGCAAAAAGTTGCTGTGAAGGTTGCAATCTAGCAAAACACTGTTATTTATCTCGAGTTCTCTCATGTTTACTTGGGATTCTTAATTAGCACCATATAGTTCGAATTTAACCAGCATGCTGTCTTCCTCTAACATGTTTTATTCCTATCTTAATCTCAGGTTCAACATGATCACTTGACAGATACTTCTGTTATAGATATTGCCACAGTGGGTTTGATAGTGAACACTCTTCATTATATTTTCCCTACGTTTGACTACAGGTACCCCTTGCGAAAGGAACCGACTTTGGTTGTGCTGTTTCCTTTTTATTGACATGCTACCTTAAAAACTTATGGTTAGATCCAGTTCAGATCTTCTTCATGGGAACTATATTATCATGCATCTATACAAAACTGCTAGCCCACAAAATCCCACATATACGGGTTTATTGTTGCAAATAATGCAATGCTTGTCTGTTCATGATAATCCCTGGCCCCCTGCCTTTTTGGTGATTTGTTGGGAGGGGGCATGCTTGTGCAAATCATCAATGGGTAGGTCAAACACAATAAAAGGATTATCATCTTAGATAGTTACACAAGAGATTCAGTATACTTGCTGTATCAGCTCAAGCTTAAGAATTAGAACTATCGATTTTGATCTTTGAACTCCCTTGTTATTTAATTAGGGTGCTTAGGAAGGATTATTTTGATGCTATCCATACAATTCCAAAATTTTAATGTTGCCCTAAGCAATGCAATTTCTTAAAGGATAAACTTATCTACATTGTACAGTATTTGAGTTGAATAATATATTTTTATTACTGTCTACTAAGTTAGTAGTGCCCCATTATATTAGAAATGTGGTTCTTACTTTGATAGGAAAGTTTAATTTTTTCCTAGGGAAGCTTATATTACAACAAAAAAAATCATCGATTGGTGTCAAAATAAATGAAGTATTTTCTTTTGGATCAATAGTTTTTCAAATATGAAACCAACAAAAGGATTGTGATTACTTTGAATTAAGTCAAACAACAGTTTCTTGGCATGCAAAGAGCCCTATAACTACTTTAGGATTTACATTGAAAGATGCAATCCCTTCCACTTCTTTAGAGAAAAAAGATGCATTTATAGTGCTGTATAACTGCAAATGTTCATGAGTGAATACATGCAATATATCCATGCAAATGTTCATGAGTGAATACATGCAATATAACTGCAAATGTTCCACTTCTTCCATTTAGCTAAATGAGGCAAATACATGCAATATATCCATCGCTTTGTTGGACAGTTGAATTGAACTCTTCATGAGTGACACACATTTGTGTAATTATGCATTTGCAGTACACATATTATGTTGATGTGACTGTAGTTCTTTCATGAGTGACACACATTTGTGTAATTATGGCCGTTTTGCATCAAAGTTTTTGCCACTAAAATTGGTCCCTTGCAGGTGGTTAGTTGATGAAATCCGAGAAAGTGCACCTAAGGTACCTTTCTTTTATTTCTTGGCAATTTAACATTGTTGCTGCTATCTTTTGTTTTCAATATGTCCTGCTACCATTTCTTTTTGTTAATTAGTAAATACATTCGGGCCTGTACAATTTGTCAGCTTATAATTTTGTAGTCCATTTTATGGTCATGGTCTGTTGTCTAGGATCTCTCGTGTTCATCCTGAATTTTGTGCTCAACAGCACACTTTCCAGTTGGGTGTCTTCATGTTGATCTTAACTTCAATTGTTTCTATACAATTGTAATGTAGCCAAATGTAAAGGAACAGGTTTACACAATTTAGATTGGTACTAATTTCCTCATGGTTTCAGGAATTAGATTTCTTGAATGAAGCTAAAAACAGTGAAAAATGTGTGCAAAACTTTAGAAGATTGTCTCCTCACATTGCGGAAAGCATATATGTCCCCAAGGTCTATTGGACTCTCAGCTCATCTAGAATTCTCACAATGGAGTTTATGGATGCCAAGGAGGTAACTGATGTTAATGGAATTAAAGAACTCGGAATCCGACCGGTCGATGTTTCATATCTAGTAAGTTACCACAGTACAGTTTCTTGAAAAAACAAAGTGCTAATAACTTCTTTACAGACTTCTCACTTGATAGTTGTGTAGGTCAGTAAAGCATTTTCTGAGATGATTTTCAAGCATGGTTTTGTTCATTGCGACCCTCATGCTGCAAATATGATGATCCGACCCTTGCCACAAGATAGCAGAAAAATTTTTGGTGAGAATCTTGCTATCTAGCATCACGAACTAAAGTAATGGGCCATTTTATATATGTATTTTTATCTTTGCTGAAGTGTATCTGGGATCTCGTGTCCAGTAATAATTATGCTATGATAAACTTAATAGTGCATACTGGCAGTATTTGTCATGTCATTGGATGAGCAAAAGAGTTGTTAAATCCATGGTGGGTAGCTTCACCATGTGATGATCTTCAGTACAGTAATATATATGTTAAGTGAGATGTGGCATGTGATGTTTTATGAGAAACTGAGAATATGCTTGTTTTTCAAGCTCCTATGTGGAAACATTGCATGATTGCAGTTTCTTATGTTTCAGAATTTCAACAAATATATTTGTTGGATAGGTCAGTTATTGCATTTTTTTTATTATGCTTATATGATTTCTTTACTTGAACGTAGGATGGAAAAGGCCACAATTGATTCTTCTTGATCATGGTCTTTACAAAGAACTTGATTACACTACTAGGATAAGCTATGCTTCTCTTTGGAAGGTGACAAACTGACAATGTTATCACAGTTTTTCTATGATCACAACTGACTACTCATTACGAACTTCTTTATGAAATTTGTTCATGCAGGCACTTGTTTTTTCTGATGAAAAATCAATCAAAGAGAACAGTGTCAAACTAGGTGCTGGGGAGGATCTTCACGCACTTTTTGCTGGTGTTCTCACAATGAGGCCATGGAAAAGTGTCATTGACCCGGCTGTCGATCATCTTGTTTTGGATGGCAACAGTACTGATCGTTCTGAACTTCAGGTGATTTACATTATACATTATTAATGTTCTCTATGACTCCACGAACACTGACATTATATGTAACCATGCAACTTCAGTAACCAATAGTACCAGTACCTCTATGGTATTACCATGTTATCACCTCGTACTAGAAATGGAATTAAATCATTGCTCACTTTTTATTTTGTTCATTGTTGCTCAAAGTGCCAGTGTACCACTGCTCCAAATCTTTTGATCTTTCCAATAGTAGGAAAAAAAGCACCGAACTACTGAAGTAATATGGAATTGCCAATTGTCAGCCCAAGCTTGCTCTAAAGAGATTGGGAACCAAATTAGCTATTTTTTAATCTGCAACTAAAACCTATTTACCATATGTACGTTGGTTTTAAGTCTTCATTTCCTAATATGTTTGGAAACTTTGTTTTCTATTGCCATGTTTGTATAACATTACATCTTTTTTTGTTCATTTTTCAATTCCCATCCTCATTCTCATTCTTCTTAAGATATTTTCCTCCTCGCACCTTCAATTCATGAGATGATTGAACTGGGACATGTTCGTCAAGGTTTTCTTTTTGGGCTATCTGTGGAAAATCATTTACTTTGAGGTCCTTACGTGATTGTTTATTTCTTTGTCACAGATGTATGCTTCCTTATATTTTCCACAAATCTCAGAGCTTCTAAGGAGACTGCCAAGGGTCATCTTGTTGATGCTTAAAACAAATGACTGTTTACGTGCCGTCAATCATGCCCTGGTAAGTGAAAAGGAATTACGACCATAAATATGTAGGCTGTCAGATAGTAATATCTTCTTTCTTGCATTTGTCACTTCCCTTGATGCCTTTGATAATCAAGACATGTAAGTTGTACTGCAAATTGATTGATATAACAAGGAAGCATGGGATTGAGCTATGTGGTTTTATCATAGTTGTTACACTGGCTTGAATTGTTTAATATCCTAGGCAGTAATAAGCAATGAACCACGGGAAGCCTTTATAAAATACTGTAGGTATTATTTCTTTTATAACTTCATTCCCTCTTTATCTGTGTCCTTTTCTGTAGAAGGTCAATGCAGCATTGTATCAGGGGTTAATACAATCTTGGGGCACTCTAGCAAGTTGTGCATAAACTCGAGAATTTATTATAGGCCTTTTTGGCTCTGTTTACACGTGTGATTCTTTGTCAGGTTGGAGGTTCTTCGTTGGAATCATTTGTAATCATTGGACGGATCTCTTCTGAGGCTGTTTTGGAAGCTAAAAGGATGACTAGCAGATCATTTCTAAATAAATTGATAATATGGCTGGAGGAAATTTTACTGGAAGCTCGATTCTTTAGTATGAAGTTGCTGTTGTGTTTTATGCAGCTTAAGAGGTTATTGGCCAGTTAAGCAGCTCAGCATACCAACAGTTCTTGGACTAGTGAAAAAGAGAAGCTGTCATTTAGTTTTTCTTTTTGAGAGAGAAAAGTGGGCATTTAGCTTAAAATTCTTTTTTTTTGTATACACCATTCTTTCTTGTCACCTATTTTGCTACCAGGCTTCTCATTTTGATTAGCTACTCCCAAATAGAAGATGATGCCACTATGACATGGGTTGTTTATTCTGATGGATAGAAGTATAGAAAATCCCATCATTGCAGTGTATATATGTAACTCTAATTCCATGGATCCAGCAAACGATGGCAAGATTAATCTGCTGCGCCAATTGCGTTTTACAAGATGTAAGAGTAATAAAATTGCTACTGGAAAGAGTCAACATTTACTTGACATTTGACAGTGCACATTTCGTTTGGTCAAATTTGCGCGGTAGTTTATCATGATGGTGATCTCCATTTTTTACCCCTACCCTTTCTGTTCGCCTTTTATGGTTGTGCTGTTCTGCATCATCCTTTTTGAGTCGCTGATTAACACTGTTCACGTTTTGTACTTTTGTCCTCAAAAGAGACCACTAGAGCTCTGAAATACAAGTATGGATTGAGGTAGCGAAGGACTTCACGATGTTTTATCTTGAAATTCAACAATTGGAAAAAAAATAAACCGAGTACAATTGATAAACCCAGTACAATTACTGCAGCAGAGTCCCCAGGAATTGCAACCAAAATTTGCTATCATCTCTGTCAGCATATTTCTGAAAAAAATTTGGATGTTACTGTATAAATCAATTTCCAAAGAATTTTGGAGAATTCCCCCAAGCATATCTCTGTCTAAATCAATTCCACCAGTTACATGCACGCTGCAGTCTTACTGAGCCGAGTTTTCCCCCGCCGCCGATCACTCGATCAGACCAACAGTCTGGGCTCCCTCGTCCGCCACCGGTTCAGGCCTTAGTCATTTTCTTCGCCATCACCATGCGCGACCTTGTGGTCCGCCTCCGCGGGGGCGTCAATGGCAGAGGCCGTCTCGGCCTTACCGTGAGCACGGCTTTCGTCGAGGCCGTCATGGCATGCTGCAACGTCGTCAACGACGGGCTTCTCCTCATCGTCGCGGCTGCCGTCGCCATAGCATCCACGCCCACCTTGCCCATTGCTGTCGATAATGGAGTTTTGCCTTTGTCTCACTGGAGCCACGGACACCGTCGTCGTCGTCTCGTCGCGCGCTGCGACGGCAATGGCGGCGCTCTTGGCTTTCTTCTTGTGGCCGAGGACATGCCCGCCGAGCGCCTGGTAGCTGCCAAAGCACCTCCCGCATATGCTGCAGACGAAGCGCTTGGAAGCTACCTCCGCCTCCGCCTCCGCCGCCGCCGACACCGCCTCAGAGCCCCTGCTTCGCACCGGCGGCCGGCGTTCCTCCTGCTAGCGACCGTCGACGAACCTGCGGCGCTTCTTGTCCTTCGCCTGCACCGCCTCCTTGCTCCCGATCTTCTTGTGGCGCACGCCGCACGGCGGCCGCGGCGGCTCCGTCTCCGAACCCCCCGGTCCGGACGGCGCCAATGGCGATCTGATCAGGTCGACGAGTCGAGCCTTCTTGCGCTACAACGGCGCATCCACGATCTTCCTGAACCTGCGGTCGCCGCCTCCTGCCTCCCCACCCGGCATTGCATCATCATCAGAGCTCTCGTCCTCCTCCTCCGCTTGGAGGACGACACCATCCAGCAACGCCGGCTGGCGCAGCATGAACACGTCTCCGTCGCCGCCGCCGCCACCGTCATCATCGTCGCGCCTCTTTCGTTTGTGGCAACCGCTTCCTTCCGCCTCATGATCCTCCTCCTCCTCCTCCTCGTGGCGGTCCACCGGCACGGGTTGGCGTGCAAGAAACACGTAGCGGTCGACGTCGGAATCCGATGAGTAGTATAGATCGCCGACGACGACCGGAACCTCCGCGTCGTCTCCACCCAAGTGCCCGCGCGCTTGAACGTGATCTCCGGAGTTGCCGGCCATCGCTGCACTGTCCGGCCGCGCCCGCGCGGTTACAAGCCCTAGATACCGTGGCTGCAGTGCTGCCCACGAGGTTATAACTTAAGTTTATATATAGATTTTACAACGTTTTTGTTACGGACACGGCAACACTATTTGCCTACATCTCCGTCCTTTTTACTGAACCCAAATGATCAGTCCACCATGGAGTTTTGTTTGCCTTCTTTTCTTGACGTATTTCTGGGCCTGTAGCTGCTACTGCCCAATATAAACATTCTTAGTAATGAATTTAGATATGGTAGTCCAACAATATAAACATCTCTAGCAATGAATCTGGACAGCTGATAGTAATATTTTCTAGACCTAACATTCCATCTATAACAAAATTATAAAACCAGTTCCTTTTCATATCGGTAAAAAAATATAGATGGCATGTAAGGTTTCTTGTGATCAAGATACATTGTTCGACTATGACTGCATATAGGTAAATCCGTAAACATGCATCTTGGTTGCAGAGTAAGCCTTAAATCAGTCTAATCTTCCTCCAGAAATCATAGCACGGAAATTCAAGAACTCTGCACACTAACATCCCTACTGGCGTCAAAACAGACGCAATCCTCCTCACATATATCCACAGCATCATGAACATACTCGCACCGAGTGACAACATTTTCAGTTGTCGTGCTACTTGATTTATCGAAGCCATTTTTAGAAAGACAATGTGGCCATTGTACTCCCTCCGTTTTTTAATAGATGATTTTTTATCTTTTAAATATAGATATAACTATCTATCTTATTCAAAAATTTCTGTAGATCTGAACGGACAATTTTAGCCCCTTCCCACTCACAGTGAAAACAACGACCTTTTGCCAACACGAGAAAGAAAAAAAATGGCCGTCAGTTCTAGTAATAAAGAGAAGATCTGTGGGATCTGTGGGAAGAAAAGAGCATTATATCATAGCTTGAGCTTACACAAGAGAAGGATAAATCACTGACAGCAGCATATAGCAAAGCAGTAAAGGTATACACATGAAAAATTTTCTATGAAGGCCCGCTAACAGATTAAGTAAATGCTGTCCGATTGTAGCTGCTTTGTAGAAAAATTTACACGGGATATCTTAACTCATACCAAAAATGCAGAGAACCACATGCACATGAAACAACGCATCAACACTCCGGCAACTCCGGCATGTCATGAAGCTCTAAAACACCAAACTAATTTTATTATTGGAGGATACGATCAATGAAAATGGTGCTGTATTTCACAATGTTTTTATATGACGATGATATCAAGGAGACAAGGACTGAGTGTGAATTAGGTAGTGGCATCATTGGAAACTGTCTGTGCTACAGTTATGGAGCAGCACATCATGGTCAATCTGTACACCATTTCTAGCACTAAATGATCAAGCAAATTATATTTCATCACCTCAGACTATGTTCGAGGTTTAACATAGATTCATTCATGTTTAAGTTGTTAACCTTTTGGAGCAAACAGCAGAATTCTACCTCCAAAATCATTGCTCAGTTTGAACAATTCTAGGCATGACCCCTCGAAACAATCTTGCCCAAATGATTCACTTGGAATACATCCTTAAATGTCCATGTTGATTTCACAACCTCATGGTGACTCTACTCAACACACAGTTCAAAGGAAACTTCTGTAACATGCTAACATCTGTAACATATAGCAGTACTCAAATGGAAGAGAGTATACCAGGATGCCCCATGACTGGACAGCAGGTCAGTTCATCGATCACGCCTTCCTTGTTGCAGCACTCAGCAAAAAGAATTATGGGAACTGTGTCAGAAGAATACAAATCTCTTGGACTCGCCAAAAGGTTTATGTGAGAATATTGAGATTTGGATCGATGCCGGCTATAGCCAGGTCCATAATGCTGGCCAAATATAGTAGAATTAATTATGTGTGAATTCAAGCCACAGATAACATGTAGCTCATACTCAGGTCCCTATGAATCAGAAGTTTAAACAAGTGAATTAGATAATCTTAATATTGACACTTTTAGTAATAGTCGAAACTGAAGGGATGAACAAACATACCCTAGTTCGCTGGTTGTATTTCTTCAGTGCATCATTAACCTTCCCACAAATAAAACTTTGCTCAGCCTTGAACTCTCCCTGAATGCATGACAAAATCATGAAGGCACTCTCAGAGAGTACAGGAACTGTCTGAGCTGAACCACAGGAAGAGGGGCAGTATCGCATCAGATTGTACACGAGGATTCCACCAGCTTGAAACATAAATGGATGTGTCTGCAGGGGAAGGGACTTCATGGAAAAGGTTGACATGAGAACTTCACAAATGCTTCAGGATCAGAATGGTGTGCTGCGGTGGCCACAACCATGTAAGCACGGTCTAGGCCAACATGTTTCTCTCAGTATGACATTCTTGTCTTGCCATTTCAACTGCTCCCCAAAGATTGGCGGCCGTCAAGAGCAGGTAACGCATAGCCTGGTATTCAGAGGTTGTGCAAAAGCAGGCGCACAGGTATGCAACAAGGCCATGGAGGGAGCGGCATGCGACACGAACAATGCTTCTTGAGCATATCATATCCACTGAGACCTGATCATCTTGTGGTGGGAACATGGTCTCTTACCAAACTGTGCTGAGCACAATGTTGTGCACAGGGTTCTCAAAGGGGCCATAGCAGTGGTCAGCCTTAAGGAAGCCCCCGTGGTAGCGCCTTCGCAAGTCATCCATCGGCAGGCAGGCAAGCACATCGAGGTACAGTCCATAGATTTTGTCAAGCAGGATGCTTTCAAGCATTTTGCCCGCACAAATGGCGGCTGCTTGTCCTTATTTTCAAGTAACCGAGGAAGGGTAACTCCAACGGGGTTTTGTAGCTTGATGTCCGTTTAGTAGCAAGGAAGCTTGCCAACAAGAAGTCCAGGCTGGTGATGGGCAGATAGCACAACAGAAAACATGAATAGGCAAGTTAAGCAAGTTGAGGACAGTAAGCTAAAGTTCAAGTTGAGACAGGTTTACTAGGGCGTCAAATCAGTATAATTAATTTATTATATTATAAAAAGGAGGACCTGCATGCTAGTTTTATGAAGAAAATAATTTTTGTACATGCTAGTATATGGATTCAAGTCGCAATAAGATCCTTAGGCATAACATTATTACTACAAAATGAGATCATTTTAAGTTTTGTACTACTTAAATTAATAAGAAACGGATCTTCCGCTCTGTTTGCTCTCTTTTTTGTTTCAAGTCATGCTGCCAAGATACTTTAGCATGGTCGTTATCACAACATGAAACAGGGTTCACATAAAAAAAAGATGCAATATGTTAGGTCCAATATCCATTCGAATACTTACAAGGAATACAAGGCCCGGGATGAAACAAGGTTGACATGGAAAAAAGGGAGGCAATAAGATATGAGTATATGACTATTAAAATGCTTGAAAGAATACAAGGAGCTCTTCAAGAGTCTCAATCTGGGGAGTTGGTCAGGTGCATAGAAGTGTTAACCACAACAAACTAGGAAGCAAAACAAGTTTCTAGAAAAATCTGTGCATGCTACTGAAAATGTGCGCAAATATCCAGTTTGCGTTCCGATTCAATCAAATGGATGTCAGCCTGTCATGCCATTGCAAAGGAGGGAAACAGGGTTCACTTGTCACAGCTGAACATTTTTTTCATTTTTTTTCGAAAGGCCGAGCAAAGTGCTGGCGTTATATCTATAGGAGGTAAAGCAGGTTACACGGCCCAAAAGAAGGCCAAAAACCAGGAATAGGAAAAAAACTGTACAGCATGACTGCAAACATGCTTGCACGCCATGCACGCCACCAAGAAAATCAGCTAGACAATAATCTCGCGATATTCTTTGCACCACACAAACTCCACAGACGCAGCTCATCCAAAATGCGATCAGTTACTAGCTGCGCCGTCAGCTATTCTTTTTGAAAAATTCACCTGTTGCGCTCTTTCTAAATTTCCCAAGCCGTTAATATGAAGACCGATTTTACACCCTTGGTAGTGTTCCGATCGGCTTTTCTCGTCCCTTCGATCAACCATGACAGAAGGGAACTGCATTCCACACTAAACAAGGTCCGGTTTTCCTGGCTCAACCTTGTTAGAGTAACCCACAAAACTTCTATGGAAAATGGGCATTCTCTCATCAGGTGGTTTGCTGTTTCTAAATTCCGAAGGCAAAGCTAGCAGAAGTAATTGTTTTGCCAGCCCCTTCTTTGCAATCTGTCGGCTGTCCACAAGCGATCTTGCAACAAAAGTGTAACGCCCCGATTTTTCGGGCCATTAAAAAACTATTTTAATAAAACCATAATTTCAAAAGCTCAAATCTTTGTGTGTGATTAAGGACCTAAGTGCTAAGATCTCAATTTATCCCTCCTTGAAAATCCCAAAATTCCCCAATCGAGTCCCGATCCCAAAATTTGAATTCTCGAATTCGAATTGATTTCCCCTCCCAACCCTCTAATAAAAATTTTTATTTTATACTCCCAATAAAAATCAAATCCCCATCCAAAAATCTCTACTGAAATCCCTGGACCCAAATTTCAAAATTTGAAAATTCAAATCCTCCATGGGAATCCTGTCTCTTTCCTCCGCCTACAAATTCATTCCAATGTTCAAGTCTATTTTAAAAACTTCTAAATTCCAGTCATAAAACTCTCGTTAAAAATCCTGAGATTTTTAGAAACCAAAAATCAAAATCAAAATTCAAATATCCATTCAAATACTCGATTTGCAAATCCAATTCTATCTCTGGAAAAATATTACATGGCACTGTGCATCAAGGACACCATCCATCCTTTCCATTTCTCAGCCCAAACGGCCTCTCCTCTCCCCTATAGCCCAACACCACCGCTAGCTTCCTCTCGCCTGTCACCCGTTCAACTGATTGCCCATGTGGAGCTCGCAGCGTCGCCGCCGTCTCGTCGCATCACTGCCGGTCAACCGCCGCCGCCCCGAGCTTCCTCGGCCTCCCTGCTGTCTCCTCGTGTCATGCCGTGCGCAACCCGAGCCGCTATGCCACGTCCCGCCCACTGTCCGTGTCTTGCTCCCCACTCCACCGCCATTGCCGCCCCATCACCCGAGCTTCGCGCCACTGCCTTACTCCCTTATCCTCTAGCGCCACTTTTTTCCTATAAATCCTAGCCGAGCTTTCCTTTCCTTCCTCCCCTAAGCTCCATCATGCCACCACTCTCAGTTGAGCTCGAGCTCTGTACCGCCGCCGCCGCCATTCTTTTGGTAAGCCCTCCTCTGTTTCCCCTTTTCCTCTCTTCTCTTCTCTCAATCACTGCGAGCCCCGAGCACGAAGGCCTTTTCCCCCTGTTTGCCCGCTCTGTTAGAGGCCACCGACACCCGCAATCCGCCGCCGCACGCAAGCTCCCTCTGCCGCTCTCTGTTCCTTGCCACTAGCCGCCGTCGCGCGTTGCCTTCCCAAATCTGAGCCGCTCATTAGCTTCCTCCTCCCCTTTGCTCCTCGCCGCCGTAGCCTGCCCCTCCTAC
Organism: Oryza meyeriana var. granulata; assembly: GCA_003991445.1. Classification (NCBI taxonomy): domain Eukaryota; kingdom Viridiplantae; phylum Streptophyta; class Magnoliopsida; order Poales; family Poaceae; genus Oryza; species Oryza meyeriana. Next base: position 139,559 of record RYFJ01002024.1, on the reverse strand, counting down.
CTTGCCGGGGATTGGCCGGCCGCCCTCGGCCATCGATTGACCCCGGCCGGCCTCGCCCTCCTATTCTCTCTCTATCATGTGCGCCCACCCAAGTCACAAGCTACTGCCATGTAGCCCCCATCCTCTTCTATCTTTGACATGCGGGCCCCACACCCCTAACCTCTCAGGCCACCCTCTCTTCTCTCTACCATGTGGGCCCTCCTTTCCCAAGTCACTGACTTGCGGGCTCCACCACCCCCCGGCCTCGGGTGGACCAGGATATTGTGAGCTAGGTCACCGACCCGTGGGCCCGACCAGGATGGCCCACAAGAACAGTGCCCCAGTCCACCACCTCCTTAATCTCCATATCCATAGACCTAGTCCACCGTACACCACCCTCACAGCCACCCTCTTCATCTCACTGACAATAGGTCCCACCTGTCAGCCAAAGGATAATCTTAGGAATTTTTATTTTCCTAATTTAAACAAATCCTTTTCTATATTCCAGAAAATCATTTAAACTTCAAAAATTCATATCTTTTTATCCGTAACTCCGATTGACCCCGTTCAAGTCTCAAATTTTTTTTGTAAAATTGAGATCTACCTATTGGCACTACTAGTTATTAATAATAGTACTTTATTTATAGGGTTTTGTGTGGTTTTCTCTTGTTTAAGCGTAGTCAACACGACGGAATTTCTTTCGGACGCGGATTTTTGAAGATTTTGAAGACGAAGACTTAGGCAAGTCACTCTTTGACCATATTACTCCTAGTTTACAAAATAATATTGTTTGCCAAACTGCATTTTTAGTGCGCACGATAAATTAAATCGGCCTCGGTTCGTGTGACGAACCGATGAACCTACCTAGTAGTTGCATAAAACCCATAGGCCTTGATAACCCTATCCTTTGTAGCTCCACACCTCGGTACCTCGGTATTCGTGCTCTTTGAGCATGGGTATCGACAATACTGCTTCAATCACAATTGATTATTGTCGATGTTTTACACGGCAATATGATTATAGGGCTACTCGGTGGATTGCAATGGAACACGGAGAGGTTTATACTGGTTCAGGCCCTCAATGTGAGGTAATACCCTATGTCTAGTTGTGGTGTATTCCTTTGAGGAAGTATGATTCTGATGAATCTCTGTATGCCCTCAGGGGGCACCCTGCCTCCCCTTATATACTGGGGGACAGGGGTACAAGGTAGGAGTCCCAGCTGGATTACAGCCAAGGGATCTCCTCTTAGAGATATAATCTACCCGACTAGGACTGTATATTCCTTATCGTACAAGGCAAAGTCTACCGGGTTCTGTCATATCTCTAATTATAAGGTTAGGCCCATCCTCTGTCCGAGTGGCCCATATGCTTGTCATGAGGTACCCGGAGCCCATGGCCTCCACAATTGTCGACATGGGAAAAATTGGGTTTATGAAGCTTTGGAAAACCCGACACTCGGTGTTGGCGTGTTTTGCGAAACAAAAGTGGTTTGCGAAAACTCGAGATGCAAAGTGATCACCTCGGTGGCGATGCTTTGTATTCGCACATAAGGACTGATTCCTTGGGGAATTGCACTGATCATAGCACAGTGTGACTGCATGGGCGGTATGGGATGCCCTTGGCTAAGTAATTAGCCGGAACAGGGTTACCTCGCATGCCAGTAGTTGTGGAACGCCAGGATAAGGTGTTTGGGGGTGTCCCCGGGTTCCTGAGTAGAGCAAGGAAGGGAAGCTTGCCAGTCCTTGGTCGAGGAGTTTGGGGTAAATTGCAAGCCGAATGCTCAATTGAGTTGGTCCATCTATCGGGCATGAGGTACCCTAGGATGGCTCCTGAAAGGCCTTGTCACGAACCTCCCCCGCTTGGCCAGTGAGGGAGTAAGCTCGCATCGTGTGGGGAAAGCGTACACCTCTGCAGAGATATGAACTGTTCAAACAGCCGTGCTCATGGTCATGGGTGATGTCAAGTGATTCCTCTAGCGTTGCTTTGTTTTTATAAAATGTTTGCAAGCATGTTTGTGGTTGGGAACCGTTACCAGAATCGGCCAGGTCTGCTGATGGATGATCATTACGTGTTCTGAAATGGTCCTGTGTGGACCGGGATGTCAGATGGCATCATAGATTAGGCTTCCCAAGCGGAAGCAGTGTATTGGTGACACGATGGCTCTAGCAGCCGAAGTTGAGATGAGGAGATAGGTGATGTCCTGAAAAGGACGAAAGTGAAAGGAAAATAATAGAGGGAAAAATGAGATAAGATTTTATCCTGAAGAGGACGAAAGTGAAAACAAACTAATAGATGAGAAATGGGTAGAAAGCTGCCTGGGGGCAGACACACTGAACCGCTGTGGTGATCCGACAGGCGGTATAGGAATAGATTTGACTAGAGACTTTAAACAACTAAAACTTGTTTCGTCCGCTTGAGTTGTTGCAAAGCAATTCGTGGACAGGATCGAGGTGAGAGCCTCCTTCCAGCTACACATGAGACAACCCACACTTAGAGTTTTAAAAATGTTTCAAAATAAAAAGTTTGCGAAATAAACCATAGCCTTTCTTGGTGGCCTGCATAACTCACGTTTCTGTGACTTGCTGAGTACGTATGTACTCCATTATCTTTTCCCCTCCTTCAGGAAGAGTGAAGTTGAATGTCACACCATGAGTTTCCCCTTAAATAGAGCCACACAAAATATATTAAAGAAAAAGCCTCAAGAAATTATTTAAAAAGGCCTTGTGAATTAATTAAACAAGAGAAATGCAAAATAATAAAATACCATGGCCGGGAGTATTTTTCCTATATTCCCCTTGCCAAAATACACTAACAGGGTTTTTAGGGAATTTTTAGAGCACGGAAGTAATTTTAATAATTCAAAACAAATTATCGAAATTAAAATCCTTCTGGAAATCCCTTTTTCTTTTCCTTTCTCCTTTTCTTTTCCTTTTCTTCCCGCCGGGCCACCGGCCCAGTACTGCTTCCTGGCCTGCCGTGGCCCGCTCGCGCGCGCCCCTCCCCGCTGGGCCCCACCTGCTAGCCGCACGCCCCACACCTTCTCTCTCCCCCACTCGTCGCTAGCTAGGGCCTGCCTGTCAGCCCACTTACCTGTGCGCCTCCCGCTCTCCCTCTGCTGTTGGGCCCTGCCTGTTAGTACGCTCGCCCGTGCCCCCTCTCCCTCTCATTGACATGTGGGACTGGGGCCCCACATGTCGGACCCGTCCCTAACCTCCAGCCGAATCGGCTGGAGGGGAAAAATCCTCACCATAGCTCGATCCGCGCCTCATCCCGCCTCCTTGCGCTCTCGCCCCTCGTTCAAACAGCGCGGACCGGGTCTACTAGCCGTTCCCCCACTTCCCCCGCGTCTCCCGTCCACGATCCCGAGTGGATTTCGCCCACTACTGCCACGGCCGCCGTCCACAACTCCGAGAAATTGCGCCGCCTCGGCCACGATCTCTCTAACCCGAGCCCATATAAACGTTCCCCGTCCTCTCCTCTCTCTTTCCCCTCAAACGCCCAAGCTCCTCGTGCACACTAACCCTCTCCGCGCCGAGCTCCCGAGCCACCGCCGCGCTCCGCTGACTCTAGTTGCACGTCGCCATCACTGGCCACTATGCTCGCACTCGCTAGCTTCGCCGGGCCCCGCTGCATCCTGTCCCGCCACCGGTTGCCTCGGATTCCTGCCGGAACCCCGCCCTCTCCATCGTCCTCTTCGATAAGTCTCTCCGTCGTCCTTCGGTCGTGTTTTCCCGTCGGCCCGTTTGGCTATTCCTCTCCCTAACCCACTCAACACCGTCCCCAGGTCCTCCTGCACCTCGTCCGCGTCTCTGTCGTTGTCTTGTGCCGTCGACACGCCATCGCCATTGTCTTCCCGAGCCTCGTCACCGCTAATCCCCTCTGTTCACCGCCGTTCGCCGCTCTCTGGTCGCCGTGGGTCCTCGGTGAGCACTCCAACGTCTCCTTCATCACCTCCGCTACTCATCGCCGCTCTTCGGGAGGCCGTCCGCTCGCCCCGCAGCGGATCGGCCGTGCCGGCGGGGACGAGCCCCGTTCATCCGGCGCCGTGCGTGGACCGGGTCCACGTGCGCTTTCCTCCCCGCGCCACTGACCCGTGGGCCCCGTCTGTCGGTGCCGGTCCCCCGTGGTCTGCTAACGCATTAATTCGTTTAATTGCGCAATAAATAGTTTAATAATTAGTTTTGTATAGCAAAATCACAGTAAAACTTCAAAAATCCATAACTAATTCATACGAGCTCCGATTAATTTCATTCAAATTTTATTAAATCTAGAAAAATATCAAGAATCCATTAAAAATACTTTTAATCCTTGTTTCAGTGCCCACGTGTACTTTTTTAATTGTTTGTGCATTGTTTGTTATAGAATCGGACGCAGTCGATTCTCCCGTTTATTACGAAGTCGTTGCAGAGTTCGCCGAGCTGGAGCAAGCAAGTTACATCGTTTCCTCGATCATATTGTACCCATTTATTGTAAAATATTTGTTTTAAATTAATAAACGTGCATTATTTCATTATTTCAAGTGGGAAGGTTGACCTATATGGATGCAATTTTAATTACTATGACTTAATTCCTCCTGTATACCTTTGTAGCTAGGTAATATTATGAATAGAGGCTCTGGTTAGGATGCTTAGCCATGCTTAGAAACTATTAGCTCACATGGGAATTTAAATACTCTTATTTACATTTATTGTTTGACTCTATGTCGGGAAATGAAACTTTGGACATGTTGATCTTAAATTACTAAAAATTTGACCTAAATGGTGGGCTGTGGGTGCATGGTTTTGCTGGTCGCACCTATGGCACTTAAGGACCAGTTCGCGGAAACCCCTTGGGCAATTAATCGTACATACCACAAGCCAACGTAGGCAACAGATGGGCTTTTAGCGTATCTTCTTCCTCTCCTAGGCACCGTTGGTGAGAATGGACGTGATGGAGTTGGGTCGGCTCGGGGTCGGGTTGATCGGCTTCCGGATCTATGATGGCGCAAGGGGGGTAGCCTGGCTGATATGGGGTGTCCTGTCGGCAGGTGCAACCTTAGCGTGGTGTGGATGGTTAGGGAGAGGTTGCGTGAATGGTCCTGTCACAGCCTCTCGCATGGTGTTGTGGTGGCACGCCGGCACACTGAAACGTGTGTGGGGCTGTGTCTTGTGGGTACAGTTGTACATCTCTGACCAGAGTAAATCTATTCGAATAGCTGCGCCCGCGGTCATGGACATCTTGGTCAAGACTCAGCGTGATTAGTCTCACTATAATAAATTGACTTAAAATTTGTTATAGTGATAGGATGAATGGTTGGGCCTGATTAACGTGGTGTAACATTAATCAGTGGAGGATTAATATTATTTAAATAATCAATATTTTTACTATTTATGAACTACTATTGTTTGCAATTGCTTTTACGCAAATAAACCCCTAGTCTATCTTTGTCTCCCGTGCATTGTGCATATTTGCGGGTATGACTTGTTGAGTACCGTGGGTGGCACTTAGTCTTGCTCCCTTTTCCCCTCTCAGTGGTGGAGTACCTGTCCGACGAGGATCATCAGGAGGACTAGGCTGGATCCGCTGTCAAGACGCCTGTGGAATGGAAGCCTCTGCTTGGCTAGCTATATGTAGGCTTTATTTATCTTTACCGCTGCATTTATGTAAGATAATTTTATTCTGTTTGTAAGATGCACTCTGTATGACAACTTGGTATCGTGTACCCTGGCTTTCCTAGACAGGGATTTAATACACAGAAATATTCAGAATTCCGGTTACGAATTTCTGGGCGTTACATTGAAGCTGAAGATTATGGTTTCTTTCCTAATCCCAAGCCGTTGCTTGTAGATTGGGTTCTCGCTGTGTTGTCATTCTGCTGTTGCTATTTTGTTGCTGCTCAGGGCTTGTCCGAAGTTGCAACTTATAAAGGTATTATATATATCTAGCTGCTATGATACATCTCGGTTGACCGCGGGTACCAGCAAGGTTTCCTGGGATTGGTACCGACATCGCGGTTCCGTAGGAGTCAGTTCACGCCGATCTCCTATGGCGCATCCTCTTTAGTGTCACTATAGGTAGTACCAGGGCAGGGTGTTACAAAAAGCCAAGTGAAGGTCTTGCACTTTGATGGAGCCCACTCATTCCAAATCAACTTCACTGGGGCGGACTCAACCATCCCTAGAAACTGAATCTGGTTAGTGGATTTCACATCATACTCACCTGTTGTAGTCTATTTCCAAAGGATTGAATCCTGGACTTCTTCCCTTAGTTGTGTATTCCCTTGTGTCAATACCGCACAGATGGTGAAATATTTAGCAACAAGCAACGGCGATAGGTTATGTCGAATATCATTGATCCACTGGCCATCATGCAATGCGTCGCACACCGATCTATTCTTCCTTCTCGAGTGCCTAAAGAGGTTTGGCGCCAGACTTTTCAAGCTTTGACCCCCAATCCAATTTGAGTCCTAGAAGCTCGCTTTGCGTCCATTCCCTATGCTAACATTCGTAGAAGCTGGGAACAAGGCCCTATCTTCTTCATCACATGGCATAGTTGTGCCGACCATGGTTTGTCAAGGGCCTTCCATTCATACCAAAGCCAGCGTACCCTAAGAGCCCTCGCAAACATTTCAAGATTGGGGATCCCTAGGCCACCAAACTTTGTAGACGAACATACTTTAGCCCAATTCACCTTACACTTGCCTCCTTGTAGCTCCTTGTGCCCTGCCCATAGGAAGCGCCTCAACACTTTGTCAATTTCTGCCAACAACTGCTTCGGTGGCTTCAATACTGTGAGGGTATATGTAGGGATGGCACTTAGAACCGAATTCACTAGCACCCGTCGCCCACCGGGAGATAACATAACCTGTTTCCAACCAGCCAGCTGGCCTTTAATCTTGTCCTGGATTGGCTGCAGGTGTGCCCGCCGAAGTTTTCCAGGGCTAAAGGCAAGTCGAGGTAGGTGACCGGGAAATCGGCCCTCATCCACGAGAAGTTCAGCAGGACGTCATCCAAATTTATGTCCTAACACCTTATAGGGGAGATCGAGCTTTTGGATAGGTTGAAATGCAGCCCCGTGGCTCTGCCAAAATCTTTTAGAATGGCGATCAAAGTATCAACCTCCCTTCTAATTGGATTCAAGAAAACAGCCGCATCATCTGCATACAACGAAGTTCTAAATCTGGCATGTTGGCTGCCCAGCTATGTTAGGTCCCCCCTTTCTGTTGCCAAATCCAATAGTTTTTGAAGCGGATCGATTGCTAAGATGAAGAGGTAAGGCAACAATGGATCACCCTATCACAGTCCTCTCTTATATTGGATGTTTTCCCCTATATCTCCATTAAGTGCCACTCTCGACGAGGCGGTGGTGAAAATTAGACTCAGCCAATCCCGCCAACGAGGTCCGAAACCCATGTTCTGTAGAAATTCTAAGAGGTACTCCCAAGAGACCGAATTAAAAGCTTTCGCGATGTCTAGCTTGAAGAACAAGGCCAATTTTCTATTGTTGTGGAGGGTTCTAACCACACCTCTTCCGGATGAATGCACTTTGTGAGATAGAGACTAGTCTATTTAGTTGGCTTGTTAACCTAATAGCCAGAACCTTTGATAGTAGCTTTCCCACTTAGTGTATTAGGCTAATTGGTCCGAAATCCGTCACAGATAGGGAGATATTTTTCTTTGGTAGAAGGGTTATCACTGCACGGTTTAGAACCCCAAAGTTTTCTCCTGCCAAATTGTACAAGCAGTGGAAAACTTCCAAGACATCATGTTTGATAATTGGTCAACAAATTTTGTAAAATGCTCCTGTGAAACCAACAGGCCCCGGTGCCTTTTCAACCGGAGATTGCTTGATCGCATTCCATATTTCATCTTCTGTGAAAGGTTGCTCTAAATCCTCAGGGTCAGCCGTCGGCAGCTGTAGATCAGCCCAATTTATAGTGCATGTTCTGGTGTCTTTAGCTCCCATGATGGAATTGAAGTGATCAAATAAGGCCCTACCATTTTCATCATGGCCAGTAAGGACTGCACTTGGGTATGCAACTTGTGGATGTGATTTTTCCTTCTCTTGGCAGCCTGCGATTCATGGCCACTTGAGACCGCTTGCACTTGGGGTACACATACCTCACCTACAATTTTTTCATGTAAAAGAAACTCAAAATGTCTTCCATCCCTTCTTCTCCCCTCTCCCATCCAATTTCTTGCTTCACCGAATCTGTTTCTATAATGCGCCTCTCCCAGTGGCACTGGCATCCTAAACCTGAAGTCACCACATGCCCACCAAACTGGTCAAATCTATGTCTGTACTTGGCTGCAACACGTACGCAGGCTCACAAATGATCTTCACTAGGACTCTAATGGCGACTCAACTGCAATAATTAGGTCGTGGATCCATGGGCATGTCTAAGCTGTAGGTGAGGTATGCGTTGGCAGTTTGGCACAAGTGAGATTTTGCCATCTTGGAAGGGACATAAGCGTTCTCATGGGCAAGAAAGTTAGAATGGCATGGACATCTAAGTAAATAACAAGTGAAGGAAATATCATCTTCGGTGTTGGAAGAGCTAGTGCCGCTCTCACCATAATAATCCATGTTCATCCACAGAATCTCCTTGCCACTTTTCCTGCCTGCATTTGTTAATTGAAATAATTAACACAATATATTGCATCTACAAATTGGTTCTCTAATAACTAAAACTCGACCAAGATATTTGATCATGCCTGTAAGAGCACCCCCACAAGTGATGAACACTATTGCCAAAATTATCAGTGCCTAGCCAAATCTAGGACCAAAGATACCAAGGAGAAACAGTTACATAAATTAAACCCTAAGAAGACTATTAAATAGGCAGCCAAAAGATTGCACAAAAGAACTTGCACTCTATGCCAAATAACAAGTGGCATAAATAGAGTTGTTGCACTCTATAAAACCTAACAAGTGGCATAATATTGGTGGCAATCAGGGGTGGGGTGGCACGCATGGGTAGCGCTCATCTACACCTGTGCACATCGAACAATTTTTCACTGGCGTGCATGCATGCCTATACCCAATAGGCAAAGAGTCATCCACAGGAATGCCCGTGTGCCCGCCAAAATGTATCAAACAGCAGCCAGTAGCAGAAATATACAATTCAATTCAATCATGGTTTAATATGAATAGTAATTCATCAACATAGTTGAGATCATGAAAACAGACAACACGCATGGAAGCCGAGTTGCAACACAAGAATTCAAACGAATAAGTTAGGAAGAACACAACATAAGTATCTAGATTGGGCACGCTTCGTATGCTAAATTGCTAATAAGGCGGAAGTAAGAACTGCTTTTGGTTAAAAAAAAGTTTACAATCGAAATCGATCAGCATTTCTTACCTTGCTGACGCCGACGCGGTTTCGAGGATATCAAGGGATGGTGGCGCTGCAGATGCACGTGGGAGTGGAGATGTACCGGGAGGAGGATGGCTCGGGCGCTTGGTGTTTTGGTGATGAAGGCGATCGGAGACGAAGACGGAGGTCTGCCGGCTCCAAATTGAGGGGAATGGATTGCGTTCTAGGGTTAGCTACTTAGCTTCATAGGTTTATTGGGCCGGAAGGGCTTACCCCTCTACATGGATTTTTAGAGGTTTATCCTAGCCCAACCCCAAGCCCAAAAGGTAAACTGAAACATATTTGTGTCCTCTCATGCATACCCCTAACCATTCAGCCTGCTCGCCACGCCGGTCTAACCGATCGTCACCTTGACCAAGGAATTATTACCCAGGGCGTTCACGGCGAAGTAAGCACCAGCTGGTTTTTGACGACGTGTGTGTGGAGCAAGAACCAGGAGGAGTGGGAATGGCAAGCGGGGCAGCAAGATCGTCGTAACGACGCATTGATGCTCAAGGGCTCTCTGATGATGATTGTTGATGGGAGCTATTCAGGAGAAGGCCTTTGAGGAAGGAGAGGAAGATTTGTACCAATAATTAGTCCGTACAGGAAAGGAGATCGTCTGAAAATATGGTGGTGTGCCTGCCACTGGCAGCGAAGGCCCTTGGGAGCGTGTTGAGGTTCAAGAGGAATAAGGAATCATGGGTTGCCATTAGATACAGTGAGATATGGCAGCTAGCCATCTATCAAACTTAGCTACAGTATGACCAAATGATACCTGTTGTTGTTCGGTGTTGTGTTTCCTAGAAACTACGATAACCTTATTCAGCAATAGGTTGTGGAAACCATGAGATTGACAGCGATAAGCTTATTCCACAGGCAAAGTATGGTTGCCAACCGGTTTCTGATAAAGCGGACGACTGTTTCAACACTTATTGTGGATGTCATTCCTTTGAGAAGTACAACATCATGATTTGTGAATAAATAATTAAGAGGAAGAAGGGACGGCACTAACATTTCCCCTAGCCAAATGCACTGGGTCACTCCAAGCAAAACCTCAATTGATCTTCAATAGATACATAGCCATAAGGCAACTTCAAATATGTGGCTTCCTTTGGAAGGGGGGAAGAGGAGGTCTCCGGTGGCCACTGCTGTTGGAGGAGGGAACTCCAACCGCGGGGAGTTTGGGGACCCCCCTTTGAGGTTCGGCCAGGGGAGCGGTTCACAGGACAATTGCGGCGTCTGGTCAATGGCACGCAAGGAAGACAGAAGAAGTAGACAGGTTCGGGCCGCGCGGAGGCGTAATACCCTACTCCTGTGTGTGTCTGCTATGTGAGAGATGAATACGGTTTGTTCTTACAAGATGTTCTTGAGGGGTGCTCAGGAGCTAGCCCTAACTTGGGAACTAAGTATCTCTTTTTTTGCCAGACTCAATCCCCTCCGCCCCCGCCTGCTGGCATGGATCCTCCTTTTTTAGTCCAAGGGGAGTCCACAGCGCCCAACACACATGTCAAGAGAAAGCTTTTCTAGGTACAATATGTCTTGTCGCATGCACGTGGCCGCCTGCTGAGTCGCGCCGGAGGCACGTCTAGTCGTCGCCTCGCTCGGCTGCTGCGGGCGGCTGGGTTATGAAGATGTGACAGCGCACGCCATCGCTGCCAGAGCGTAGAAAACTGAAGCCCTCTTAGTCAAATATTCTTTGACTGCACAGGAAGCGGGCCCACAGGGGGGCCATCATGAGAGTCCACGCGGGCGACAGGCGCGACACGCCCCATCGCCTCGTCATTAATGCAGGTAGTTGGAGAGTTGATCCGCTCGAGTCAGGTTCGTGCCCGGGGCAGAGAGCTCATTGAGCCCTCCGCGCGCACAAGGCGCCGAGTTCCTCGGGGACCGAGGCTGTCAATCCCGGGCTCTGGAAGCGCGCCCCGGGCCCGGGAATGCCCCAGTACGTTCCCCGGGAATACGACCCAGGACCGAGCCAGTGGGTCCTGGGACCGGGGGGCGAGACCCGGGCCCGAGAATGTCCCCAGGCCACGGGCCTGAGGTGGATGCGAGCGGTCGTCGCGACGCGCCCAGGGAAGGTGCACTCGGGCCCGGCAGTGCTTGGGCCCCAAGCACTTAGCGAGAAGACGGTCGTAGCTGGCTGTCACTTGTGCAGAATGTGGGCCTCAAAGGAGCTGACGTGGTCGAAGATCCACGCGTCCCTGGGGTATGTGGGGCCCGCAGTCCCGTTTCGCCGACAGCCGTAGCCGACCGTCACTTGTGCAGAATGTGGGCCCCGGAGGAGCTGACGTGGCCGAAGATCCACGCGTCCCGGGGGAATGTGGGGCCCCCAGTCCCGTTTTGCTGACAACTGCCTCATCGGGTGGGACAAAGTTTGCATGCCGATTGAATTAGGGGGCTCGGCATCAAGAATCTTGGTCTTCTGGGGACAGCATTGCGGGCCCGCTGGCCCTGGTTCAGGTGGATGAAACCAGGATGGCCTTTGGCCATCTTCCCAGCGAAAGACAACAAAGACGTCGCACATCTCTTTGCGGTGGCAACGTGCGTCACCCTAGGCGATGGGGAGGCAACATCTTTGTGGACAGATGACTGGCTTTCGTCTGGCGGCACGATTGTCAGCAGGTTGCCAATGCTGGCATCACACGCAAAGATCAAACACTTGTCAGTTGCAAGAGTCCTCTTCAACAACAATTGGGTCTCAGAATTGAGGGGAGGCCTCTCGCTCCGTGCACTAGCAGAGTATCTACAACTCTAGGATGAGCTGGCGCCAATTACCCTGATGCCCGATGCCCCCAATTTGATCCAATGGAGATTTGTGGCAAAAGGCACCTACTTCGCTGCCTCTGCAAACAAGTTTCTCTGTGTTGGGCGAACCCGCTCATTGTTGGGGAAGGTGATCTTGAAGTCCAAGGCCCTGGGTCGCTACCGCTTCTTCATGTACCTCATGCTCAGGGGAGCATGCCTAACAGCAAACAACCTCCAGAAGAGGAACTGGCTACACGAGCCCGTCTGTGTACTCTGTGAACGTGAGCCAGAGACTTGCAAGCACTTGGTTTCTGTCACACCCGGAATTTCCATCCAAAATTTAGGTGCTTTATTGTGTGTAAGTCCTCGTCCAGGAATCAACCGAGGCACACGAATGACATAGTTGATATCAAAGTAAATGTCTTACATAATCAAATGTATTTATTACAAAGGCGAATGGCACCTCTCAAAATAATAAAAATCTAAGCAGTGGAATAAAACTACGGACGACGTAATGACTCCCACTCCACAAGCACATGACTAGGCTCCCGCTTAGTCCTCCAAGAAATCCTCCTCGCTGAAGTACTCTTCTGATGATGATTGTTGATTGCAAGGTGAGTACATCAAATACTCCGCAAGCCACACAACAAAAATGCAAGTGCACAAGTATCCAAAGGATGGCATAATAGGGCTCAATTTGCATAAACAATATTTAATAAAGCATTTAATAAAGTAATAAAAACAGTAATCATTAATCGATATTAACCAACACTATACCGCTCTCCAAAGCGGTACAGGCCCAACCACTCCAAATCTGGAGCTATCAATATTCTATCATTCATTATCAATATAAAGTAGTGTGAGACTAATCACGAAAAACATTGCTAGGCCACCCATTAACCCTGGACACGGCTATTCGAATAGTTTTACTCTGGCCAGAGGTGTACCAATTTACCCACAAGATACAACTCCACAACACGTTACCGTGTGCCTCAATACCACCATGGTACCTCAAAAAGGAGTTATAACAGGACCCTCCATGTAACTCGCACAACAAGAGAGCCACCCACCGAGCCACCTGTCTTCGGCAGGAGCTGATCAGGCTCCTAACAGGGAGACGGCCTAGCGCCCGAGACATGGACTTATTGACAACTGCCATGGTGGTCTTATTGGCATAGCCACAACACACCGTGGGGCCTCCGGATGAACGGATCACACTTTGGTTCTCGCCATTACCCATTTTAGCTTATAGTTAGCACAAGTATTGCTTCATAACAAGTAGTCGGCGAACCGGTTTTTAAGTGTCATGAGCACCACTAGCACCAACCACAATCCCGGTGCTCACAACCCACCCTTTAATCAAGTTTTAGTAGACCATTAAATTAACTTCACACGACCATAGTCATGAACTGAATCATCATTCCATGTGAACTCAATAGTATAATCAATGTTTAGGTGACAGCCCATAAGTTATACTATAGTTTCTAAGCATGCTAAGCAAGGTCCTAGAATTAAGCTAGCTAACCAATAATTAAAACTAGCTAGTTAGATTATTCCCATGGGTACAATAATAGGTAATCAAGTCAATAAGGCTATAATCAAAGATCAAGGTTATCCCTCCAGATGACATTATAAAAATAAATGCATAGTTGAAGGAAAAAATATAGCTTAAAACATAGGTACAATATGCTCAAAAGTGTTGAGGATCTGTGTAATATGCCTTGCTGCTCTGTGAACGCTTCGGAACTCTCCTCGCAAAACCCTGACTCCTCCGGAACGTCGGCGGCTAAAGGCATTAAACAAAAATGAGTAAAACAGTACATAAGCACACATCAACAATATAATATTATATTTTTAATGGATAGATCTTGATTTTTAAAAAAATTTGTAAGTTGAATCACCCAAAACGGAGTTCGGATGAATTAGTTATGAATTTTAGAAGTTTTAATCCTTTTAAAGCCTTTTTAAAGAAATTAAACCGATTTATTGCATCATTTATTTTAATTCGTGAAAAAGGGCTTATGGCGTCAGCACTGGATCAGGGGCGTCTGAAACCTTGGGCCCATAAGTCAGAGAGAGGAGGACTCGGGTCTAGATAGACCGGGTCTACCGAGGGTTCATAGGGATCCAGCGGCTAAGATTGAAGCGAGGAAGATCGGACGGCTCAGATGATCTTGGGCTTTAAGGTAGATCGGATGACTGGGATCTAACCAATCCTAGATCGGATGGCTATGATCTAATCACGGCGATCAACGGCACAGATTGATCTCGATCGGATTGGACCCGTGGCTGACACGGCGTCTGACGTGGTGTCCACGTCGGCAATGGCGACGGTGGCGGCTTAGATCCCTATGGTTGACGGCGATCGGCGGCACAGCGGAGAACGGTGAAGGCACTAGGAGATAGAAGGGAGAGCGGCGGTTCTTACCGTGGACGAAACGATGATGAACGGCGGCGAGATCGTCCGGCGGCGAGCTTCTAGCGGCAAGGCTTCTCGGGTCCTCGGTGGCTGCATAGCTCCAGCGGTCTCCGACGACGAGGAGGTGGCAGCCTGGCTTCCTCACAGCCTGGGGGTTCTAACAGGGGCAGCGGCGAGCACCGGCGACGGCTAGAGCAGCGGCGAGGCTCGACTGGAAAGCGGCGGCGGTGACTGATTGGATTGCTACGGCGCTAGGGCTCACGGGGCTAAGACAGGCTCAGTTGACGGCGGAAAAAGAGAGAGAGGAGCCGAGGATGTTATATATAGTGGAAGGGAGGAGAGATTGGCTTGGATTCAGCGGCGGTGGTGGTTAGGTTTTTCTTCGGAGTCCCGGAGCTCCACGAGCTCAGGTTGACGTCGATCTCGTGTGTTATCCTCTGTGATTCTTGGGGGAAAAGGACGAGGAGGTTGAGGGAATCAAAACCCCTCAACTAATTTGAAGGAATCCCGCCCGAAGAGGCCGAATCGGAGCGAGATTCGTGGCGGCGGCATTGGGGCACACAGTGCCTCTCCGACCCGAGGTCGGAGATGGAACTGACAGGTGGGAAGCGGAAGTGGAGAGGCGCGGGCGGCCGCAGGCCATGAGTGGTAGCATGTGCGCGGGAGGGGTAAGTCCACAGTGCTAGGCCAGAATCGGCCCAAAGGCAGAGAGGGGGTTTTTAATTAATTTTTCTTTTATTTAATTGATGAAATGCTTGTTTCATTTATTAAAAATACTTTCCTTGCTCAATTAATTCCTAGAAAATTCCAGGAGATTAAGGATTAAGCAAAGTATTTAATAAAATTAAATCTAGGCCAACTTTAGTTGAACATTTTCTCTGGTTTTTATGATTTCACTCCTTGAGATTTTAAAATAACTTCTAAAATTCCTTTTTCACATATTTTATTTAATTAGGGAATTTCCAGGGTGTTACAGTTTCGGGATGTGTTTTCTCTTGCGCGGTGTGGCATATAGTACACTCCAAGCCAATCTTGTTTTCAACCTTAATGACGCCTCGGACTTCCAATGCTAGTGGAGCTCGTCTCGCAAGAGAACGACCAAGGAGGATCGACGTTTCTTCGATGCCGGGGTCATCTTTGGTGGCGTGGATGATATGTGTAACACCTTGAAATTAACTAATTAAGTTAATTATGTGTAAAAAGGAATTTTAGAAAATTATTTAAAAGCCTCAAGGAGTGAAAATCTTAAAATCAGAGAAATGCTACAGCAAAAGTGGGCCTAGAGATAATTTTAGAAAATACTTTGCTTAATCCTTTACCTCCTAGAATTTTCTAGGATTTAATTGAGCAAGAAAAGTATTTTTAATGGATTAAACAAGCTTTACAGCATTTAAATAAAAGAAAAAGGTTTTAAAACCCAATCTCTGCACTTGGGCCGAGTTCGGCCCATTCCTATGCAGTTAGCCTCTCCCCGTGCATGCCACAGCCCACGGCCCGCAGCGGCCGCACCCCTCTATTCCTCGCTGGCAGGTGGACCCTACCTATCGGGTCTGTCTTCGACCTCGGGTCGGAGCGTTCCTGTGCACTGCCGCGCCGCCGCCGTGCCAAATCCACTTGATTCAGCCCTCCTTGTGTGCTCGGAGTCCAAATTGATTGAGGGGTTTTTCTCCACTTATCCCCCTCTATCTATTCCCCTAAGTTTCAGAGCTCAAATCGTAGCAAATCACGTTCGGGCTCAAGTCTAATGGAGAGAAATCCCTAGCACTACCTTTCCATGGAGTTCGTTTCCGAGCCGGATTCCTCTCCTTCTCTCTTTATATAGCGCCGCCCGAGACCCTAGGAGCTTTTCCAAGCTTCATCTTGAACCATAGCCAACCCTAGCCCTCTTTCCGTGCACAGGACCTCACCGCTGCTGCTGCCGCCGCTGTCGCCGAGCCCTCGGTTGCATCTAGCCGCTGCCTCCGCCGTCGGCAGCGCTCGCCGTCGCCTCGGTTAGCTTCGCCAGAATGCCAGGAAGCAAGGCCATCATACCCCGGCCACCGGAGACTGTCGGAACACCGTCACTACTGAAGACCCAAGGAGCGCCACCGCCAAAACCTCGCCGCCGGTCAACCTTGTCACCGTTCGTTGTCGTTCTGCCCATGGTGAGAATCGCCTTTGTCCCCTCTACCTATTTCTGCCCTCACCATGCTCCGCCGTGTTGCCGATCACCGACGACCATCGGTCCCTGTGCCACCACCGTCGCCGTCGTCAGTGCGGCCGACGTGTCCACTGACGTGGCTGCCGCGTAGGAGCCAACTCGACCGTACCCTGATCTATTTGGGATTCAATCCAAGCCGTTGATCGTGAGATTGGATCCTAGTCGTCCGATCTGTGTTAGATTAGATCTTAGCCCTCCGATCTAGCATGAAGTCTTGATCAATCTGAGCCGTTCGATCTAATCCCTTTTAAATCTAAGCCGTCGGATTCCCTTTGGACCCCTGGTAGACTCGGTCTACCGTGAACCTAGGGTTCCCTCTCTCTGATCAGTGGGGCCCAGGTGTCAGCCACCTCTCTCTTCAGTGCTGATGCCATAAACCTTTTTCCATAAATAAAATAAATCCTAAATGACATCATAAATCTGTTTAATTCTTTTAAATAGGCTTTAAAATGGTTTAAAATTCTAAAATTCATAACTAATTCATCCGAACTCCGTTTGGGGTGATTCAACTTGCAAAATTCTTTAAAAATCAAGATCTACCCATTAAAAATATAATATTATACAATTGTTATGTGTTTATGTGCTGTTTTCCTCATTTTATTTATTGCCTTTTGGCGCCGATGTTCTGGAAGAGTCGGGATTTTCGAGGAGAGTTCGGAAGCGCTTGCAGAGTAGTAAGGCAAGTCACACAGATTCCTCAACACCTTTAAGCATATTGTACCTATGTTTTAAGCTATACTTTTCGTTCAACTATGTATTTATTTTTATAATATCATTTGAAAGGGAAACCTTTATCTTTGATTATAGCCTTATTGATTTGATTACCTGCCATTGTAACTATGGGAGTAATATGACTAGCTAGCTTTAACTATTGGTTAGCTAGAATAATTCTAGAATCCTGCTTAGCCATGCTTAGAAACTATAGTATAACTTATGGGCTGTCATTTGAACACTGGTTACATTATTAAGTTCACATGAAATGATGATTCAGTTTACGACTATGGTTGTGTGAGGATAACTTAATGGTCCACTAAAATTTGACTAAATGGTGGGTTGTGAGTACCAGGGTTGTGAATATTGCTAGTGGTGCTCATGACACTTAAGGACCAGTTCGTAGACTACTTGTTGCGAAATAATACCTGTGCTAACCATAAGCCAGAATGGATAGTGGCGAGAACTAAAGTGTGATCCGTTCAACCAGAGGCCCCACAGTGTGTTGTGGCTGTGTCAATAAGACCACCACGGCTACGTCAATAAGTCCATGTTTTGGGCGTTGGATCGTCTCCCTGTTGGGGGCCTGATCAGTTTTTGCCGGAGACTAGTGGTCCAGCGGGTGGCACTCTTGTTGTGTGGGTTATATGTAGGGTTCTGTCACAACTCCTTTCTGAGGTAACATGGTGGTAATGAGGCGCATGGTGACGTGTCGTGGAGTTATGTCTTATGGGTAAATTGGTACACCTCTGGCCAAAGTAAAACTATTCGAATAGCCGTGCCACGGTTAATGAGCGGGCCTAGCAATGTACTCTGTGATTAGTTTCACACTATCTCAATTAACTAATAAATGATGAAATATTGTTAGCTCTAGGTTGAAGTGGTTAGGCCTATATCGTTTTGGAGAGCGGTATAAAGTTGATTAATATTGATTAATGATTATTGTTTTATTACTCTTTTAAATATTTTATTAAATGCTATTTATGCATTGTGAGCCATATTATGCTATTCTTTGTTATCCTGTGTACTTGCATATTTGCTGTGTGGCTTGCGAAGTATTTCATATACTCATCTTGCAATCAACAATCATCATCAAATGAGTATTACAGCGAGGAGGACTTCTTGGAGGACTGAGCGGGAGTCTAGTCAAGAGTGTGTGGAGTGGGTATCGTCGCGTCGTCCGTAGTCTTATTCCGCTGCTTAGATCTTTACTATTTGAGAGGTGTCATTCGTCTCTGTAATAAATACATTCGTTATGTAAGGCAATTACTTTATTATCAACTTTGTCATATATGTGTCTCAGTTGATTTCTAGACAAGCATTTACACATAATAAAGCACCTGAATTTTGAATAAAAATTCCAGGTGTGACAATATGGAAGGAGAGGAACTTACGGGAGCGATTGCCTTAGAGTGGAAATCATGGCTAGAGGTTGGCCTTTTCTCGGTCGACGCAATCAAAGTAGATGTAATCCTCTCATGTTATGCGTACAGAGTAAGTAACTTGCTTCCCAGAACTGACTAAATCTTCGTTGATGATATCATTTGAATGCCTCTTACACGCCATTTTCTCGAACTCAATATCACACCCATGGTATTTTTTCTTGTCAGGGCGCACAACCTTAGCACCTTCATACTCACAATGAAAATAGCGACATTTTGCCAAAAACAACTTGAAAAGGGACAATCATCAGTTCAGCAATAAAGAAAGAATCAATTGACGAAAAATATCATCATATCCAAGCTTACAGAATATAAGAGATGAACGATGCAACATAAAAAATAGAAGAAAATTGCATGAACGATACGACATAAAGAATGGAAGACCCGCAGAGATTGGGTATATAAATAGCACATCAGTACTAAAAATGTGTTTTGTCCTCTAAAATCACTTTCATAGTATTATAGTTTTATTAGATACATAAAACAACACGTCAGCCTCGAAAATGTGCAATATGCAAGTTAACTGGATCCATCAAACTTACCTTACCCTTTCTTTAGCATGATGCAGGACAAAAATACATCAAAATAATTATCAGCACATAACATTTTTTTTGGGTGGGTGGGTCCAAGGGACAGGATGCAACTTTGTAAGGCTACTTTCTCTGGTCACAAAAACATGTCGTTTTGGGCATCAAGGTGGTGTTAAAATGCAACTATAATTGCTAATTTCTGTTGCAAAAAAACATTTGAAAACTCAATAAAACTAAATACCATGAAAGTGATTTTCTAGGCAAATCTACACATAATTTCACACATCCAATCTAAATATTTTAAAAAGAGATAGTGATGTTCAAAGATTTTAAAGTTTGACTTGAAACAAGTCCAAAGCGACATGTTTTTGTGACAGGAGGGAGTAAGAAGCAAACAAACCGGATGGAAAAACACATTCTTTCTTTCGAGCAAGAATGAAATATTTTGGATTAAACAGATATCTGGCTGTTTTTGATGGTCCAATTTGCTTTCTTCCTAAGTCATATCCTAACATCTTGTAATCACCATACATAATTAGCACAGGGCCATCAAGGACAAGATGGATTTTCAAAGAATTTTAAGTTCTATTAGCATGGATTGTCAAAGAATTTTAAGTTATGTCAGCATTAATTTCACTCTCACCCATAAAACCATGTTTGGTCAGCAAAATTCTGATACCTTTTTTCCTTCTTGCATGCAAAGTTCTGCAGGGTTGTCAACATCTTCCCAATGGTTCACGAAATCATAGACAATGTACACAAAACATTGCAACATGCATGTCCAATGCAACATATGCAACAGGCATATTACTCGATGATCAAGTGGTGCAGAAATATTCATATAGAGGAGAGAGCATACCAGGATGTCCCTTGACTGGCCAGCACAGTAGTTCATCAATCATACTGCTGTCATTGCTATACTCAGCAAAGAAGAGATCTTGCAAGACCTATCACCATAATGACTAGGAGAAACACCAGACTTGACAACGTATATATTCAACCCACAGATAACATGAAGAGATCATATTCTGGTCCCTGTAGGGCAAAGAAAAGAATCAGATGCTCATTATTTCTTTGCCTTTTTTGATAAAACAGTAAAACAGGAAGGAAACAGAACATACCCTAGTTCGTTCTGTGTATTTCTTCAGTGCAGCGTTAACCTTCCTACAAATGAAAATCAGCTCGGCCTTGAAATCTTGCTTTATGTATAACAAGACCATGGAGGCTCCCTCCGAAAGTATAGGAACGGTCTTAATAGAACAACAGGAAGTGGATGATTCTTGTGATAACATCAACGCTGCACATCAAAAATCCCACAAGTTTTCTGCGGCAATGGCTGTGTCAGCTAGGTAAGGTGCATCCTAGGAACAGTTGACGCATAAAAATTCACCAGCGCATCACGATCTGGATGATGTGCAGCGGCGGCTGCAGCCTTAAATCCAATGTCCCTGTCAAAATTATTTTTTTGCGTCTAGAGACAGTGCGAAAGCAGGAGCGGAGAAAAGCAACAAGCCCACGGAGGGATCTGCATGCAACATAAACCACGCTCCTTGAGCAGATGATGCCAACTTCGAACTCTTCTTCTGCAGGGAAGATGGTCTCATACCATACGGTACTGAGAACAATGTTGTGTGCAGGGTTCAGCAAGGAGCCATAGCAATATCCAGCCTTGAGTCCCCTCTAATAGCGCTGGCGCAAGTCGTACCTCGGCAGCAAGGCAAGAACGAGATACAGTCCATAGATCTTTTCAACCAGGGTGTTCAAAGATTTTGTGCGCACGAAAGGCAGCTGCTTGATCTTCTTCTGATGTAACTAAGGGGCAGTAACTCTGTCAGAGTCTGGATATCCTGGCCCGTGCATGAGTAATCCATGGAGGTTCTCAACATCAATGCAGGAGAGGCGGCCTTCCATGGCAAGGATCTGAGAAGCGAGCGAGTACGACCTGTTGACGAATGTTTTGGGCTTGGGTGCCACGCCGCTAGGGCGGCGCATCTGATGGCGGCTTTGGTGGTCCGGGATGCGAAGCTGAAGGCCTTAGACTTACGATCCTCCTCAACGAGCCGCACGGCAGCAAAGGGGTCGGCCTTGGCCAATCGGAGATACTGCAGCGCCTCCCAGGTGGGTGTTAGCGCCCGGGACCGTGTCCGGGCCCTCTCGCCCGGGAACTCGCATGCGCCCGGGTCAGCTCCCGTGCCCGGGCCCTCGTGCCCGGGACCTCACGCCCGGAGTCAGCGCCCGGGCCCTCGTGCCCGGGAACTCGACTGCGCCCGGGTCAGCGCCCGGCGCCCACGGTCAGCCGGAACCTCCGGCCGGGAGCAAATGCACGCAAGAACACGCTAGACAGAGTTTGGTGCTGCCCCAAAACCACACTTCATTTTCTGTTCTTTCCTTCTCCTTTTATAGCGAATATACAAGTGCACAGCGTCCGCACGTCGCGCCCACGACCGTTGGCTGGCGTAGCTGCTTGCCGAGCTGAAGAGCGAGCACCGCACGGCTTTCATCCTCAAGATGGATAGCCAATCGGCTATTGCACTCAGTAAGAATCCCGTTTTCCATGATCGCAGTAAACACATAGATGTGAGATTTCATTTTATCCGGGAGTGCGTTGGAGATGGGAAGCTGGACATTGAGCACGTCCGCACTGAGGAGCAGATCGCTGACATACTGACGAAGCCACTGGCGCGTGATCGCTTCTGTGAGCTACGTGTGAAGTTGGGCGTCGTCAAGATCAGCAAGGAACTTCAGGCTTAGGGGGTGAAATGTAAGCATTGTAATCCTGAGTTCCCGCTCGTTTGTTCGTTTTTTTCTGTTAGCGTAGAGTTTGGGGCTCGGCTTGGATCGTTATCCTCCCGAGCACTGTTAGCTAATAATCCCGACCGTGGTGCGTTCCCGGTCGAGACGCATGCGAGTGTGTGTGTGTGTGGGCTGTTAGTTAAGCCTTGCATTGTAGTTAGTTAGGATCTCACGTCACGGGCGGACGCGTCGTGAGGCCGTAGAGAGAATGGAAACCACACTTCATTTTTTGTTCTTTCCTTCTCCTTTTATAGCGAATATACAAGTGCACAGCGTCCGCACGTCGCGCCCACGACGTGTCCATCCCACGTCCGTGACATCGCTCACGAACCATCGTACAGACGCGTACATGTCCGTGACGTCGCCCACAAACCATCGTACAGACGCGTACACGAGCCATTCTCTCTACGGCCTCACGACGCGTCCGCCCGTGACGTGAGATCCTAACTACAGTGCAAGGCTTAACTAACAGGCCACACACACACGCTCGCATGCGTCTCAACTGGGAACGCACCACGGTCGAGATTATTAGCTAACAGTGCTCGGGAGGATAACGATCCAAGCCGAGCCCCAAACTCTACGCTAACAGAAAAAACGAACAAACGAGCGGGAACTCAGGATTGCAATGCTTACATTTCACCCCCTAAGCCTGAAGTTCCTTGCTGATCTTGACGACGCCTAACTTCACACGTATCTCACAGAAGCGATCACGCGCCAATGGCTTCGTCAGTATGTCAACGATCTGCTCCTCAGTGCGGACGTGCTCAATGTCCAGCTTCCCATCTCCAACGCACTCCCGGATAAAATGAAATCTCACATCTATGTGTTTACTGCGATCATGGAAAACGGGATTCTTACTGAGTGCAATAGCCGATTGGCTATCCATCATCGTGCGGTGCTCACTCTTCAGCTCGGCAAGCAGCTGCGCCAGCCAAACACCTTGACAGGCCGCCGTCGTCCCTGCAATGTACTCCGCTTCGCAGGACGATAACGCGACGACCTTCTGCTTTTGCGACTGCCAAGTCACTGGGCAGGAGCCATAGAAGAACAACACGCCAGTGATGCTCTTCCTTGTATCAATGTCGCCGCCCATGTCGGCGTCGCTGTACCCCAGCAGCTTCAGCTCCTGGCCACTGTGCTTGTAATGGCAGCCGTAGTCGATCGTCCCTGCGATGTAGCGCAGGATTCGCTTCACCGCGCTAAGGTGCTCGGTGGTAGGGTGCTCCATGAAGCGGCTGACGTAGCCAACGGCGAAGGCAATGTCCGGCCTTGTGTGTACCAAGTACCGGAGGCAGCCGACAAGGCCCCGGTACTCAGTGGTGTCCACCGGCGCCGTTGTACTCGCTTTCGACAGCTTCAGGCGGGGCTCCATCGGAGTGTGGCATGGGTTGCAGCTGCCCATGCCGGCGCGCTCCAAGATCTTGCGCGCGTACGCCGCCTGCAACAATTTGATGCCATCGCGCCCCTGCTGCACCTCAATTCCCAGGTAAAAACAGAGTAGACCAAGATCGCTCATTCTAAACCTGGAAGACATCCGCTGCTTGAACTTGACGATCTCGGAGGCGTCGTTCCCGGAGATGATGAGGTCGTCGACGTAGACCCCCACCAGCAGCCGAGACGCGCCCTTGCCGCGGGCGTAGACGGTGTGCTCCGACGTGCTGTGGCTGAAGCCGAGTGCCACCAGCGTCTCGTCGAGTTTCGCGTTCCACGCGCGCGGTGCTTGAACGGAGACCATAGAGCGCCTTGTCCAGGCGCAGCACCTTGTTCTCGTGCCCGACGACGGTGAAACCGGGAGGCTGGCGGACGTACACCTCCTCGACCAGCTCCCCGTTCAAGAATGCGGACTTCACATCCATGTGATGCACCGGCCACCCCTCCTGGACAGCGAGCGCAAGCAGCAACCGCACGGACTCAATGCGAGCCACGGGCGTGAACACCTCGTCGAAGTCCATGCCCGACTGCTGGACGTAGCCCTTCGCCACGAGCCGAGCCTTGTGCTTGATGGCCTCGCCGGCGGCGTTCTTCTTCACCTTGTACACCCACTTCAGACCGATCGGGCGATGACCGGGCGGAAGGGGCACCAGACGCCAGGTCTGGTTGCTCTCGATGGAGTCCATCTCCTCCATCATGGCGCGGCGCTAGGACTGGTGCTGCTCAGCCTCGGCGAAGGTGGCTGGCTCCTCCTCGATCTGCAAATGAACCTCGGCAGCCACCTGGCGCGCGGCGTAGCCCGACGGTGTCGCTGCCCTAATGACGTTGTCGATGGTGCGATACCACGGCTCGACGTCGTCATTGTCGGCGTCCAAGTACTCCTCCGCATCCAGAGGTGGTGAGACGAACTCAGGTTGGGGCAGTGGGGACGCCGGTGGTACTGGAGTTCCGGGCGCCGAGGCAGCGGGCGACTGCACAGATGTGCCCGCCACGGGTACGCCAGGGCTCGATGGGGCGCCGGAGCCTGAAGAAGGTGGCAGCGTCGGTGAGCCAGGAGCAGGGTCGGCGCCGAATTGATCGGACCCTAGGTCCATCGTGCGGTACTCGATAACGAAGTCCGCAGCCGCGCCCATGTCTTCGTCCTCCCAGGTCCAGGAGGCCGGCTCGTTGAAGACCGCGTCCCTGGACACAACGGCGCGCCGCGACGCCGGGTCGTAGAAGCGCCACGCCTTGGAGCCTGGCTCGTAGCCGATGAAGACCACCGGTGTACCGCGATCGTCTAGCTTCTTCAGGTTCGGCTTCGTCGCCTTGATGTACGCAATGCAGCCGAATGTGCGGAGGTAGTGGATGTCGGGCCTGCGACCGTGCCAAGCCTCATACGGTGTCATGCCGTCGACGGCCTTGGTGGGCGCCCGGTTCAGGAGGTATACGGGCCTCTCCCCAGAACATCGCCGGCATGTTCCGGCCCTTTAGCAGGCTGCGCACCATGGTGACGACCGTCTGGTTCCTCCGTTCGACAACACCGTTCTGCTGCGGCGTGTATGGTGCGGTGTGCTGCCGCTCGACGCCACGGTCGGCGCAGTAGGTCTCGAACTCGACAGAGGTGAACTCGCCACCATTGTCTGTCCGCAGAACGCGTAGACGCCGGCCTGTCTCCACCTCAACACGCGCCTGGAACATCTTCACGGCGGCAAGGGTGTCGCTCTTGGTAGCGAGTAGCGCCACCCACATGTACCTGCTCCGATCATCAACCAGCAGGAGGAAGTACTTCTTACCACCGGGGGTCGCCGGCGTGATAGGGCCGCACAGGTCACCATGGACCAGGTCCAGCAGCCCCTCCGCCCGCCGCTTCGCCTGCGACGGGAACGGACTCCTCTTGAGCTTGGTGGTGACGCAGTCGGCGCAGAGCTGGTGTACGTGCTCGATGTGCGGCAGCCCATGCACCATGCCCCGCTGCTCGAGCTTCCGTAGGGCATCGAAGTGGAGGTGGCCGTAGCGCTCATGCCACAGCCACGCGCTGTCACTGGCACGCGTGGACAGGCGGAGTGGCCGCCCGATCTTCACGCGGAGCAGGTACAACCGGTTCGCCGAGCGCTAGACTCGCGCGATCAGCCGGCCCTCGTCGTCGTGGATCCGAAGGACGCCGTGCTTGGTGTGGACGTCGCAGCCCCCCTCGTCGAGCTGGCCGAGGCTGATGATGTTGGTGTTCAGCCTCGGGATGAAGTACACCCCCGTGAGCGGGAGGTGCTCGCCGGTCTTGCCCTCAAATAGTACGGTGCCGGATCCCTCGATTGCGACTTCCGAGCCGTCGCCGAACTTGACGGTGCCACAGATCGCCGTGTCGATGTCGATGAAGGCGCTCCTGCAGCCTGACATGTGATTGGTGGCCCCACTGTCGAGGTACCAGATGCTGTCGTCGTGCTCCGCCTCGTCATCGAGCTGCGCGAAGACTTTCTCCTTCACGACGCGCAGGGGACGGCGCTCTGGCGGATGTGGAGTCGCGGCGGCGTGTGGTGGAGGCGGCGCGTTGGGGAAGACAGTGGCTCGAGCCATCAGTAGGGTTGGCTCTGTGTCCTCTTCAGCTTGCGTGATGTGGGCCTCTCCCTTGGGCTTGCTGCGGCAGCCCTTGGCCCAATGGCCGTGTTTGCCACAGCGCTTGCATTGGTCTCGGTCATACCCTTGTCCACCGCCGGACTGGGCCTTGCCGACGCGCTGCCCGGAGCTCTCGCCCTTTCCGCACCCACGACCGCGTGAGCGACCGCCGCGCTTCTTGCCACCAGCGCCGCCCGAATTTCTCCCGCCGCCCTTCTCCTCGGACTCGCGGAGCTTGAGCCTGGCGAGCCATTCCTCCTCGCAGAGAAGCAACCGGCCCTGGTTGTCGACGGTGGGCGCCGGCTTGTGGCGCTGCTCGACGGCACGCAGTCTCCCGGTCACCTCCTCGACGGAGATGGAGCTGATGTCGAGCAGTGTCTCGATGGAGATGGCTACCTGTTGGAGATGCTCGGGGATGACCTGCAGCATCTTGCGGACCACCTCAACATCGGCAATGTCGTCGCCAAGGATTCGGAGGTTGTTGGCGAGCCCGGTGATGCGCACGGAGAAATCTTCCGCCGTCTCGCCTTCCTTCCACGCCAGCGTAGCAAACTCGCGTCGGAGCTGCTGGGCGTTCGACTCGCGTACGCGCTGCACACCGACGCGGATGGTCTTCACCGCCTCCCACGCAGCTTGCGCCGTGCGCTTGCCACGAAGCGAGGACAGCATCTCCGGCGGGACGGAGCGCAGAATGGCCGCCATCGCTAGGCGGTCGTCGCGGTACTCGATGACGTCGTCCTCCTCAGGCTCGATCGCGTACCAGATGCCCTGCGCCTCCATGTTGACCTTCATCAACATAGACCACTCCTGATAGTTGGAGCGAGTCAGCATAGGGTACTGCATTGAGGCGCCGGCGCCGGTCTTCCTGACGGTCCGCTGGATGATCACTCCAGCGGCACGACGACCGCGGCGTGGGATAGGCGAGAGCGAGGGGCGATGGCGATGCGGTGGGGTGTGCGACCTGCCGCCGCGCGGCTCTATTTGCACCGACATCAGGTCCCTGACTCGATGTGCTCTGATACCAATTGTTAGCGCCCAAGACCGTGTCCGGGCCCTCTCGCCCGGGAACTCGCACGCACCCGGGTCAGCTCCCGTGCCCGGGACCTCGCGCCTGGCGTTCGCGCCCAGGCCCTCGTGCCTGGGACCTCGCCCGGCGCCCACGGTCAGCCGGAACCTCCGGCCGAGAGCAAACGCACGCAAGAACTCGCTAGACAGAGAGTTTGGTGCTGCCCCAAAACCACACTTCATTTTCTGTTCTTTCCTTCTCCTTTTATAGCGAATATACAAGTGCACAGCGCCCGCACGTCGCGCCCACGACGTGTCCATCCCACGTCCGTGACGTCGCCCACGAACCATCGTACAGACGCGTACATGTCCGTGACGTCGCCCACGAACCATCGTACAGACACGTACACGAGCCATTCTCTTTACGGCCTCACGACGCGTCCGCCCGTGACATGAGATCCTAACTAACTACAGTGCAAGGCTTAACTAACAGCCCACACACACACGCTCGCATGCGTCTCGACCGGGAACGCACCACGGTCGGGATTATTAGCTAATAGTGCTCGGGAGGATAACGATCCAAGCCGAGCCCCAAACTCTACGCTAACAGAAAAAACGAACTAACGAGCGGGAACTCAGGTTTACAATGCTTACAGTGGGGAGGTAGGGGAAGCAGGAGACGAGGAAGGCGACGAGCGCTTCGAGTGACCGCAGCGGTATTCTCATCTCGCGGAGGCGGCTGTGATTCGGCGGGCAGCAGGGGACGTCGCTGGTGTCGGCGACGATCCGGGCGAGCGCCATCCGCCGCCTCCTCGCCGCCGTCTTGCCGTCCGTCATGGGCTTACGCGGCGTGGGATCAGCCGGCATCTCCTCCACCCGCAGCCGTTCCAGCGCTGCCGCGTAGAACCCGTTGATGGCATCCAGCAGCGCCGTTCTGTTTCGCACGATATGCTCTTCGTGGTCATATCTGTAGGGGCGCTCGACGAGGGGAAGTCTAGCGGCGCCGCTCCGGCGATGTTTGCGGGCCATGATCGGAGACGCGCTCACTCCGATCTGCGGATGACACAGGAGACGGTTTTGCTCTTCCTCGAGATCGATTCCTTCGAAAAAAATATCCACAAAGCAGATGAGACCACCTGGTGGGCGAACTGCGCCTGCACCGACCCCGCCGCCGGCCGCCGGCCGCCTCGTCCCTTCTGCTCGCGGCTCGTGGCAATGCCTCGTTATCGCGCCGCTCCGCCGCTCGCCTGTGGGCCAATCTGGATCTACCAACTGTAGCAATCCACAACTTCCGTTCGATGGTCGATTTGGATCGCTACCAATATAAACAATCCAAATTTTGGTGGGTTTACCAATTATTTTGGTCCGTATTTGTTGTCGGATCACGCCCGAGATACAAATTTTCCCAATTTTTTTATTTTTATATTTTTTATAAAATATTTATAAAAATATATTTTCATTTTAAAATTTTATAAAAATATACTTTCAATGCCCTCTGAAAACGTCCTCCCATAGAACAATTTGATGACGTGGCAGACGGCCCTCTGGCCATTAAAAAACCGTCCTCTAAGTGAGCGGCAAGGGGGCCGTCTGAAAAACTGCCGGCCACGGGGCCAACGTTTTTGCGGGTGGCCCCCTTGCCACCCTCCTAGAGGGCAGTTTTTTAATAGTCAAGGGGCCGGCCGGCCATTTTGTATGTGACCCCCTTGCCGCTCTCTGGAAGAGTGGTTTTTTTGGCAACCAGGGAGCCGCCTGCAAAATGGGGGCGGTACAGAACCGCCCAACAGTTCTAGGGAGGTGGCGGTCGGACCGGCTGCCTCAACCTGGTCGGACCAGCCGGGTACAGAACCGCTTGAAAGTTGTGTCTATTTCTCCCTAACGCGCGCTACCTACCTTAAAACAATCATAACTTTTGCATACGGTCTCGGAATCGAACAAATAAGTACTCTGCGGACATCTGCAGAAAATTGGACATCCGCTTCTCCCCGACTTTGTCTGGTTTGTCCGAAAATTTTTTGCGAAATTCGGCCGAGAAGATTGAGTTTTCGAGATCCGAAGTTTTAGCATGGTTTTTAAAGTACGCTCACAATTTTCTACAGGCCACATCTTACATCGGTTTGAGCTGCACCTTCACGAGATTTTGCTATTCTTGAGTTCCTAGTTGAAAAAAAAATATCAAAAAAAACAAAGTGGTCATTTTGCAGGCGTCCCCCTGGCCGCCCAAATACCGCCCTCTAGGAGGGCGGCAAGGAGGTTGCCTGCAAAACGCAAGCTACGGAGGGCCGCTTGCAAAAGTGCTGACAGCCGTCGGCCGCCCGGCCTACGGTCGTTAGCCACGTCATCAAATCGTCCTTTGAAAGGATGATTTTTAAAAAACGCCCTCCCAGAGAGCATTGGGAGTATATTTTTATAAATTTTTGAAATAATTGTATACTTTTGTAAATATTTTATTAAAAAAATATAAAAATAAAAAAATTCCAAATTTTCCGTGGGCTAGTTCGGAACTTCGGGTCGCTACCGATGGGCTTAGTCATCTGTCCCAGATAAACAGGCCCAATAAAGCTAGTGGGCTAATTCTTTTAGGCTCTGAGGCTTTCATAATTTTGTTGCAGGCTTGCAACCCAATCTATGAAGCCAAAAATTTAGTGGGCTGATTGTCGGAAGAGCAGGCTTGAGCGGGCCAACAGGGAAAAAGTTTATGTTATATCTCTCAACTATAGGTCGAGTTTCAATTATATCCCTCAACTATAAACCCAGGGATATATCGTCCTTTAACCTCTAAAATCAATATAAATGAAGTCCTTCAACAGTATTACGAGCGGTTTTGGCTAACGTGACATCTACGTGGCATGTTGGCTCGGTCTTTTAGGTGATGTGACACTTACGTGCATTACAGTTAGAAAAAAATAAAAAATATATATTAGAGCCCACAAGTGGTAATTATACCAAATTAAGAGAATTTATGAGACCCACATATCAGCCACATAAAAAAATAAAAAAACATCTCTTCTCCCTTTCTTCCTCTCTCTCTATGCCCCTCCTTTCCTAGAGCATGTAGCTGCACAAGCGGTTTATCGACGCAGTGGCGCACCTCGGCATCAAGAATGCCGTCTCTAAGACGATAATGCAGCTGATGAGCGTCGACGGCCTCACGCGTGAGAACGTCGCCTCCCACCTCCAGAAGTACCGCCTCTACCTCAAGCAAGGGTCGGCAATGGCGTTGGGGGCAGTGGCAGAGGAGGAGGCATCGGCGGGAGCCACTCCTCTGGCTCGGGAACCGACGCCGCCACGGGGCACCTCTTCGCCGCCGGGCCGGTCCCCTTCCTCCCACCAGGCCGAGCCCTCGCCGGCGGAGACCCGTACCCGCCTGTACTCCAGCTTTGCCTCCCGACGCCTAGCGAGGCACGCGGTGCTATGGCCGTCGCCCGCCCGGACGTTGCCGAAGAGGAGGCCGGGTCGCCACTGGGCCCTTCCCGCTGCCACCATGCCAAGGTTGCCGCCGTTTACCGCCTGCCGTCTGGATCTGGAGGCAGGGGGCGCTCGACCCCGCGGCGCAGGAGGGGGAGGCCCTCGCCGCCGGTGCGGTCTACATCCCAGCTGTCGCCACCACCGTCATCCCTGCTGCTCCCGGCGGGGAAGCCCCTCTGCTACTCCCGTATGAGGAGCAAGAACCAAGGAGGTGGATGACGCCCAATCTGGAAGGGGGCTTCTAGACCGGGCTCTTGATTGGGCCCACGGGTGACCTCGTCGTGCACACACCAGTGGAAGCCCTGCTCTCGCATGGCCACCGAGCTCCCTCTCTAGCTGGCCGCGGCCGTGCTCGAGCTCGACGAGAGAGGAGGGGGGCAAAGAGGCCATGGTGACAGGAGCTGCGCTCGCCGGGATCGATCCGAGCTCGCCGGGAGCCGTCGCCGGTACGAGCTGAGCTCGCCAAGAGAGAGACAGAGAGCGCTAGTGAGGAAGGGAAGAGGGAGGGGAGGAAAAAGAAGAGAAAGGGCACTGACATGTGGGCTCTCAATTATTTTTAATTTTTTTGTTTACACGAATCGTGGCCAAGTTCCCGGCAGGAAAAGCGTGCCACGTGGCGCAGCGTGGATCCAGCGTTCGCGCCCCTCCTGCAGCCATCGGATCGTGGATCGACGGTGAGAGATCGTTGAGGTAGGCTCGTTGTAATATACGCTGTTTGAGGGGTTTTTTCTGCAAAAGCGCTAAATGCCTTGCTTCTCGCCTCGCCGTCGCCCTTTCCTCCTGCTCAGCCGGGTCGCCGCCGACCTCCGCGTCCTCCCCGCCGCACCGCCGTCCCTCTAGCCCTTCCCGCCTCCACTTGCAGCCTCTTCTCCGCAGCGGCGGGTTCCCCTAACGCCATGGACACGGACTCCTCGGAGCTCTCCTCCGCCACGATCTCCGTGGCGGCGCGTCGAGGGGTGGCGGCCGGCGCACAGAACTAGGGTTGGCCTCTTCACTAGCGCTGTTGCGGGGAGCGCCGCACAGGTGCGTATACATCCACTCCATCCCTATCCTCATTCCATAGATTCTCAGTGTGGGTATACGGCTGTGCGCCCGCGCGTGGGAGGGAAGGGCCTCGCCGGCACGTAGGAGTAAGCGGCTTCTCGTCGTCACCATCCCTACACGCCCATCCTCCTCCTCTCTCGATCCCCTCCTCTCCGCCGACGTGCCCCGCCGCCTTCCCGCTCTCCCCTGCCGCCTCCTCCTCCTCCCCGTGCTCTGCCTCCGCCTCCCCGAGACCCACGCGCGCCGCGGTGTCAAAGTACGTCCTCATCGGCTCCACCCAATCCCTAGCCCCGCCGTTACCGCCTCCACCTCACATCCCCCGCCGGCCATCGCCGAATCTGCACCGCCGCCGCCGTTTTTGCTTTTGTCCCTTCGTTCTTGTTTCAGGGTCTTCCCCAACCATTGAGACTGAAATTAGGAATATAAAATGTTTCAGATCGCTTGGTTGTCATAAATAAATTGCTAATGGTGTGTAATTGTTATTGGCAGGAGTTGGAGCAGGCGGTGGAATATTGATTATTATATGCATCTTCATATTTGCTTGCCACAATCGCAAGAAGAGGAAACAAACCCAAGATCTAAAAGATCTCATGCGTAGTGCGTCTTCAATGCAATCATACAGCAAAGACCTTGAGTTGGGTGGTTCTCCCCATATCTTCACTTACGAGGAACTTGAAGAGGCTACTGATGGATTTAGTGCCTCAAGGAAACTCGGTGATGGCAGTTTTGGAACTGTTTACAAAGGTGGGAAAATATGTTTGCAGAACTCCCTTGTTTATATAATTTCTCATCTAATCACTTCCTCATTAGCATGCCAAATAGCAAGCATAGGAGCTCTATTCAACTCTATTCTGCGATAGATGAGACTGCTCTTATTAACTTAGCAATAACAACACTTCCTTTCTGTCATTCAGGAAAGCTCCAGGATGGGAGAGTAGTTGCAGTGAAGCGCCTTTACAAGAATAACTACAGACGAGTAGAACAATTCCTAAATGAGGTAGACATCTTGTCCCGCCTAATCAACATACAATTAGTACCTACATAGTTGCTTCTCCAGTATTCCAAACCTACAATTGACCTCAAGATTCACATCATAATAAAATTTACATGCATGATGGTACTACTATGCTTTTCCAATGTTTTTTTGTTCTGCATTCTTCCTTTACTGTACTTTAACCATGCTAATTTACATCATAATAAAATTTGAACGTCTCCTTCAAATACCATGTATGGTGATAGTACTATGAACTATACATAGTGGTGCGCCAACAGGCGGGTACTCCTAATTAACAGGGAAAGGGCAGCGTCTGTTTGTTGATTTTGATGGCTACTGTCAAGTTTCAGGCCTTGTGGAACCATCCTGCTGGCCCCAAAACCAGTTAAGTTTGTTGTCATCATTTCTTTTTAATCCATGTTTCCTGTTTCACTTTGTCATGCACCTTTGCTCCTACCATCAGTGCATCTACTTTAAATATTTTGGAACTCTAAATTCTAGAACCTTGCATGGTATCAACTAAGCGAGGGCCATTTTTAACCTAACTGGGCCTTGCTATTTATTTTTAATATGGTGATATTAGTAAATTGAGGACACATTTTGACACTGTAACATTTATATTGATCTGATATATTGTGATTTACATATATTGCTGCAAGCACATCAGGCCCATGTCGTTCCAGAGTTAAGAAACTTGATACATATTGGTACATGCTACTTTTTTGCTGCGACTTTAGTTATGCATATGTTAGCTTTGTACATTCAAACTGTGGTAGCATTCATATGATTGGTTACTTGACCAAGATATTCTTTTACCCTTTCGTTTTAATTAGCCTGATATGTGGTTTGTGATGTCAAAGACCATACTCTAGATTTCATAAAAAGAAAAGAGGATACTCTAAAGTTTAGATTAGTGTGATGAACTACGTACAGCCTAACAATCTCCTATGTATTGCAGTTCATTTCTAGGCCCCGACGTTCAAATGGTGCCTCAACATCGCTAAAGTAGCTGACTTCACTAAGCCACCTAAAGAAATATTGTCACAGACCCAGGAAAAATATAAAAATAAAATCATGTAATAAAATATGAAATAAATAAATCATCTCCTCTTGTTGTGCATAGTTTATTTTCACTGTTTTTGGATCTTTATTGCATTTTCATAATCGGCTCATAAGCACTAAAGTGGACAAGAGAAAATTCTAAAAATAATTAATTCAGTGGAAAAATCTGGAAAAATTCTCAAAATTACTAAACATCACCCTAAGCCTACCTGAATTTTTCCAGGATTTTAAAACTTAATTTGGTACCTCAAATAAATCTCACAAGTTTGCTGGAATCTGGAATTCAAATCTTTAATCCACCCAACTTTGCAATTTCACCAAATAAATCCACAGTTTGTCACCCAGTGAAACTCTACCAGATTGTTCCCCTATGTACCCCCTACCACCAGTAAATTTTTCCCAGGGCTAACTCTCAAGAAAGTCACAAAAAATAATGAGCATCCCTGCACCAGAGCTAACTACAGCTAATCACTCTCTGAGCCGATCTTTGCTTTTTCACCAGGGCTAAGCCATAGCTAATCAGGCCTTGCCAATTGACCAGTGGACAAACCAAGTACCTCTCTATCTCTAGAAATTTTAGCCGAATTAACTTCACCTTCTAACCTACCCAAATGGCAAGAGAGAACCTGCTTGAATGTAGCAGCCTGGGACTTAGCCTCTGGCCCTATCCCCTTGTCTCTCTATCACTGACTGGTGGGCCCCAGTAATTGTGGACCCCACCTGTCATTGTCAGCACACCTCCAGCTCCCCGACCACGGCAGAGAATTGCTGCCACGACCACTCCACGCGTCGCCAACGCCCCTAGCCGACTCCAGCTCATCCCCACCGACGGCCTCGAGAGAAACTTCGCCCTTTTCGCCCTTCACCTCGCCAACATACCCTCTTTCACTCCTTCGTCATGTTCCATGCCCAACCGCAGTGAAAACGCCACTGGATAGCCGGCAACAGAGCTGTCTTCCCCAGCGCCGGAAGGTGTTCGATCGTCATCGTCGTCGTGCTGGTGAGCTTCCCAGCAAGTTATGCCCTGGAACGTGATCCTCTCACCTCGCCTGATCTATTTTTGCCATCTTCCTCCCAGGTCGCGCCGGTTGTCGCCACGGTCGCTGCCGCCTCCGCCTGTGGAGCACCGCCGCTAGGACATCGTCGCTATTTCGGCCACCCTAAACTACCGCAGGTCAAGCAGCTTCGTCAGCATCTTCCCCTCAACCACAGAAGCCAATCGCCCAAGGAATCCCCAAAAACCAAGCCCTGACGGAAGAGAATGGACATCTTTTTCCTCGGCACCGATGCAAAGCTATCGTCGCTGTTCTTGTCGATCCGGTGAGCTTCTAACCTTTTCCTCGCATCCACACCATATCTATGCTGTCCTCAACTCCATGCATGTGACGCTTTGGTCCCGCATGCGCCGGATTGAGCCGTCGAGGCCATTCCGAGGGTTTCGCCACGCCGCCGGAGAACCCTGTCGTCAT
Organism: Oryza meyeriana var. granulata; assembly: GCA_003991445.1. NCBI lineage: Eukaryota > Viridiplantae > Streptophyta > Magnoliopsida > Poales > Poaceae > Oryza > Oryza meyeriana. Next base: position 104,335 of record RYFJ01002024.1, on the reverse strand, counting down.
CGGGACTAACTGGACCTCGCCGGACCCAACACAAAGCATGGTGAGCTTCCTGCAACCTCAAAGAAGCCCCTGCATGCCTTGTCCTAGCCCAAACCGAGCCATAGCTCGACATGCATGCGCATGCCGAGACTTGATGCTGCTGAAGCTCGTCTCCGGCGAGCTACAGGCCACCTACCACAGCACCACCACCACCTAAAGGTGTGCAAGGACATGGAGTGCATTTTCTCTTTTGATGACGACCCCATCTGGGCCGCCGTTCGCCAGTGGCAAGGCCAAAACTGGGGCAGCCATGGTTATGTGCCTGTACCATGAGGCCAAGGACTTTGTTTTGAAAATTAGAATAAAACCAGGGTTCACACTGCAAAACATCCTTCTCACTGACAATGGACCAGGGATCTACATTGTCAGGGATCTATGAGTAATTAAACAAAAATATGAAGTACTCTTAATGAAAATTGTTTTCCACACGTGCAAGGACCCCGGGTTTAAACTCTAGATCTTCCGGGGGGTTTTTCTAGAAATTGTCTCACTTACATGTGGACCTGGTTGGATTTAAAATCAGAAGAACTAATAAAAAGATTTAAAGGCTTTTCTGTTGAACTGAAAAATACCCAAACTTCAAAAATGTATAATAAATTCATTTTAACTCCAAATGAAGCAAACTAAAATTTGTTAAAACCACAAAGATGTGAACTTTATTTTCATAAACTGAAACATGGCACTCTCTGTACATAAAACACCTCTAAAATTTTGTATAACATAAAATATACCTTAACATGTAAAATTTATAGGAAATTCATATTGGCTCCGAAAATTATGAACCTAGATCTGTTGGGCTTGTAAAAACATGCACTTCATTTCTGTAGATTAAAATCTGGCACAACCAGTACAGAGAACACCTCTAAAAATGTGTATAAAGTATAAATAACTAAAAATGTGTATAAAGTATAAATACCTTGTATAGTACATAGAGTGTATAATAACTTCTAAAAATTATAGAAAATTCATACTAACTTCAAATGAAGTGAACTAAGATTTATTGTACTCATAAAATTGCACTATTTACCACTGTAATGTAAAACTGGGTCAAATCACCACATAGAATACTTCCAAAACTCATGTGTGGTATAAATAACGTATTCTATCGTATTTAGACTTCAAACTCCTATAGCTTGCACATACTAAATCATAAAATTGAAATTCTTTCACCACAATTCATCTTAAACCATACTCAATATCACTGTAAAGATAAACTTGATAAAACTACCTCCCAACTTGCACGAACAATTAAAGTACATGTATAGATGTCGTAATCGCATATATAACTTCAAAAATTCATATGTCCCAAATGCAAAATGATAAAATAGAAATTCCTTCACTAAAAATCATCTAAAACCAGTACCCACCTACTGTGTGAATTGCATACATAATAGATCATGTTGTTTTCATATTATTGGTATTTATTTGCTTGTACGTTAAACTGTCTAGATATCGAGTTCGCGATTGGTGAAGTAGTGATTATAGTTGATGCACGAGTTGAGCAAGAGTAAGGCAAGTATTCACCCCCCCTTCTTTGAACAAATTGAATCCTATGTTTTAGGGAATGAAATATGTTGTTTGCAAATTGCATGAGTATTTAAATCTATCAATAATTAAAATATGGTTAAATGGTAGCTATGACCTATTTGCTGCATGTTCCACTTTGAAACTTGAATTACCTACTGTTTGAAACCTTAGAATTGATTAGAGTACTTTCTAAGTGCCCAAATGTGTATATACTTATTATGCCTCCAAATGCTTAGTCATGCTTAGAAATATACAATTAAACATTATGGATGCTTTATATTTGTTAAAATGGGCATTTTAATACTTCTGGACAGAGGTATATTCTCTGGTTATTTGTGAATAAAATGATGAAAACTTGTTTTAGACTCGGGCGACAAGTGGTGCGCATATTGTGATAGTTGCGTACCGATAGGGGGAGTGTTTGCCTGAGTCAGTTAAGGACCGAACTCTATGTCACCAACTAATGTATATAGTATAAACCACATGTATTGGTTATGGGACCGTCTTAGCCTATTAAGTTATTTATTTATCTAGCCTTGCATCCTGGTAAACCGAAGTAGTGAGAACTAGTTTGAGCGATAGTTCATAGGAACTACCCATGTGTCCGTGTGGAAACAGTTGTTCACCCACGGTATGGGCGTCTGAGTATATCCAACATAACGGTATGTGCTATGTAGAGGAAAAGATTGCCATGATACCAATGGTGTTTCTTGCTACGGCGTTAGGCATGGCGGGGCTCACCATCCTAACAGCACCGCGGTAGCGCCCTAGTGTGAGGTTTACACATATAGTGCTGGTGAAGGTTAGATAGTAGGCAATATAATAGCTTCGTTGTAACCTCTAGACCGCACTCAACATGTAGAGTGTAATAGTGCGTCGCGAGCACAAGACAAACTAGAGGATTCACATCATGTGGGTAAAGATATATACACTCTGCAGAGTCAAAACTAATCGATTAGCCGTGCTCACGGTCAAAAGCGACATGGTGAAATGTTATGAGTATAGTTTTATCCTTTCTAAATGTGCCTTGTGAAAATGGGATGCGGAATGGCTTACTTATGTTATATTTGAGCTTATGATGATGAATATGATGACTTGTTGCCATGGAAGGCAGTAAAAGATATATTATAATATGATGATAACAATTACTATGGTTTACATTATGTACATGGTTTAAATGCTTTATAAATTACCGTTGCAAAATCTTGTGAACTAAAACTTACTTTATGCTAAAAATGAGTTCACAAATAGCCCTTCTTTGATATAATATTGCGTGTAGTATGTTAAGCTTGGCCTTGCCAGTATATTTGTACTGACTATTGCTTTATTTCTATGATGTTGATTTAAACTTGTTGCAGGTTTAGTGTTGCTTAGATTGAGTGCTGCGCAGTACTCGTTTTTAGGATGGTTCTAACTAAGAGCCTACTCCTAGTCGGTTTGCTATGTGGTTGGGTAGACACGTAATCCGCTGAGCTCTATTTGGCCTGTCAGCCTATGTAATAATTTAGTTGTAATTTGGATTATCTATTCGTATTCTCTAAACTTGTTGATGTCAAATGCTTTGATGAAAATACGAGGCTAGTCACTTTTCCTGGGGACTAGCTAAGCATGAGTATGGGCTAGGATCAATTGAGATATTCGCTTAGTAGCCGTTTAGATTCGAGTCCTCTGTGGTATGTTGGTTGTCACCATCGAATGGTTTGACGGGCATATCTTGGCGAGGACTGATAAGGCTATTTTGTTGAGTATCTCATTTGTCCCGAGTCCGACACTTTGAGTTTGTGTCATCTTTATCACTCGCGATGTTAAGTTTGTTTTGAGGCGTGGTGGTTACAGTATTTATTTGGTTTTATTCGAGATCCTATCACTCCAATAGTTAGCGTTGACGTGACGAATTGCAAATGGTGCTTCACAAATATCGTATACCAATCTATCCATTCTAACCTTCCATAAAAAAAACACATACCAATCTTAATTTCTTTTGATATTAAGAAGTAAATTTGTTTGTAGGCAAGAGTAGAGGCATAGAGCTCAGTAGTGATGTTGATGACAAACAAGGTATCTATCTAACCGCCTGAAAAAAGGGTGAGATCATGCAATGTAGAAGCCAAAAAAATTGCTACTTGCTACTATTTTTTCAATGAAGTTGTTGTCTGATCAAGAAGCATTGAAGGATGGAGAAAGCAACAGTTTTGATATCGGCACCATAGAGTTCAGTGTCTTTGGGATGATATTTTTATTACTTTACCATTAATACGTTCCTTTAAATTACAACGTTATAGTATGAATTTTTTTCTCCTTAGTAAACAAATCGTAGTTATTTATTCATCTTTTAGACAATAATGGTTTAACCATGGGCAGAGGCCATTGGATACAATCTTCATTACCGTTGCATTAATCAGTTCTAATTTATATAGTGCAACAATTGTTTTGAGCTTGCTTTGCAATTAAAATATTCATGCTGCACTAATTAAAAATATATGGCCTAATATAATGTCCTCGGACCTCTGCCCTGCACGCGCGGCAGTTGGGCACGGCAAGGCCAACATTGTTATTTTCAGGACTTCATGAAGTATTTTGGGCTGGACTAAAATTGCCACTTTATTTTTAGGTAAGTGAAATGGGCACGTTGTTTCTTTGCATTGATAAGCCACTTTTTTTTTTGTTATTCACAGAGCTTTTAAGTCATAGTCTGATAGTTATTATTATTATTTACAGAGCTTCTAGAGTGATCCATATCTTTAGGATTAGATTGTCTAGAACTCTCACCTGAGTTTCATATTATCTTTGATGTTGTAATATACCCACCATAAAGTAATCCAAGAAGTGATCCAAGATTTTTCTCAATGAATGTTCCATGATTTCCGGAGCCCTTATTTTTGAGGATTTGGTTGTCTAGAACTCTCACCTGAGTTTCATATTATCTTTGTTGTTGTAATATATTCACTATAATATGGCTTGTTGTGCTCTTGGATGACAACTGCCTCCTTGTCTATTTTTTCATATGTGTTAGCGCATGTTGTAAATTAGAATAGTATCATTTCCTCTACCACGAAAAATTTTATGTAAGTTTTGAATCTCACACATTAACTAAAACTGCATATAAATAAGAATATTGGCCGACCCAATTACCTTAAGGGTGTGGCAAAGCTGCGTCAAGTTTTCTAGTGCCACCCAAGCTCCATGTAGATGTTACATAGGACGAAGACTAAATCAACATGCCACGTAAGCGCTATATAGGATAAAACTACCGTCTAAACCACCGAGGGATTTGATTTTACACTAGTTTTGATAGTTGTAAGGTTCTATATTTAGTTTTAACGGTTGAGAGAAACGAATAAAACTTTATTTACGGTTGAGGGCCATAAAGTGAGCTTTTTCTGGCCAAACGGTAGGCTCTCTAAATTTTTGGGACAATTTGGATGCAAGCATTATATGCGAACCAAATTTGGGCTGTGAGGCTGTTCTATTCGCCCACTTGTTTTGTCCACGCAAGAGACTGGAGCAGGCTGAAATTGGGTGGGCCAACTTGGAATGGAAGAGGAGCCCGACTACTATACGCTACTATTATAGTCTTAATCAAGCTATTATCAGAGACACCATAGTCTCCCATCTTATGTTTACTATCTCCGTTCTAAAATATAATAATTTTTAGAATTTAAATTTTATACTATAATATAAGTATTTCTACATTGATTCCTATTATTCATATCATTTTAATGATTCCAATCAGATTCTTAGAAAGAGAATGTAAGCAATTTAAAATTTAAAAATTAACAATTGAAGTGACTGAAAAGTAATCTTTTGACCTAATCTTAATATTTACTACAAAACGTATAAATTCTTATATTTTGGAACGGAGAGAATATTTTTTTTAAAAAAAAAACTAGTGTCATGACGGTGCATTGCAACAGGATCTAGAAAAATACGGATGAATGTTTTTATGGGATTTTAGTTTTACCGGTGGATCAATTTTCACGTGAAAACACTGGTTTTTTTAGTGGATGGTCTATTAGACAGGGTGGTTTGTGGGGGAAGTATAACGACTCTATTTTCATAGTCCTTTAGAAAAAGAACATAACACGTACCACCACACATGTACACTGTTGTACTGAATTCACACACACCCCATGAATATTTTACTTGCAATGATCTCGGGAACCCGAAACAGTCCGGATGAAGTTTGGTGCAACCTCACGGACCTCTAGGGTTGTCTAGTAATTTGAGGCCCTTGTGACTTGTGAGTAATGTAAAATGGGCCCTAAAATTGAAAAAATCATACAATCAAAGCATATTTTCGCTTAATTATACAAATTTAATACATGTTATTATTACAATACTTAGGAATATATTAAATACTAATGCTAAAAGAGTAAAGCACTACTTACGTGTAAAGTGACCTTATATTTTATTGATAAGCATTGAAATGGAAGTTCAATTAGATCTTCATACTTAATATTTCCTAAGATATCATTTTCAAGGGTTATTTCCATGTTCATGTATTAGGCTAAAAGTGATTTTTTTTTCTCCGATTTAGTACTTAATAAGTGGATTAAAATTTGGGGCACCAATTTTTTAGGGGCCTGTGCGGCTGGCCACCTTGCCCCGACCACTCAACGGCCCTGTTGGCCTTGTTTCAGCTTCTACTTCCTCCCCGTTTCTTGCAAGCATGGTTAGAAACCTCATCTACAACCATTTCATACTTATCGATTTATCAGCCATGAAAAAAAAGGTAAATTTTAAAATTTAGTTTTAATATTAATTTTATCATAGTTTATTTTTTAGGTTTGACTTTTAAAAAACGATTAATAAAAATATTAAAGTTTAATTCATAAATTATTTTCGGTTGCTTCATTTCTATATATTTCTCTGATCTTTGACTGTCATAGCTCAACAAAGGATCATTACATTCATCCATTTATTGCATAAAGCAGCAGATGAGTAATCACATTCAGGCATCGGGGAGGGCGACGAAGTGACGATGTCGAGATGGAGACCGGAGAAGCGCAACGTGCAACAGTAAACCACATCGTCTTCACTTTGCAGCAGGCAAAACGTCATATATAGGCTGATTTGGAGCAATCGTTACAGGGATATCTCACCTTTCCAGATTCCTAGTAGGACTATAACTCGTGACGTTTGACCTTTACTACTACCAGCGGCCTAGCGGCCGTACGTACTTGCTCAGTACACATTGTACCACCACCAAAAAGAGCTTTGCCCATGCACTCGGCCACTCCTCGTCGTCCTCGCCGTCCCGACTCCCCGTGCCGCAAATAATCGGACCGAGGACAGCGCAGCACCCCGGTCGCAGCTGCAGTCGAGTCGAGACGAGACGACGTTGTGAATAGCCCCTAGTCGCCTCGCCTGCCAATCGCGTCGCGTGCAGCCAGCGAGGCATGGGGCAACGCGCAGCGCATCTCCAAGTGCGCGTACGGCAGGCCGGCCGGCTGCGCGCGCTGGGCCAAAGGCAAGCGACGCACGCGCCGCACAGTACGCGCGCAGACGCTGACTCAGACAGAGAGAAAAGAAAAGAAAAACGGGGAACAGAACAGCGCCTCGTCCTCGAGACGGCGAGTGCGAGGAGAGCAGCTAGCACACGCTCCTGTAGACAATAATTGGCCTTAGCCTGTCCTCGCGCCGCGCTGCGGCTATGGGCGGCCAAGTACGGAGCACGCGACGACGACGATGGAACGGCAGTGTGGTGTGGCCGTGTGGGGGGCGAGCCGAGGCAGCCGGCCGAAACGACACACGCAGGCAGCGGGGGCGCGGGCCGGGCAGGGCGGCAGCATGTACCGGCCGGTGTGGCATGCAGGCTGGGCAGCGGGCAGGCAGAGCCATGCAGGGAGCGGCAGGGCGTGTGTGGGGGCACGCACAGCGCCAAAGGGAGAAGCCCACTTGCCGGGCGGATGCCGGCCGGCCGGGGGCGCTTGGTGGGTGTGGTACCGCGCGCGCGCGCGTCGGGAGATCCAATGGGCGAGCGGGCGTGGGGCTGTGCTGTGCCTGCCATCGCCTCCCGCCGCTCTGCCCGCCTCCTTTATGGCAAAACGTTTTTACCTGCGTGCGTATAGTACGTGCTAGGAGTAGTAGTGTACTACCGCCAAGCCAGCTGTGGATGTGATATATAGTGGCGTAGTGCCATGTGCTATGGGTTCTTCTTGGGGATTTGGGAGATGTGACCAGAATTCTTGGATGACGTGGGCTATGAAAATAATTTCTGTTAAACTGAAGCATTTCAAATCTACATTTTTAATCTAAAAATGCTTACAAGCCCAAAACATGCTTGTCTAGTACAATCCAATTCCAACTCAAAGTAAAGCGTTTCTAGAGGTACAGATATCCAGCTCTCACTACTTGTGCTTTGGGTCATGAGCTCACGAACAAACACGTTTTCTCTATGATGGTGCAATCGTTCGTGTGCTTCATAAATTAGGACTCATGCTATTAGGTGCCAAAAAGTGGTTTGCAATATCGTGCGGTTACCTCACAGTTATTTCGGTTATCACGTGTAGTAACCATCTCAGTTTTTGAAACCTTATAGTTTTTCGTGGTATCTGTGTGTTACCTATGATACCGCTGAGTGCTATTAACCCCACTAAAACAATAAGAAAAACCTAGTGCCATCTCATCAGCGACCTTCAAGCAGGTAGGTAGTCCAAAAATCGTTGAGAAGATAAAAGAGACCGCACTGTATCAACAGATCTCTCGAAAGACGAAAGTTATTGAAAAAAAATCTCAGCCGACTGGCAAAACCTTTTGCTCTACATGCAATTAGCTGTTAAGGTTTACGTACGATCAAGTGCTGCTCATTACATGCAAATTTAACTCGTAGAAAACATAAAGTCGTAAACTTGATTTACTGTGTACGAGGGTTGGTTAGACTATTACCATTACGTGGTTTCTAAGAGTAATATATTATTTAAGGATATTTAAGTTAATGGATGAAACTACTACTCCCAATACAAAAATTCATTTTACAGTTTCATATGCTAGCATATCATTTAAATGTTGTATCTACATGATTAATGGGAGTTAATAAAATATGTGAAGATGAAACGTATTGAAAACAGTGAGCACCAATTTTATCCTAATGAAACTGATCTCATCTTTCTTCTCTTTAATTCTTTGTTATGTCATTATATATATATATGTTAATTTGTCATCCTATTTAATGTGCATGAAATCTCTATGAAACATGTCCTAGCATTAGCCTTATACCGACTTACCGAGCATACATATATATGTAGAAGCTTGCCTCGTGCTACATTTAAGCACGCATATGCATATTGTTCGGCAAGAAGCTAGCAATGAAATGAAATGCATGTTCCAGGTACGATATTATATGAAGGACTTAAACAAAACACACACTTCGATCCACGAAAAACAAACAAAAGGATCGATCGAGGAGGATATATAATGGCACACTATATGAAGTCTGGATCGAACGACACCCAACGGTCAGTTAGCTGCTAGCTTCTTTTCCTCTTTAAGCCAGCCGCCGTGGCCGCACCGTCCTGATCCCCGCCGCCGGCCTCAACCACCGCCGCCGCTGCCTCCGTCAGCTTGGACAGCAGCTCACCGGCGGTTTCGGCGAGAACGAAGATGTTCCGCGCCGCGGCGTCGATGAACCCCTCCTCAACGCCCTTGTCGAACAGCGAGAGTAAGCTGTTGTAGTAGCCGTCCACATTGAGCAGTCCCACCTAACAAAACAACACAACAATATTAATTTAGAGCATTACCAACAAAAGCCTACAAAACTATTTTCAAAATTCTCTTTTTAATATCCCTAATAAAATTTTTAGCTATGATCAGATTACTCACTCCACCAATAACTTAAAAATTCTAATAATAAAAAGTAGGTCCACCCAAAACACAAAACAAATCGTACACCTCCTCCCCGCGTGATCCCTCTCCCTGCTCCCATGCGTCGTGCTCGCACGAGCAAATTGAGAGCGAGAGCTCTTTCTAAGAGAGCGAGAAATAAGAAGGGGATTTTAATTTTTTAGAATATATTTAGAGTACTGTTGGATGCTAATTTTTTCTTATAAACCCAAAATTTTAGGATTGGGATCTTTGGAGTTTCTGTACCATGCTCGTATATACTAAGTATGTTGTTAGTTAATTCATTCGGAGATCATATCGAAAATGATTAGGCATGGAGAATGACGGCCTAGCTAAGCTAAGCTATCTATCAATCTAGCTAGCTAATCCCTATCCACCGGCCACGGATAATAAGATTATAAAATGCAAATGGCAGTTAAATACGACAAACTAAGATAAGCTAATTAAGCTAGCTTAATTTACCGGTTTGTTGTGGATCCCCAGCTGCGCCCACGCTATGATCTCCAGCAGTTCTTCGATTGTCCCGTAACCGCCTGCGCATTACGCGGCAATTATAAGTTGTCAATATAGCTGAGATCTCACACGCCTAGCGCTAGCTTGCTATACCTAATTGCCGTTTGTGTTTGCATCGTTGTTAATGAGGCAGGAGAGAGAGGTTGACGACGACCTCACCTGGCAGGGCGATGAAAGCGTCGGCGTGTTTCGCCATTTCTGATTTGCGCTCATGCATGTCCCTGACCACTTTCACCTCTCCCAACGTCTCGCCTGACACCTAGGCTTGCACAAAATCACACTCAGAGAGAAAATAACACACGTTCCATATGTGCAGTAAAAAAATTAATAAATCTTTTACGACGAGCAGGTTGGAGTACTTTTTCCAGATAAAGATTCGCTTTCTATACCTCTTCAGGCAGGAGAGCACTAGGGATAACCCTGCATGAGTTTACAGATGGATCAGCCGATCAATCAATCACGCTCAGGTGTAGTGAGCCAGCGACAGTTCATTTGCGTACCCGAGGACGTGGCGGCCGCCTTCGTGGACGGTCTTGGAGACGAGGCCCATCAGGCCGCCGCTGCCGCCGCCGTAGACCAGATCGAGCTGCCTCTCCACCTGCAGGCGTGTGTATATATAAGTCCGCTTCAATGGAGGCATGGAGGTGCTCGTCAGTGGAAGCTAGGAGGGTAAAGAGCATAAGGGGAGGGGGAAGCTTGGGGCGCCGGAGACAATTCGCTGGAGAGAATATTGTGTCTGGACATGCTCGGCGCCATGGACAATGGCATTGGAAACTCAAGCTTGGATGGATGACTATACTGACGAGTGACGACGACTCACCAGCTGCTTTCCGAGGTCGAGAGCGGCAGCGCTGAAGGACGGCCGGTTGCCCGGCCTGCTGCCGCAGAAGACGCAGATCGTTCGCACCGAGCCCCCGCCGCCGCCGCTGCTCTCCACAACCTTCTCGTGGTTGGCATCCATGTGTGTCCGGGGACGGGGAGGAGAGGGAGAGAGAAAGAGAGAGCAAGAATAGGGTGCAGTGGATGCTGTGGTGGCTGCAAGCTTGTGTTATGATGAGGTCCCCTATGAAGGCCTATTTATCCACGCAAGATGTTGCTTAATTTGCATGCTATTTATAATTGCAGCATACTTGCCTGTTGAAAATCATCCTAGCTCCTGGCCCTCTCGAGATCGTTTATTTTTTCTTATAGAAAGCATATACGTACGGCTATTGGTTTAGTCATATCACATGCATGTTTTGCAGATGTAGAAGTGGTAATTGACTAGTCTATATGTTTGCGCGTAAACATCCCTGAAACAATTTCTCATCAAATTCAGAAACTAGATTTGATTTTAATTATCGGTAAAGAGGAATTTTATAGTCCTTAGAAAGTCACTGGAAGGTATCATATTTTTTAAATATAAAATTTGATAATCCTAGTAACAGAGTATTTGGTATCTCTTGGTATCAGATATTAATACCAAATTTTAAAATCTAGTATCTCTTGTTACATCTTAAGGACCATAAATCGATCATTATTAAAATCCAACGAATGGTGTGTTTCTTCATGTATCGTCTCTGCACTCTATAGCCCCTGCCATCTCAAGTCTATGTCACCTTGAGTACGCCGCTACATGACCTTAAGTAAGCCACAATGTACTCCAAAATTAGGTAATAAGTAGTAGATGTTGTCCTTTTATCCAGTAAAAAATATTGTAGAATCAGTAAATAACAACTACCATGCATTATCACTATGACATGATAGCAAGAAATAAGAATGATTCCCTTATGAATTATGCGTACTAGCCCCCATTCCTATCTCTGTCATGGCATGTATGCACCATGCATGACTGTCGATTGTTCCAATCTTATCCGTAACAAAGAGGTAGGAGATCCATGGTTAGTTTGTTTGGTTACTCTACAAAACTTTGGCGTAAACATTCCATAATTAAAGAGAACCTTGTGTATCAAAACTTTGCTAATACCAATATATATATTTATCTCACGTGAGCACTATATATGTAGATATCGAACCAAACAACATCCTCTCCTTTTTCTCTTACCATTTTCAGGCACTATTTTAGACACATCAAACCAAACAAAATTTTGCTCTATATCAAGATGATATATATGACAGAATGAGATGCATGTCATTCCACTTATTTCACTAACAAACGTTTTAAAAGGAATGCACTTGGGTTAAAACCGACCTTACCGTAACAGTCGGTGTAACCTGCCTTGACAACCGCAGTACATGTCGGCGTCCCAACTGGGCGGCGGCCGCGTCGGGCATGGCCGGCGGTGGCGACGGGGGGCACTCAACTCAACCCTAGATGGCGAAATGGAAGGCGGTGATGTTGCGGGGAAGCGGTGCACGGTGCGCTGCGGCCGAGCCCGTGAAGTGAAACGTCTGCTTAACCTCAGACAACTTATTAGACCGTCGAGGTTGGTCGAGTCAGCTGTCTTGCCCGCGCTTATTGTCGTCGCCGGAGACCTGTGAGCACATTTTCATGCAGTGCATGTTCACCGTTCAGACCTGGCTCATCGTCAAGCAACGACTGCACCTCCCAGCTTGTCAGGTGGACAGCAAGAGATTGGTTCTTGGTGGTCGGTGGCCCGTCTGGCGAAAGGATCAGAGAGCAGGAAGACGTTCTGATCGATGCGGCCCGTTCGGCGCTCGCAAGCAATCAGAGCCAAAGCCTACCGGACAAACCGCGCGCCGCGGCCGCTCGCTCGATCGATTGCCCAGTACGGCATGAGTGCGTAGCGCGTACCCACCGGCCATCACGCACCGAATCAGGGCGGTTCGCCCCGCCGCGCCGCGCGCGTTTTATCTCGATCAATGTCTGACGCTAATCGAAGTAGGCGAGTAGCGATGTTGTTATACAGAGCAAGCGGGCTAGTACTCGAAGCCGGCTTCACAGAATTCGTCCATACATGCACACTAAGAATTTTTTTTTTCTCAATTCCTGTTTAGTGGACTACGTGTTAAATTTTGGAATATGTATCGTCTTTATTTTATTACATGTACTAACTAATTTATAAAGTGCTACTTCCTCCATTTTATAAAAAACAAAAAGAGTACATAACAAGCGTAAGACGAATCCGTTGGTACGAAGAGGCAAAGAAAAGCTCTACGCTATGCTCACCACTAAAAAACGCTCAAAGAAAAAACCTTAGGTTGGGTTTGATTTGGGTTAAAATAATCAAGTTAACTAACCTCAACCTAGCTAGGTTAGCTTGACCTAGATTTAAGCTAGATTAGCTTAACTATTTTGATTTTTTTTTAACTATACTAATTAAACGGTTGCTGCTTGGCTAGCTAGGTTTATAGCTGGTTTGATTAGGTTCGTAATAGAGAAGAGTGACAAGCTAACTTATTTCAAGATTTTAGTGGGTTCGTCTTAGGGTATTTAACAGTTTAAACCTCTTATCATCTTCAAGCTTCTTCTCATATACCCGACGTGGCGACGTAGACACGTAACCTTTAGTTCATTGGTGTGGAATGGAAATGTGGGCTGTAATTTTTTTATTAATCCGCATCAACCAAGATTATAAACCGACCACTCGTCTCTTATATTAATTGAGTTATATATTAACCAACTAGTTTACTTGATTGCTTAAGTTGATGAGAAATGATCGATAAGGTTTATGCTTGTTTACTTGATTGCTTGAGTTGATGAGAAATGATGAGCTATGCTTCAATAATCTGACCTTAATATCAACAGATATAGGCCATTAACTATCCAAATTAAATGAGTAATTGATGATTAGGCACCGAGATTAGCATGGCGTGTGTACGTACGTCAGCCTTGCTGCTTTAATATTTACGTCTATGAAATTCTGCATTCGGTTGGCAGCCGGCCGGCCAAATATTCTTGGATTAATTTATCACAGAGTAGCTTTTAAGGCTTCAAGCCAGTCTACGCACCTTCTGCTTCGAATCCACAAAAGATTCAGAAAGGATAAGAAGAAATGTAAGAAAAGAAGTAGTCTGCGGCTCCCGATCAATCTGCAATTCTGCACAGAGACTCTCATAGTTAAGAAATCTGGGTGGTACTGCCTAATGATTCTTTTGGAACACTTACCACTTATAGTGCTTTAGTACTAATTAAATAGATTAATTAAGCTAGGTGATGGATAAAATTATATATATCTACTTTTGTTACTTCTCACTTTTTTCAGTGGGACTGGTTGTTGCAGACGTACCGCTCTTGCTTGCAGACCTAGATCACTGACGGCTCATCACACTCAATATTGTAAACGAATAGAAACAATAATCAAGGAAGGAACAAGAGCAGCAGAATGCAGACATCTCTAGTAAATACTATCTCTACTCACTCGAAGACAAACGGAGAAACAATATTTCTGATCAATAGAATTAAAGTGGCTTGCTCTGAGTTGTTGGCGCCGGCTGCCGGAATGGCTGCACCGACGGCGATCTCCCTCAACGCTCGGTGACCGTGCTCGCGCACGACGTCGCCTGAACTCTCTCGCTCGTTCTCTCTGAATGTAACTGAACAAGAGCAAATGGCGCTGCCAAAACGTTGCAGCATTTTCTGGGTTTTCTTGTTATTTATTCGCGGTGATTACACGGTCTGTGACCGACGATCCCCCCGCCATGCGCGCCTCACGCTGCGACGTGCCCGCCTAGTGCGCTGGAACGTTTCTTACGGCATGGCGGTGACCACTCGTAGCCGCACCATGAACGCAGCATGGTTCTGGCCCTCTCAACCGCTCATCTCACATGCAGCTAGCTAAAACTTAGGAATGGTAAACGTGCAACTAAATGTAACTGCTAATTACGGAAAATATGCACGAGATTATGACAACATTTCACCCCCTAATCTCGCTGCACCTGCACCACGCCTAGCTGCTGACGAAGCTCGACGAACCTGACACGCCCAAGCGCCTTTGTCAGAATATCCGCAAGCTGTTCACCAGTGCTCACATGATCAATGTCCACTTCTCCTCTATCAACACAATCTCTGACGAAATGGTACTTTGTGTCGATGTGTTTGCTCCTCTCATGGTGTACTGGATTCTTGCTAAGAGCAATTGCCGATTTGTTGTCCACCAACAGCCTCACCTTTGGTGCTTGGTCTCCCAGCAGTTCACCGAGCAAACGGCTGAGCCAAATGCCCTGACACGCTGTATTTGCACTGGCAATATATTCAGCCTCGCAGGATGAGAGTGCCACTACTCTCTGCTTCTGTGACACCCATGTCACTAGACTGTTCCCCAACAGAAACACTGAACCACTCGTGCTCTTCCGGTCATCAACATCACCAGCCAAGTCACTATCACTGTAGCCCAGTAGCTTGGTTTCAGTTGTGCCCATCTTCTTGTATACACAGCCATAGTTCACTGTTCCTGCTAAGTACCTCAGAATCTGCTTGACTGCTGCCCAGTGCCTTGCTTTTGGGTCTTCCATGAACCTGCTTACAATGCCAACAGCAAAGGCAATATCTGGCCTTGTATTCACTAGGTATCTCAGGCTTCCAATGATACTTCTATATTTGGTTTTATCAACAGAGGGTGATTCATCTTTCTTGCTCAATTTCAATCTGTTCTCCATTGGAACACTGCAGGCATTGCATCCTTTCATCCCTGCCTGTTCTAAGATTTTCAGAGTGTATGAGCTCTGACACAATGTGATCTCCTCCTTCTTCTGATTCACCTGAATACCCAGATAGTAGCTTAACAGCCCCAGGTCACTCATACTGAAGCTTGTCATCATCTCCTTCTTGAAAGCATCAATAATTTGCTTGCTTGAACCAGTAATTATCAGATCATCTACATAAACCCCAACCAGCAACAATTCTGTGCCTTTGCCTCTCCTGTACACAGCATGCTCAAGTGGGTTTCTGACAAAACCGAGTTTCAGCAGCTCCTTATCTAGCCGAGCATTCCAAGCTCTAGGAGCCTGACGCAGCCCATACAATGCCTTCTTCAGTTTGAGCACCATGCCACTACCATTCTTGACAACAAATCCAGGAGGCTGTTGGACATACACCTCCTCACTCAGATCACCATTGAGAAATGCAGATTTAACATCCATGTGATGCACATCCCATTCTCTCTGTGCAGCTATGGCAATCAACAGCCTTACTATTTCAATTCTTGCCACTGGGGCAAAGACTTCATCAAAGTCCACCCCCTCACGCTGAGCATACCCCTTTGCTACCAACCGAGCCTTGTATTTGTTGATCTTTCCATCTGGATCTCTTTTAACTTTGAAGACCCATTTCAAACCAATAGCTCGATGTCCAGGTGGTAACACTGACAGCTCCCAGGTCTTGTTGGTCTGAATTGAATTCATTTCAGTGACCATGGCCTCTCTCCAACACTGTTCTTCCAATGCCTCTTCTACACTCCTAGGCTCCTCAGCAGCAAGGTAACATAGCCCACTATACTGAAAGTTTTGAACTTCCTCAGTGTCATCATACAGACTCTGCAATGTTCTGAATCTGCCTTCTTCACTGCCTGCATCAGTGGGTGGTGTTGCAAATACCATTTCTTGCTCAATAGGACTTCCTGGTGGTGTGTTCTGATTTGATCCAGCACTAGAATCAGTGTTGATCTGCCATTGACCCTGACTGGGTGACTCCAAGTCAGGCCAATCAGCTGCTGTCTGCTCTTCAGTTTCACTGTCTGCACCTTCAGTTACTGTTCCTGGTCCGTCAACAGTATAAACTCCACATCAAAGACAGATGTAGGTGGATCTGGCTGGGCTTCACCTTGCCAATCCCAAGCTTTAGCTTCTTCAAATATCACATCCCTTGATATGTGCAGTTTCTTGGCTTTTGGATCATATACTCGATATCCCTTTGTTCCAGTTTCATAGCCAATAAAGACCATAGGTGTTGATCTGTCAGTTAACTTAGATATGCCCGGTCCTACTTTCTTGACATGAACTAGGCAACCAAATGTTCTCAGGTGATGCACCTTAGGCTTCCTCTTATACCAGGCTTCATAGGGTGTTACTCCCTGAAGACTCTTTGTGGGAGCTCGATTCAGCAGATATACTGCTGTAGTGACTGCCTCCCCCCAAAACTCTCCAGGCATGTTCTTGCTCTTCAACAGGCATCTTGCCATTTCAACCACAGTCCTGTTCCTGCGTTCCACCACACCATTTTGTTGTGGTGTGTAGGGCGTTGTGGTGAAATGCTTAACACCCTGCTCATCACAGTACTCTTTAAACTCTATGGAGTTGAACTCCCCTCCACGATCACTGCGAAAAGCACGAAGTTTTCCACCCTTCTCAGTTTCTGTCAGAGCCTTCACCTTCTTGAAACATCTAAATGCTTCATCTTTGGTTGTCAATAATTCAATCCACATATATCTTGAGCAATCATCAACTAAAAGTAGGAAGTAGCTCTTACCCCCCGGTGTCTTTGGCTTGATTTGACCACAGAGATCAGCATGAAACAAATCCAGTGGATTATCAGCTCTGTAGTTTGCCACTTGTGGGAAAGACTGTCGATGCTGCTTCCCTAGTGCACAGCCATCACAGAACTCTTCCACACGATCCACCAGTGGCAACCCATCCACCATTCCCTTTACACCGAGCTCCCTGAGTGCTCTGAAGTTGAGATGACCATATCGACCATGCCATAACCAAGCCTTTTCATTCACCTTTGCAGCCAAACAAACAGGAGCAGCAAGCTGTACCTTGAGCAAATACAGACGATTTCCCACTCTAGGTGCTTTTGCTAACAATGTGCGTTCAGTATCATACACACTGCAACAACCATTTTCTAGCACAACTCTGCAACCCCCTTCCTCTAGTTGGCCTAGACTGATTATGTTACTTCTCAACTTGGGAATGTAATAAACTTCAGTTAATACCTTGTGACTTTGCTTCTTGGTTTGGAGCATGACTGAGCCCATGCCCTCGATCGCGACGAGTGATCCATCGCCGAACCGCACCGTCCCTCCGACCGACGTGTCGAGCGACGTCAGTGCATCACGCCGCCCGGTCATGTGATTGCTGGCCCCGGTGTCCAGGACCCAAACGTCATCTTCTTCATCACGATCAGCAGGGAACACTTCCTGTTCATGCAGATGCACGACTGGTCCCGAGACACGCCGCGTCACCTCCTGGACACGCACGGCGTTCACGGTGGCCAGCAATAGCGCCGGATCCTTGTCCACTTGCACATGATGTGCTTCCTCCTTTCTCTCCCTCTTGGGCTTCTTGCAGTCCTCCGCCCAGTGGCCATATATGCCACAGTTCCTGCATCGCCCCTTGCGCCTTGGTGTCCCCATTGTTGTCATCTTGACAACGGGCTCTTTCTTCTCGCCACGGTCAGCATGCCCACCGCCTCCCGCGTTCTTCGACTTCCACTGCTTCTTCTCGCCACCAGATGACGAAGAGGACTCAGAGATCAGCCGATGGCGGTTTCTTGACACCCAGTCTTCCTCCGTCAACAGGAGTTTCCCGGCCTTGTCAGTTATGGAATCGACATCCATTCTGTCTTCCGCCATCTTCAACCTCCCCACCAGCTCCTCAATCGTCAAGGTCTTGAGATCTAGCATGGTTTCGATCGAGCAGGCGATCTGGCCATACCTCTTTGGCAACACGCGCAACATTTTCTTGACCACGCGGGTCTCAGAGACTTCTTCTCCCGATGTGCGCAGATCAGCTGCCAGCCATTGATGCGCATGGCGAAACTGTCCATCGACTCGCCGTCCTTGAACTTGATGTTCTCGAACTCCTCGAGCAGGCGCTGTGCGTTGGCTTCCTTCACGCGATCAGCTCCAACGCGCATGCTCTTCACCGCCGCCCACGCCTCCTTGACAGTCTTCTTCGCCCCCAGCGTCTGCCACATCTCCTGCGGCACGGATCTCAGCAGCGCCGCCATCGCCTGGCGATCACGGGAGCGCTTCACCCCGGAACCTCCGGGCTCGATCACCTCCCAAATCTCCAGGGTCTCGTAATTGCACTGCATGAGCATTGCCCACTCCGTGTAATTGGAGCGGGTGAGCATCGGCCACATGAGCGAGCTCTCCCGAATTCGTTCGCCGGTGGCCGGCGCGCTCGGAGACGTATCATCGCCCATCTTCCTCAAGTCGACTCGACACTCCCTCTTCGGCCAAGGTGGGTGACTCCACCCGGTGTCCTCCACCGCGGTGACTCTTCCCCGTGCCTCCTCGGCTCTGATACCAGTTGTTGGCGCCGGCTGCCGGAATGGCTGCACCGACGGCGATCTCCCTCAACGCTCGGTGACCGTGCTCGCGCACGACGTCGCCTGAACTCTCTCGCTCGTTCTCTCTGAATGTAACTGAACAAGAGCAAATGGCGCTGCCAAAACGTTGCAGCATTTTCTGGGTTTTCTTGTTATTTATTCGCGGTGATTACACGGTCTGTGACCGACGATCCCCCCGCCATGCGCGCCTCACGCTGCGACGTGCCCGCCTAGTGCGCTGGAACGTTTCTTACGGCATGGCGGTGACCACTCGTAGCCGCACCATGAACGCAGCATGGTTCTGGCCCTCTCAACCGCTCATCTCACATGCAGCTAGCTAAAACTTAGGAATGGTAAACGTGCAACTAAATGTAACTGCTAATTACGGAAAATATGCACGAGATTATGACAACATGAGTGTCCTTGAATTCAATTCCTGCCGTCGAACAGAGCCAAAAAGATTTCATGCCTTGTGAGTGAATAGAGTATGTTTAATTCACTGGAATGAATTAATTGTGTATACATGGGCTGCTTCCAGAAATTGAAGGACATGTCTGTAAATTTTGAGACATATGTTTACCATTGGTCTAGGCCCTAGGGCCTCTCACAGTCTCACTCCTATTGACTCATAGCTGCTGTATGTAACACCCTTGAGAAATAGTGAGTCCAATGGTTCAGTGATCTAGCCAGTCTGCACTTAATGTTCGCAGCAATTACCTATATTGTATAATGAAAGATGATGAAATATGTTTACAACAGTATGTTATCTGCTAATCTCTCTAATTGACTACAAAGCATGATTTCTGGTTAAGCCACAACATCAGTAATTTTAATATACCCACTGTTTTATGGCTCTCAACCATCCAGCCCTTTGATTTAAGACTCTTAATTGCACATATGTAGCACGTGTAAAGAAGAAACGGCAGTTTCAATTTTGTTCGAACTTCAATCATGCTAACTGTTGTCTGTTTAACTAGCATTCTTAGCCCTAACTGTTAGCGTACAGTACAGTCCATATCTACTTCATTAGCGGAAGTATTGAAGGGACGAGGAGAGAGGGAGCATAACAAGATTAAATTGATGTAGCTTGAAGATCTCATGTTTGTGTACGTATATGGTTAACGATGCACCATATAAGTCTGCTTATATTGCATACTCTTCAGTTATTCAGTACTTCAACAGGAACTTGGACAAGATGAATTTGTTTGGAAATGGTTTAGAGAAGTAGGTACTGTCTTCTCATCCCTAAATCCAAAGTTTTGCTGCTCTGTTTATTTTTCTAATACCTCATATTTAATGAAGTATTAATTGATTGGACTTCACACTGACCAAACATTGTTTAGTTCACTCACTTGTGTAGTAATGTTATAGCAACAGTTAAAAAATTTCAAAAACATGGCACTCCATAAGTCTATATATACCTTTTCTTCAGAAAATAAAGGAAACAACCTAGAGGGGTATAATACAATTTATTTATTCAGTGACCTTTTCGTGAGAATAAGCAGTATGAAGAGTGGACATAATCAAACTCTTGGTTTTAGTACAAAATCTTGATTTTCCCTACAATAAACTAATGTGAAATTTCCAAATAAATAATCAAATATTGTGAAGAAGCTAGGGAGTATTTCATTAGTTGTTCCAATGTATTATAGTGAGATCAAGTGGTATGGTTTAATTGTCCATATCTATTACTTACCCTCATATTTGACAGAAAAGATTACAAGTTCATTACCTTTTCAAGAGAAAAAAAAACTAAATTTAGATCTCCATATTTTCAAGGCTCTGCAGCAAATTCCCCTTTTTAATTTTGTTTGTGAAATCCCTGTTTGTTTCAAGTGTTGGAAATTATGCAATGAGAGGAACTAAACCTATGGTAATTTGATAAAAGTCTAAACAGTGGTACCTGTATTGTAATGAAATGAATTACTGTCTTAAGGCACATGTAGAACTGTGGCAATGCGCGGTGGGTTCCCCTAGTTAACAAAGATAAAGCATACTGAAGATTAATTAAGAAGAAAAAAGATTAGCCCTTCTATTCACTCGTACAGACGTCTTTTATCTATAACGGCTCAAAACTATCATATGTAATGGCTCAGCTAGCCGTTATAGATTTATGGTCAATGATATGGAGCTTCATCTGTAATAGCCCCTCACCCGTTATAGATGTCTAACGACGAGCCATTAATGATAGAAAAAAATAAAAAAAAAGGTAGCCACACAGTGGCCGCTCGATGCAGCCGCTGGCGCTGCTGTTGACCAGGACAGGCACCGGCGGCCCCACAAAGCTGACGCAGTCACTGGTGGCTAGGCTAAGCTCCTGAGCCATTACCGATGTGGGAAGATGCCAAGAAAATCCTGAAAAGTCTAAAAAAAAACCCAAGCCGCTCATCGTCGTGCTCGTCACCGTGCTAACGTTGGTGGCCACAGAGGGAAGGGGCATGCCGTCATTGTTGAGAGCTCCTCGTGCCCGTCTCCATGTTGACTTCGGTGAGGACGGGGGGAGGAGCATGCCATCCTGCTTGAACTCCCCCCATGCCTTGAGCTTGGGGCGGCCAAATCCGGTGGCCCTTGAGCTCCGCGCGAGTAGATCTGGTCACCCGGAGCTCTAAATCCGTTGGATCCGGCCGCCTCGAGCTCAGGGACCGCGGGATCCGGCCACCCCGAGCTTAAGGGCGGGAGACCGAGGAGAGGGTGCGGTGGAGCGTGAGGGTGAGGGAGAGGCAGCGTCATTCATGATGCGAGGAGGAAGATGGGAGGTGGTGGCATCCGATGCAAGGAGGCCTCAGGCTCCTAGAGCCCCGGGCCTAGACTGCCACCGTCGCTGATGCTCGAGCTCTATTGCCCCACCTTTGACTCTGCATGGGCACCACCGCATGTTATCATCACCAAGATTGGATCCACCATTGCCAGCACTGTCGTTGTTGAGGCTCGCCACAAAAGTGAGGGAGGGGGAGGCGTTAACGGCGCTTGGGCTAAGTGTAGAGGCAACGAAAGAGGGATAGAAGGGAGAGCGAGCGAGAGAGAGGGGGCCAGGGAGACTTGGGAGAGCGGTTTTTATTTGATGTTCTCAAGTCATCTATAACGGTTCACGTATGAGCTGCTATAGATAGCCTTCTATCTGTAATGTCTTTTAATTATAAGCCATTACAGATGATTCCTGCCATATCTGTAACGGCTCATCTTTAAGAGCCGTTATAGATAGATAGTCATTACTAACGGGTGTTGGCCCATATAGATATTTTGAATGGTTGATATAAAGCTGTTATAGATATAGTTATATGTAACAGGACTCTTTGAGCATTCACAAATAACCCGTTAGAGATGTAAGGTTCTGTAGTAGTGTTATTTGGTTTGGACCCAAATTGTAGAGGATTAGATTTGATGGTTGGTAGGGATTCTTTTAGTACATAGGTACGTAGGTTTCAATACAATTCAATATTTCAACTGTGCTAGTTGAATGTGAAATCAGATAACCAAAATTTTCAACTTTCCTGAAAAAATAGGAATTTTAAACTACATCTCAATTTGAATTTGCACCTGCCAATCAGATAGTTTATTCATTCGAATATACCAAGTTGCCTCAGCAAGGAATCACGAGCTTTTTCTTTATTGCATGGCTACTGTTCAAAGGAATGATTGATGAATGATTCCATCCAACCAACTAACGTCGGCCAAGAGCGGCGCTCTAGAAAAACGTTTCATCTCTTTGATAGCCGGCGGCTGAGATCACTGATATGGAAGCAGTGGTCTTGACACCGAGCCGCCGAAGTCCTCTCGGAAAAGGCTTCGGCAGGGTGTTGTCGTCCGGCAGCGTTGCGGGCACCGCACCCATACCCACAGTGCAAGGCGCAGGGTGTGTGCCGCTTGCGCAGCGGCGTGCTCGGCCGCAGCTTCGTCTTCCCTCCTCTCAGCCAACTCGGTGTCAAAACGTTCGACACGCTCTCGAGTGGCCTCCAGCTCTTCCCTGAGCCGTTCGCGCTCGCTTTCGCTGAGATCGTAGTACAGCTGCAGACGATGCATATATATCTTGTCGCGAAGATCGCCGACCTCGCGAGACAACCACGCGTTTTCTTCTTTAACGCCCGAAAGCGCATTCTTCATAACTTCGCGCTCGGACGAAAGCTAAGCAATGGTAGCCGCCGCTTAATTCCTTGTTGCTAGCCTTAAGTCCGTCTAGGCGGCGAACGGCCATGCGGTCAATGACAGCGGCAAGAGATAGTGTCTACACGAAAGAAAAGGTGAAAAAAGATATCAAATGCCGTCCCCGTGATGAAAAGAAAAATAAACAAGACTTTCTACAGTGTTGCTGTTACTCCTGGCGTAGCCCGAGCCAATTCGAGCAAAGAGCTCCCGGCCGGAAGCCCCGGGCGCGGGCGCGGGAGAGGTCCTGGGCACGAGGGCCTGGACACGGACGCGGGCACGGGAGCAGTCCCGGACGCAGGGCGCGAGCACGGGAGCAGTACCGGGCGCGAGGGCCCGGGCACGAGCGCAGCGAGGTCCCGGGCGCAGGCGCGGGCACGGGATCCGGACAAAGCAGAAACGGTCTGGACAACGGCCTGACGAGATGCTCGGGCGAGGAGATCAACGGCGACTGAGTTCGTGGCCGCACGAAGCGCGCAACTGTGCGTGGGGAACGTGGTCTCGTCTTCCTTGTACATAGGATCGAAGTTATTTTTAGCCTATAAGTAGATGATAGTTGTATCATTTGTAATACAGCAGTAGAGTTTTATTTTAGTTGAAATAGACACCGAAAATTGCCCCAAAACACTCTCCTTGTGCAGTGCTCTGTTCCTGCTCTGCTTTTCTCATCTCTTGTTTGCTTGCCGGAATCTTGCCGGATCCGCTACAGTGCACCCACTAGGGATTCGACTTGGTTTTTGCTAACATACAGTGCTTGAAATTAATTAGGACCGTTAATTGTCTTTAATCTAACACAGTAGAATAAAAGGTATAAATAAAAAGATATCCAAAGTGTGGGCCAGGTACGAAAGGTGGAAGGTTAAAATGGTAATTGGCTTCTATGGTTAATTTGTGTGGTTAAGGGTAAATACGTACAATCCTCTTTTACCTAGTCGCATCTCTCTCTTTCGATCCCATCCAGCTAGCACTCCCGAGTCCCGAGCTCCCGATCCCTTCTATTGGTGACGACTGCGAGCTCCCGATCTGTTGCGCGGAGGTAGAGGTGGTTGCGGCGGAGGCATACGAGCTCCCCTTCCATCAGAGCGTGCCACCCACGACTGCAAGCTCGCCACCCACGACTACACGCCGTACACGCCCATGCTGCCATGCCCTTGCTCCTCCAGCCTCTGCTGCTCGTTTCACTTGGGGGATTTTTGGGCTGCTCGAGACCGCTTGGTCTCTGCAAAGCAAAGCAAAGATGAAAGGGTGGGGGCAAGCAGATGAGGATTGAATTAATAAATTACCCTTGTTAATGTTATTTCCTATTCCTAATTTGCCCTTTGAAGATCAATGGCGGATACTGATTGATTTAGAAGGTACATGAGGTATCTTCCAAGCATTGTAAAAGGTCTGAAAATAAACTACTAAGCCTCAACACTCACCCAGGATAGCAGCCCGCGGAGTGAAGGTTCGCCCCTTTAACGAGGCGGGCGCCACCAAAGATGATAGGCCACTAATGAAGTTGGCTAGCTCTGGCCTGGTCTCGAAGTCCTTTAGACAAACAGGGCGAAGGAAGCAGCGTATCTGAAGTGGACACGGTGGCTAGTTGCTTCTCGGCAGATCGCTCCTTGTCCTGGCTCGAAACCATGTCGAGATCCAGGATCGCAGTGGCGGCAGCCTCCTCGACAGTATCACCATCAGTGGTGTCGGGGGCGCGGGCCTTAGAGGACATGTCCCTCGCGCTTCCCCTGCCAGCTTCCACAGCGACGGCTATTTGTTTTCGCTAAACCCCTGGCCAATCTGCACGAAGGCCGCTGGCTTCGCACTGGCGGGAGGGGCCGAAGCAGGCAGACTAGGGATCCTCACTATCACTGCAGCAGGAGAAGCTGGCCTAGGAGGCAAAGGGCCGGTACCGGCCTGACCATCCTGAAAGAGGGGGAGCGTGCCATGACTCGAGGTGTAACCCCAAGATTGGCTAGCGGCCGGGTTGGTTGGACACAATGATGGTGTCTAAAACCTCTGAAGTCCCTCTTGCAGGGACGTCTTCGACCTCAACTGGGTTTATCGCTCGTCGCTTTTTGACATTATCATCTTTCGTCCTCCTCGTCCTTGTCATCATGATCGATAGGGACAGGAGGCACGGAGGGAAGTGGCTTAACCATCTTCGACTTGCCCTTGATAGGCCTGGTACTGTCGCTAGGCTCCTGCTTCCTCTTCTTTTGCTTCTTCTTTGGATCGGTGTCTTGTCATCAACCGGCCTCACTGGGTTTTCACAAGCTGGCATCGCCTCCTTGAGCTGCACACAAATACGATTGGCCTGCTGGTTCTTCTAGAACTTGACGTAATCGCCATATTCCTTGGCAAACAGATCCCCTATCATCTTCTTCGCCCTCAACTCGGCATCCTTGAGCATAGTTACTACAAGACAGCAAAGGACGCCTAAAGCTTGACCTGAGTACAAACTAGGGTAAGACACATGAGCTAAGATAGAGGAGAAAACAAGCTTACAAGCGGAGCGATCTGATGGCAAGTTGATTATCGGAAGACCATAAAACTTGGCTTTGGAGTCAAACTCAATGCTCCACGAGTCAGCCAACGGGTTCATGCCCAACATGAGGAACTCTTCAATGAGGTCGCAAACGCTGAACCGTTTAGCAATATTCCAAACGGGATTTTCTTCACCTCCAGAGTCTTGTCCCCTGTCCAGTGTAACCTTCCACTTGGAGTCAAGGGCAAATGCTCAGGCGAAAGAGCTTAAACTCTACGGAAGAGGCGGCATAAGAAATCTTGTGGTAAAACTACCTCTTCATCCAAAACTGCTCCCATTTCAGCATAGACATTGGGATTGGCCATAGGTTAAGGTGCTCTAGGCGCATGGTGAAGTTAATGATACCGAAGACACTCTTCTTCAAACCGTCCGGAGTCGTCACCATCTTCGTGTAAACGGCGGTGCTGTGAATCAGGGAGAACAAGTCAGCGGAGGGCTTGAACTCTGACGTCCGCACGATCCACTCGAACACGGCCAGCCGAGCAAAGGCACTAGGGTTGAACTGGGGCAGTTTGAGCCGGTTGCACGCAAGCACCCCCAGCACAATATTTGAGCAGGGCAGTCAAAGCCCCGCATGGAAAGAATGCGACAAAAACCACGGTCTCGTCATCCTGAGGCGAAGGGAGAACGTCTTCACTTGGCGACCAACCTAGTCCTTCAACAATATAGCCGCCTCGCTCCAGCTATCAAATCTCATCCTCTTGCGCCATTGACATCCCCAACGAGGTGTAATCATCGGTCACAGCCTTGGGGTCTGGACCGGTGGCCTACGCCTTGGTTTCCTTGGTGCCATGGCAAAGAAGGATGGATGATAAAGGGGGACAATGAAAAGGTGGACAGCGGAAGCAGCAAAGAGAAAGCTGAAGATTTCAGAAACCTAAAACAAATTGCGGAAGAAAGGAATGAGTCGGGAGGAAGGAATGAGTCGGCAGGGGACACCCGCTATTTAGAGCAAAAACCCAGCCCCCCTCCCCATTCCAATACGGACAACACATGTCAATCCAAAAATCGAAGCGGCCCAAGAGCACGACGCGTGGAGCGCATAGCTCAAGAATGTCCCATTGGCAACAGTGCATGACAGTACCTCATTCGAAAAGATCTACTACCTCCGTTGCAAAATATATGGATTTATAAGATTCAAATTTTGTACCACAATATAAGGATTCCTTCACAGATTCCTATGGTTCACATCATTTTAATTATTCTAAAGCCAATGAGAAGCTTGGAAAGGGAATCTAAGCAATTCAAAATTTAAAAGTTGACAATTGAAGTGACTTAAAAGTAATCTTTTGAACCAATCTTAATATTTGCTACACAAACTAGAAATACTTATATTTTAGAACGGAGGGAGTATTATTTACATATGCATTGAATGCCAGGATTGCTCAACACTGCTAGCAAGGTGTCAGGCTCTTCTGCTGTAGGCATGTTGCCCTGGCGCATGCACTCCAAGAGGTACCTCGAGCCCCTCAGTTGCTAATTTGTCGTGCTAGAATGATAAACTAGTTTTAAACAATTGAGCAAAAAAGGTAACGACAAAATATTGAAAAGTGCATACCGCATTTGCAAAACGTTGGTCCACACGCTTAGGGTACGTGTCCTCCACGCTCGCGACGTGCGGCTCTATCTAGTTAGGAATGAACATGACCCTTGTCTGCGTCTGGGAAAGGTACCACATCAAGTACTCAGCAAAGGACTCTAGACTGGGAGTTCCTCCTCTACTCTGTCGCTAAGGGCAACATTTCACAGTTCCTTCCAACGCTGCATGCTTGACATAGAAATCTCACAGGCCCTTCATTGGCTTGCAAGATAATAAGGTTTAGCGCACTACATATACAAAGGAGTGCAAAATTAAAAGGTAACTATTTAACTTACAAGGGGTTCACAAGCGTCTCGATATGTATGATGCTAAATAGATAAGATTGATAACATCCAAACGGGTGCATAACTCACTGAGGTGAGTATTCCTAAACAAATAAGTTGATCACTAATGACTTTTTAGTCAACCAGTAGGCTCTGTCTCGCTTGGACAATAAGGAGAGACCCTATGGTGCGCGACCATGCACAGCCTCGTGGCATGGTATCCATGTCACATCGGTTTCCTTAATATTGTCAAACTGACAGGTAAAACCAGGGTAATCTTTGTGAGATTGCTCATTTGCACATGTCAGCTGCAAAAAAAAAAAAAGAAAATGGTTATTACATTACATTTAATACAGGAATCCAACACAAATAAATGTTTAACAGCATAAAGATCTTTTATTGAGGGAAACTAACCAATTGTAGACACCATTGACGAATTGATAGTTGGTTTATCCTCTTCCAATTATTTATTTGGGTACACGTCCATGTTGGGTATGAGTAGTGCTCGACTTTTGTTCGACCTATTTGGTACCGCTCATACAACCACAAATGCAGTAGTAAAGGGCACCCACCCAAGCTGCCTGACTTCTTTAGCTAGGCCAGCCACAGGCCCCGGTACGTCGCAGCAAGCATTGTCGTGGCCCATCTGTGTGGGGGGATCTCCTAGATTGGTGCATCTGCGATCTTCCTAGCTCGATCATGTGCTTGTTGGGAGTGGCACCATCTATACCCACGAACATAACCCAGCCAAAAAAAAACCACAGCAGGTTGATAGTGGTACCCTCTAAGTGCAAAAAAATAGTTTGATCTCATTCGCCTCATGGAGGATGTACTCGGCCTATAGATGAATATACTAATTAACGCAATTGATGGGTGCAAAAATAATTACAGTGCACATGACTTTTTCGACGATATGCATTCCCTTAAAATTCAGGATCCACGCCAGGTTGGATCTGTAATTCTTCCTAGTATTTTCTGGAAGAGGCTCAAATAGAGAACCCACTATGTGCATAATGCCCTGGAAGCGATCTTGTAGGTTATCACGCCACGCAAGGCTCATGCTGTCTAGCACAGGTTGGGTCCATGAGTTGAAAGGGAAGGTCCTTTCAATGGCTGTATTAGTGGACCGGTTGAGACCCGAGACGCATACTTTCCAAGAGGTACTCCGTCTTTCAACATCTTCGTATATCTTGGAATATTGTAGTATCTTGAACACGAGGCATATTTGCAGGAAGCCAAGCGATGTGGACCCCAATGGGCCACTACCACAAGTCCCAGCACCAAACACCGCCCTGGCTGAAGTTGTAGCCGAAGCCCAACAGGCTAAGTCGAGTGCCGCTCCAGCCCCTAAGGCCACAGCGGAGCACTCGGACACCCAACCTGCCTCCCCCAGCTGGGAAACAAGGGATGAAGCCGCCGAGTCAGCTCCTTCTTCTGCACCAAGGCCTGCATCTCCTTCGCTACCTTCGTCACCGTCTTCCGGGGGTGGCCTAGCAGCCCTTAATTTTGATGATGATGGTATTCCAAGACTGCCGGCGCCTCCACGCAACCCCCCAAGAACATTCAGCTGGAGGAACCCGGACGGGAGCATGGACACACTGACTCTCGACGAGGAGGCAACAAACAAAGAGCGGATCGAGCTGTACGAGGCTACAATAAAGGCCTCACATCAAGTCTAGGTGAGTACTCTGACTTGGCAATGATAATTATATCACCATTCTGTAGTGTTGTAGTCAGTAACCCTTGTGTCTTTGCAGAAAATCACCGATAGGTCTGAGAAGCTGAGTCGGGCTTTTGCCAGGCTCGCTCCTTAAATAACCCAGCTGACAAGGCTACAGCAGGAAAAGGACGAGATCCAACTCAAGGCTAGGGAGAGGGAGAACTAGCTCCGTGGTGTAGTGAACAGCCTCCGAGATGAGACTTTTAGTCTCATGGGTACTGTCCGAGGTAAGCTCTACTGTCTCCCAAGTATCTCCTTGTCATTGCTTTCTCTTGTTGAACTCTTGCCACCCTTTTTTGTAGTCCGAGAGACCACTATCCACAACCAATCTAAGGATCTCGGCAGTCTCAAGAAGGAGCTCAAGGAACTCAAAACTGCGAAGGCCAAGGTAGAGACTGAATTTGTAGGTCTGCCACTTAGCTGCTGGTGTTCATCTCCGAGTATGTCTTGGCTTGTTCTACTTGGTCTTCTCACAGCCTGTCGCTTGGACAGACTACAAGGTCAAAATCCAATCACAATTTGAGTCCTTTGTCGAGCAAATCCGATACATGGAGGACTCCCGCAACGCTCTGGTTGATGTTGCCAAGTCTTTAATGGATATCATGCAACAGGAAGAGGCCGGCCCCAACACAGCTACCACCGCCAACTTCCTGCAACATCTCCAGGCTGCCTGGCAACCTTGAAGTCTTTTGTGATGGAGCATGCGATTACGCAGGCCCTCGCTATGACGAAATCCCTCTATCCCTGAGTGGATATTGAGGCAGTTGGTGAGGGGTTCACGGACGGCACGAGTCCTAAACAGGCATTGGAGTTAATCAACCAAGTCCACGGCACGGCCAAAACAATTGCTGAAGATTTGCCGCCGTAGCTGCAAGGACAAGTTCCAAAGTTACTCCATGTATGCTTACTGGATGTGTATAAACAATGTTGGTTGTTGTGCAAGTTGTAGATAACTTGGTTTTTAGTTGCTTGTAAAATATGCCGAGTACTTATGTTGTCATCACCATCATTAGACTTGTCCGATTAGCTATGTGCAACGAGTGATAGGAGTCGGCTTGGAAAAAGCGCTTATCTAGTTAAATCTGTACTCGGTACGACTACCGTAATCGTTACAAGACTTCATGACTTAGACAAAAACGCTCGGGTTCGGACAAGGTAAAGCAAAGCTATAATATTGTCATGTAGCCCCCGACTCACTAATTGGTTGGAAACAATCGGCGTAGTTAGTCAGAGTATAAAAACTTTATTCATATATGTATGAACTGAACATAATACAATGTTTAGGTATAGAAAAGACGTACTTGTTCTATATTCCATGAGTTGTCGATCAGGGAACCATCTTCACGCTTCAGCCAGTAAGCCCCGGACATGTCACCTTAGCGATAATGAATGGCCCCTCCCATAGGGGAGATAATTGATGTTTGTCTTTGGTGGTCTCTATTTTTTGTAATAAAAGATCTCCCACCGAAGAGACACGGCCACGGACATTACAACTGTGATAACGACGCAAACATTATAGGTATCTGGCTGACTGGATCGTGGCGATATCTCTTGCCTCTTCCAACTGATCTAGCTCGACCAGTCGGTCTTTATTAGATTGATCTTCAGAGTAGGCCCAGACTCACGGAGAGCCGAACTCCAACTCGGTAGGTAATACAGCTTCAGCACCATAGACGAGGAAGAAAGGGGATTGCCCTGTTGCCCGACTAACTATTGTTCAGAGTAACCACAGAACAGATGGGAGTTTTTGTACCCATCGCCCTGCGTAAGGCCATAGTCGGTCAAACACTCTGGTCTTGATGCCTTGGAGAACTATGCCATTTGCACGCTCCACCTACCCATTGCTCTATGGGTGTGCCACAGAAGTATTAACCATATAACTCCACTCCATGTTGTCAGCACATTGCGCTTCATAAAATACTATGATAGGTAATTACTAACTCTCATGTTGAATGCGGCATAAGTAGCCATGGCATGAGAGCAAGGCCTATGAAAATGTTTTGTCTTCATGTGCATGTACATGTACATTCAGTCCCTAAAGTGCATTCTTGTGTGATGGCCTCCTTGTTAGTACCATGCCAACATTTTTCCCTAATGATAAAAAATGCAGTATATGTGACCTGACACCTAACAGGCTAACAGAGCTATATTTGATCTATTATCTATGCCAGTAGGCTCAGGGGACACAAGGGAGAGGTCGAATGAATATCACCAAAGAGGAGAAAGAGTGAAAACATGAGGTGTTAGGTAATCTATGTCCTTCACAATCCATGGAACTACTTACAATCGGAGGTTAATTTTGACAAAGGACTACCTCAGTGGATGAGAATGATGTCGATTTTGTAAAACTTAGCATGGTTGGAGCCTAAGGATTATGCATGCTGCAAGCAGCTTGCTAATGGCATGGATCAGCTTGCCTTTCTTGACCATCTTTGGATCAAGCGTGCTCATTTATTGAGCACATTGGACATGGACTCCTATTCCTCTAATTACGTGGCAGCAGTGTTGCATTTCCCAAGCTGAAAACTCTGGGTTTTAAAAGGATGTCAAAAAGGGACAGGTGGGATTGGGAGGAACAAGTCAGAGCAATGCCTGTTCTAGAGGGACTTTCTATTTCTAATTGTGAACTGAAATATATCTCCGTACTGAAACGGTTGTGCCTGGAAAGTGTACGCCATTTGGCTCCGTAGAGAACTTCAAAATTCAGATGGTTGGAATTTGGAAATACAAAACTAGAGAAGATCACAGGTAGCCCAAGCTTGAAAATTATTCAGATTTGAAACTGCCCAGCGCTAAAGGTGCTGGAGGATTTGCCATCACTGAATAGCATCCACAGGTGGGATTTTGAAGCTGAAACACTCCCGGAAGGCCAGAATAATTTAGAGCACCAATGTTAAAGAAGCAATTTGTGCATTGCAAACCAACGTTGCTCAAACTGAAATCCTTACAAGGTATCACCTCTCAGTAGGGAAAGACACAGGATGTCTTGCAACTAAAGGCATATGGATGCACTCTACCGATAAATTTATCAGGATGCACTCTAAAAATAGATTTATTTGGATGGGCTCTACCAATACATTTTGCTAAAAATGTAAGCACATGTAGATTTAATTTATTTCATAAATAAATCATGACATTAATAGCATAAGTAAATAGAACTATGTAATCTGACCTAAACATGTATATAACATCAATTAACATGAATAGATCAAACATAGGAGACATAGTGTACGCGTACCTACAGTCCTGTTTTGGAGCAGACGCGAGCGCAGCACGTACCACACGAACGACATGCGGCACCGGGTGGTGACGACGACGCGCAGCGCCCGAACGTGGAGGAAGACAAGCCGTGATGGGCACACAGCAAGCAGTCGCATGTAGCGCTTCCCAAAAACCTTATTCGTCGAAGGCGAGGGTTCCACGCCAACGAATGGGACGGAGATCAGGACGCCCGCACGATCTCTATCTCGTAGAGAAACAGAACTACGCAAGTATAAGAAACCAATTTTGGCAGACCATTCACGCGCATGTTGCGTACGCGCGCCGCCTGGCGAGGCGAGCGAGCACGCGCGTGTATTCCTCTAGTTCTCTTTACTATGCATGTCTCAAGTGGCTACGAGAGAGCTCACCCTTATAAGGAGATCTCCCTCTCCTAAAACTAGTAAAGTGATACTAAACTTCCCATGCCACTCTCCATGAGGTGGGCCTTTAAGATTTTTCTAGGAATTTTTCTTCACATGGGCCTTAGGCCACTTAGTAATTCCAACACATTTATCTGGGTATGTCTCCTACACTTGAATTTATAAGACCGCCCACAGGTACATGGATTATCATCATGGTATTCTACTTCGTCTAAGAATGTGGCACAGATACCAAATCCAAATTCATTGGTTTCTCTTTTTAGTCAAACAATTTGATACATGAGTTTGCAAAGGGGTAGTAAAGATCCGCTTCCAGACAGAGACGGAGTTGCGATCCAGGGAAATACTGCCAGATCATTATATCACATCCTAGAATGTGGCGTTTCAATATAGCTAGATATGCTAATCAACTTGTGAATCTAGATGCCGAAATGATTGCTACGATTCATTGTTGATGTGCTTATCTACGTCTATCTTACTAATAACTGTCCAAGGTTTGCAAATATGATATTATTCTTCCAGATATGAAGCTAGCCCAATGTGCATTTCACTCTGTGTTCATCGTTTTCTGAAATTTTCAGATCGAGTTGACAGAAGATGAAGGGAATGAATCTACTTGCCAGAATAGGCAAGGGTTCAGTCAGGAGCTCAAATCAACATGACAACCCTCCCAGCTGTTCTCCTATGGAAGACACTGTTCGACAGCATAATGGAGACCAAAAACCTTACCACGGGAGGAAGCGCCCGTGCCCGACCCACACGCGTCAGGCCGCCATTGCGTTGCGGTGCTGGTGGGGCAGACGGTCATCAGACGGGCGCCGCGCGACTCCGGGCCACTCGCGGAGGGCAGCGGGGTGGCGGAGGAGCCCCGGGCGGGGCGGCGGTATGCTGCCGGTCCGCGCACGGAGCCGCCGTCCGCGGGCTGTGCATCGCTGGAGGCAGCAAGCGGGCGGCAGGAGGAGGGGTTGTGCCGCCGGCCCGGCGTTGCGCTGGTCGGCGGCCGCCTTTGGTGGGGATGGGCGACAAGCCGACAATGGTAATCTCCGCTTGCACTGGTTTTTCCTAAAACACCAATATTTTAAAATATGACCTTTGTGAATAATTTTAGGCGGATATCTAAGGCTACGTTCTTTGGGCTTACTCGTAAACGGATTATTTGTTCCATTCGTTTCTCAATAAACTTTCCTTCACTGTATCGGTTAGGCTACTTGTTCTAAAATATGTGATAAGATTATTTCTCTAAAATATTTAATTTATCCTTATAATCAATTAGATAATCTACGATAATAATTCGTTCAAATGCTAGGTAGGTTGTCTTTTAAGTGATCATGAAAAATAAGGCTGAATAATGCAAGAGGTGCAGAAAAAACCCCTAAAATTAATTTTAAAATTTAAAATGAGATACAACCTTTTTTAAAAAAAAGGTGTGCGAAACAGAGTGCAGTTCTCAAGTTTTCATTAGTCATTACTACTACTATATGCATTTTAGCGCTTGCATTTTCTACTCTTATCATACGGTACGTGTGCATGCATGTTTTAAATCTCTTTGTACTATAATTTGAAATGCAAGAATTTTATAGAAAAGGTTATCCTAGAAAATCTCTTTGTACGTGTGCATGCATTTTCTACTCTTTGTAAGATTTAGTTTAAATCCTAGAAAAGGTTATCCAATATTCTTTTATTTAAAAAGATGTTAAATCCCCAAATTTAACATCACGCGCAAGAACGAAAAACTGACAACTCACGCAGACACCATTTTTCACAAACTTGACAAGCCCAAGTTTGCTTTATAAATTCCTCTTATTTTTCTTGTCATTTGTATGAAACTTTTGTTCACACTTCAACTTCAATGCCATACAGGCATACACGGTTCTCATGCATTTTCTCGTAGAGAAGTATACTGACAAACTCAACAGACATCAACAAGAATATATCGAATGAAACGCAACATCCAGCAGAGCAACGAGCCAGTGACCAGGCCTTATACAAGCTTCTGCCATGGCACAATAATACATTAACACTGACCTGGCCACACCAATTTCTATATGTATAACGAGTTCAGCTACGGCCTTGTTACGGCTCAAATTAGAACGACAAACACATAATACAGCATTACAAATTCTAGTTTAAATTAATCTTACACACACGTCTCATAGACACTGAGACGAGCACTG
Organism: Oryza meyeriana var. granulata; assembly: GCA_003991445.1. Classification (NCBI taxonomy): domain Eukaryota; kingdom Viridiplantae; phylum Streptophyta; class Magnoliopsida; order Poales; family Poaceae; genus Oryza; species Oryza meyeriana. The sequence continues at coordinate 69,177 of RYFJ01002024.1, read as the reverse complement.
CTAGCTTAACTTGCAACAATAAGGGGTGGGATAGAAAGCCAAGAATGAATTGCCTGAAAACAGCAGATCTACCCATGACATTGGCACTGGGATGGACTGATACATCCAGATTATACTCCCGGATCAACAATTGGCACATAGATCATTCAGAAGAATGAACCTCGAATCACTTCGCACGATGAAGATCGTTTGAAAGATGGCAGCACAATTCTGGAGCAAGAATCCACCCTGGAGTGTGTATGCCAGTGGACGGAAGCCACTGTTCTAGGTTTGCTGAGCCGCTACTTCATGTTCTCTTCTGTAGGAGCTGTAAGTCAGGAGGGACCCGGTGATGCCCAGAGTTCTGCTCTCCTTTTGGATACACAAGCTATTCGTCAAAAATGGAAATTCCACTGCTGACACTTGTTTCTTCCAAGTGAAGTGATTGTGTTACCTTTATTTGGTTCGGCTTTCTCGCTGGGAGCACCATTTTCATTTTTCTTGGTGTTCAGGAAGCGTCCACCGGTTCCTCTTGCCCTTCGCATAGCATGTTGATGACGAGACTCATGAAGATAAGGCTGCAATATCAAACACCAAATGCCACTGTCATTACAAAAACACACCAAATGCCAATAATGTTAAAAGAAACACCAAATGCAAGTGCTTAACGAACTGTCATGTTCTACACTTCAGTAAATGGGAGGCATCCAACCAAGGACACGGAAGGATCATCCTGAAAACTCAAACACTCGACCTATAGAGGGGAAATTACAGAATTAGCAGGAAGCCAGGAACAAGGCATATCTTCACTAACCTTCCTTGTTTTAACAACTTTTTTCTCGAGTTCAGCCTTTGCACGTGACTGCCTCCGTCTTAAAATTCCATGATATTGCTTAGCATTTACATAAACAGGCTCCTCAGATATTTCAAGAGGCAATGGCATGCGAGAGTGAGTTAATCCAGGTTGCTGCAAATGAGTCTGTGCAGACTGCAGACAACAAGAAAAGCGGCAGCTCAGGAATGCTCCAGGGGCAGTGGAAATAGTTCAATCTTCATAAAGTGAAAACGCATTAAGTCTAACCAAAGTGGTGGACTTGACCTAAAGGTATTTGAGCATTGTGATCTTCCAGACTTTCATACGATGAGCAACCAAATTTTTGCTAATTACAATTAGCCATTTTTAGTTCAGGTTTATCCATGCTCTTATTGCCTACCGTCTGTCTAAAAAATTAATATGGTTTACAAAATAATAGAAAAACCAAAATAATGCACTGCAATTTCAGCAACCCTTTGTGAGAAATCACTAAGGTAGAGCGATAGACAGCTGCTGCAATATCCATAACTCTTTAATATTTTAGATCTTATATTGGAGTATCTCATATTGTGTCCCAAGAAAGTAATAATTACACGCTAGGTAGGAGATGATTTATTGTAGTTAGACTGGCAAGGCAAAAAAGTACCATAGCTTGAGGTCCATAGGGACCAACCATGCCCATATAGTAAGAGTCAGGATACTGGTATGCTGCAGAAGCCTGCACAAGGACCGATATGATCATGAGACAATGAGCACATCACATTAACAAGGAAGTAGAGGAAAGTTGCAGATATAAAAAGATGTATAAGAAACAAGAAGTTCAACAAGGAAAGAGTGCATACAAGTGGTTGGTTTAGTTCCAGCTGTGAAAATGGTGTTAAATAGTCTGATGCCAAAGCAGTCATCTGTGACGTTGCATGATGCTTTTCTTGACTACTGCTTCCATCTGGCATTCAAACAGCATTAGTTCTTACTGAAATGAGGTAGCATTGTTTACATTAAGAGTTGACATAATGAAAAAAAGAGTAAAACTCTTCATATAGAACTATTCAAAACCATAACTAGTATGCAAGTAAAATTTCATATTTACAATGTGTAAAATTCAGAAAAGACATTTTAGCTATTCCTGTCACCCGATCGTTCAAATATCCTTCTAAAATCAGTAACATAATGCCTAGAATTGTACTTGAAAGAAGATCATGAAACTAGGATTAACGAGCTTGTTTCCTTAAGAGTAGGATTAACGAGCTGACCCAAGACTTTAAGTTCTGCCAGGCTCATTTTGTACTGAACCTGGACTGAAAAAAGGAGGAAAAGTGCTCTAATTTCAATTCCTACTTCCGTTGTGTGCCATAAAAGGATACTCTTGTATACTAGTAGTACTAGCTAGTACTTGCAAGTGCAAACATCTGAGTAGTCTCGTTTTCAACGCAGACAATTTTGTTCCCGAAATAAGCATGACCTGAAGAGATAAAACCGGACCGAGCACTACACAACTCCTCATTGCCTTGTACAGTAACAGACCTTTGGGTTCCCCTGATCTCCGCGAATCCTCGCTGCTCTCCCCTGTCGCGTCGTCACCGCCATCCCTGTCCTGCGCGCCTTTGGCCGCACTGCCACCGCCTACCGGATTGCTTGACAGGCTGATCCCTGCTCCGCTCCCCGGCGCCACGACAGCGGGTGACACCGCCCCAACCCCGGCGAAGGTCGTCCACCACGGCTGCTGAATCGGTATGCCGGACGGCAGCGCGCCCTGCCCTCTCGGCTCCACGAGGTTGGTTCCCCCCGGCCTCGACTCCATGCTTGCTCACCTGTTCATTCAGTAGCAGCAAGAAAAGGCACGAAACAGAGGTGAGTAAAAGAGATCCACCCCATATATAGGCAGGCAAATTTATTGATGTAGCAGCAGCAGCAGTCTGACAGCACGAAGCAGGGAATGAATGGCATTGACTCGATCGAAGCCAGAGAAGATTTGACCTTCCAAACCTCGGAATCCTCGGAAGAACTGATGAGGATGAACCATTTAAAGCCACCAACAATTACTGCTACTACTCCTCCTACAACTAGTGCGCAACTGCCAACTGAACCACCATGGGGAACCGGACATGAAAGAACGGGACCTAGAACTGGTCCATCCAGAGAAGATTCCTGCAATACCAGCGTGGGAGGCTGTACGAACTAAGATTCTCCGATACAGTTGGACAGCTGCAACCGAGTTCGGATGAGAGAAACCATCACAGAATCTCTCCTCCTCCTCCTCCCGTCTCCTCCGTTCAATCAAGCCACGCGATCCGCCGCCGCTACGCTCGACGGCGGCGGCCTCCTCGTCGATCCGCCAGCAAACCTCATCACCGAAGCCTCTCCCTTCCGGGTAGCCGACCAAGATCCCTTTCCCTTCCACGAACCGAACCGCATCCAATCCACCCAAACCCGCGGAATTCGGTCAGGTAAATCCCCATCCAAAACCACTAGCGTCATGCATCCGCACCCAGAAATAGAAACACCGCAGCCTCCGCATCAAAACCAAGGCGGCCAAAAAAGGAGAAAAAAAAACAGAGAGAGACGCGGCCGCAACACCAATCAGGATCCAGCATAGTAGAATAAAAAGCGAAGCAGGCAAGGAGGGGAAGGAAGAAGGGGACGCAGCCGCTAGTACTGACCAGTGGGCAGGCAGGCGCGGAGGCGGCGGCCAAATAGGACCCTCTCTTCCTCTCCCCCCCTCTCTCTCTCTCTCTCTCCCCTCCTCCTCTCAGAGGAGAGGCCGGCCAATCGGAGGCTGGCGGGCTCACCGCTCGCCCCGCGGCAGCACACGCCTCCTACTGCTGCCGCTGCGGCTGCTGCTACTGGCTCGCACTAGCCAACGAGAAGCAGCCCTAATGCTGAGTGAGATGGGATTGGGCGAGAGGGGGACCATAATTATTGCGGTTGTTAAGCTCAGCTGCGCGGACAGGTGGATCGGTGGATGGAGCTAGCTCGCGTTGGTGAGTGGAAGATTAACGTGGGCATTTGGATAGACGCGTCCCGGACGGGACAAAAGAAATTTAGCAAAAGCGAGGTGGTCAGCACTGGTCACTAAATATTGGTTTAGTTCTACATAGATAATTAATAATAAAAAAGTAAACCTTAAAAAATGAGAACGGTCCTTATTTATCAGACCACTAGAGGCTGCCTTCAGAAGAAGAGGAGGAGGAAGATGTGAAAGTTTCGGCACATGTAAAACGAAACAATTCATTAGCGCATGATTAATTAAGTTTTAATTATTATAAATTTAAAAAATTTATTTATTTATTTTTTAAAAACAACTTTTATATATAAATTTTTTATAAAAAACACAACGTTTAGCAGTTCGGGAAATATACTCACCAAAAACAAGAAAATTTTCATCTCTAACCAGCACTCCCGAACAATAACTAAGTTGTGTCAAACTAGTTATAGCTCTGATTGGGTCTATGGTGTACCAAGCACAATGTAACCTACATGGATCGGAATGCACCCTCTAACATATACTCTCACTGCTAAAAAAATATAACTCCTAGCATTAGTGTGTGAGTAAGTAAAAGGTTATTCAAGATACAAAATTTTATAATTTATGGATAAGGATAAGTAAAAAGGTAGAAATTGATTTATTTTAGATAAAATTTAAATTTTAGAGATTAATTTATTTTAGGATGAAAGAAGTAGATTATAATAAAAAGACCTAAAATCAACATTCTAAGAGCTTTGAATTTTGACGATGCCGGATGAACACTAACGAGCAGACGACAAAGCACTTTGAGCGTGCACTGCTGTCTGTGTGGGGTGGCATGTTGACGACATGAGAGAGAAGGATATTAATGGTTAATACTGTTGTCAGGTTTTAATTAAGCTTTGCTGTGTTGCCAGATGGCAGACGGTGGCCGTCCAAGGTAGCCGTGCGTGCTTCTTGTGTTGGATTATTTAATCAGCAGCTTTATCTAGGAGTATACTTTTCCACGGCATGAGATTAATGAATGTCTTCCACGGTAAGCTTGTGGTGAGGAGGGTTGTTGTTGCTATTGTCTAGGAGTAATGTTTTATTAGAGATGCTAGTGTTGATGTGATCTACGGATTACAGGTCTCTTTTTGTTGTAGGAGGACACAAAGCGGACACGTACAGTAGGTTGTACGTAGTAGCAGTACCAGTTTCTCATATAAAGTATGAGATAAGATGGTCGCAAATTCATGCGTTTTGCTGGGCTCCTTATTTGACTTGTTTTAGTTCGAGCTCCTAACTTTGCCCTTAATTTATATTGGGTTGACCGTGTCCTTTAGGCAAAGAGCTTGAGCTTATCCAGTAAGATAGCTTTACATTAATGTCCTAATCCATATACGGCAAACTGATTTTCTTACTCTTTTGCTTTACCCCGATCAAACGAGCCACCTCGCCCCACTGACTGGTGCCAAATTCGAAAGGGCAGCCGCCACTAAACTACTACAGTAACCAATAATAATCGCGGATCGATACTCATTATCATCTGAACGTCAAATCTAGTGTGATTAGTAAAAAAATCTGTGCTACTACTACTGTCTACTCTTTTCATCCTGACTACTGTTTTAGACTTATAATTTATTATATAAAAAGTGTTTTTTAAGAGTTTATTAGATTTTTTTAATACTATTTTATCGTTTTAACCATCCAACCAATAAAACTCTTTTCTCCAACCAATAAGACTCTTTTCTCCGTTCTTCTTTTTCTCCACATCCACATGAATATAAGTAGTTTTTTTAACGTCACTATTTTAAGAGACTGAGGAAGTACTAAAAGTTAAAAAAAATTGAGAAAAGGACATGCATGCGCAAATTGGCTAAGATAAAAACCCCATTTCATCTTCTCTATCATCGATCGATCTCATGCCACCTCTCGCAAGTCGCAACTCCACGACAACCATGAAAGTAGCCCGGATTTGGCGGGCACTTTTCACCGGGGATTGGAACAGTAGGGAGACCCGCCATTTTTGGTTGGAGCGCGCACTCGCCGTCTCGCCGAATGAAGCAAAATAAACCATATCATCATATGACGCCGCGAGGCCGCAGCACCGCCATATCATCACGAGTGAGCTCGCGCGACCGACTTCCTGATCCACCTGCCTTCGCGGCTGCACCGGCCGGCCAGTATTGCCTGAGACGACAACGACGTCCCAGCGAACGGAGACACGCCATCCGGGCCACGCGTCCGCACCCGCGGAGAACGAGGGACCACGCGGGGCGACGTGGCCCGTCCCGCCACGGTAGGTACGAGTAGGAGCTAGCGGGCGCGACGGCGATGGGTGGGCGGGCACGTGAGGACGACGACGACGACGACGACAACGACTCCGCGGCCGTCGTCGTCAGCTGAGCTAGCCTGCGCGCGAGCGCGGGGGTGGCGTGGCGATGGCGCTGTCCGGCGGCGAGGTGGCAAAGCTTCGGGGTGTGGGGCCGCGGGGCACACCGGGACACGCTCGAGAGAGAGTCCAGTCGAGAGACGTGCCGCAGCTGCCAAGCGGCGGGGTTGCCTCAAACAGTGCTCTCCACGTATATGTATATGGATGATGGATCATGCGAAAGCTAATCGGGTTCCTCGTAAGATAGGCCAGAGCCAGATTCTCTGGCCGGGGTACAAATTAAAACTGGTGTTTAGTTTGTTCGAGCGACCGGTACTCAGCATTTGGTATAGCTGGATACTGTTGCAGCTTTACTCCTACAACATAGGAGTAGTTACAGAGTACACAAGTGGCATGTACTATACTACGCAGGTTGGAACTCGCTCCCGTCTATTATGTCCCGTTTTGGAGTGCAGAAATTTCATAGTGATTTTGCAAGGATTTTGTAGTAAACAGTAAGCACTAATTTATCTAGCGGGTAGCCCACGCATTTGTATGGCTACATTCACGTTTATAAATATGTTAAAATATTACCGCTCTTATTCTTTGATCACTGCTCCGGTGGGCTAACCTATCGTAATGAACAAATTAAAGTTTATAGATATTTCGATAAAATCATTAGCTAATGTTATAATTTTATGAAACAAGCAACTAAAATTACACCAAAGTAATAGTTTTGAAATAGTAGTTGCATGTTCGTCAAATTTAGTTGTATAATATCCTTCTGGTTAAGAAGGGAGAAATCATGAGATGTGTCTATTTTACTCTTTTGACCCATGTTTTCTTACTCCCAACAAAATACATGGCCCGAAATGGTATGCTTGTTGGGCACTATAGCTCTGCCACTAACTATTTGCCATTTTATCTATATTTTATATTGGCAATAATGAATACGGGTCAATAATGAACATGCGTCATAATTCCCATAAAAATCGGTAAAATTAATGTTGCTGCAATCTTACGGGCCTTATAATATTTGGAACAAACCCACATTTGTGATGGGAACACATTTGGGCTATGTCCGCAGGCCGTCATGTGAAATGTGTAAACAACGGGCCTGTGGCCTGGCGCGCTCCATTGCCGTTGGCGTGGGGCACCTGAGCGGCCGAACAAAGCTACTAGTAGTAGTACATGCTGCGCACTTGCGCAGCCCAGGCCTGCAGAACACAAGACGACACCGCCGCGACGCGACGAGATGAGATGACCGGCCGATTGGTGTCACCACAACGGCGAGACCTGAGAGGCTGACCCGACCGGTCAATGTCGCTGTGCGCCATGCGGCCCCGCGCACCCGCGCCTGCCTGCCGCTTTGCCCGTGTTGCCGCGGCCTCCACAGCCTTCTTTGTTCCTTTCCCAAGCAGGCGGAAGTAACGGAAGCGGTGCGGCGATCAGGCGAGCCCCACCACGCCACGGTGCGGCGGCACCCATTTCAAACGCGGACCAAACAGTTCTCCCCACGCGGCGGCGAGAGAGAAAGAGACGCCACGTCGGTTCAAAAATCTCGTGGCAGTGTTCGTAGCAGCTTATTGCCAGCAGCTTATTTTCTCGTACTCCGCGCGCACGCTTTCCAAAACAATAAACGGTGTGTTTTTTGCAAAAATTTTCTATATGAAAGTAGCTCTAAAAAAGCAAATAGATTCATTTTTCAACTTTTTAATACTAAATACTTAATTAATTACACGCTAATGACGTTCCTCGTTTTACGTGCGATTTATTTAAGCCACACAATAAGCCCAAAAGAACACTACAAGTCTCTCTAAGCAACGGTCGCCTAACGCATGTATAGGAGTACGTACGTAGCAGCAGTGCAAACCTGTAGCAAGTGTCACGCTCGGCGCACACCGCACAAGGCGAGTCTTAAAGCCTTTTTGCCTCTCTTGCTTGGGTGTTGACCCTTCTTTTGTCCGCGGCGCAACGCATCATGGGGCATGGGCATGGCTGGGCGTGGCTCAGTGGCTTTCAGTCGAGTCCCTTCTATATTTAGAGGCGCGCCCGCGTCGGCAAGGAGAGCCAGCCAGCCAGCAGCTAGCTAAACCTTGCGGCGATGGCGGCCGTGCCGTGGGTGGCGGCGACGGAGGCGGTGAGGAGGTCAATGCAAGAGGCCGCCGCCGCCGCCGGCGCTGTGTCGTACGCGCAGCAGCAGGGGAGCTCCGCGCCCGGCCCGCGGTCCACGGGGAGGTCGGTCGAGACGCTGGTGGTGATCGTCGCGGCGATCGTGCTCGTCGCGGTGCTCGCGGGCGTCGTCGCGCGGGTGTGCGGGGGCCGGCACGTGGCGCCGAGCGGGGACCGCGACGTCGAGGGGTGGGTGGAGCGGCGGTGCCGGAGCTGCCTCGACAGCGGTCTGCCGCCGCCGCCGCCGGTGACGGCGCAGCAGCCGCAGGGATCATCAAAGGCGAGTGCGGCCAAATAGCAGTTCTCAGCTCGTCCATTGTGTGTCAGATTATTGTAGCGGCAGGCTAGCAGTAGCGTAGTTATACGGAGTATTAGCTAATTTACGTTTGGATTAGATTATGTAGCGATCTGAACATCTAGATGCTAAAATGGCTGCTCTTTTGTCCAGTAGATTACGAGGTCACAATCCTAAATTAATATTTACTGTAAGATTTTGATTATGATAATGTGTACACCATATGTTCGATCCCTTTTCACATTTCGCATGCAAATTTTACCACCGTTTTGCTGCGCCAACGAATGGTTTGGTCGACAATGTAAGGTGCAAGGCCCCTACTGACAACTGATACAGATAAGATATATCAGTGTCAAATGAGATGACCGAGGGGATGTTCATTCAGATGATCACAGGGTTTAAAAGTTGTTTTTAAAAAAGTATTATAAGAAATGCTGCAGATGAAGATTTCTGTAAAAATCGTGCTGTTTTGGGCTGGGAAGCGTACCCTCGATAATCCTCGATCCATAAATTATCAAAAAGGGGACCCAGGCAACCCGCACCGAAAACGATAATGTAGATGTCTGTAAACCCTTTTCCCTTTAGGTAACCAATTAATCCGTATAAACATGGACTTAAAACATAGTATTTGGGTCTGCTAACAAATTTACAATCGACCCATCTACCAGCATAGCGCAAGATAACGAATGTATGCCGCAAGAGCACATCCATGGTACATAGCCAAATGGATCATATTTATACAACAGCTAAAAGCACTCCAAGCGAAATTTAAAATGACCACTTCACACGTGAAGATTGCTTGTGGCCATTAGCAAATCACTGACAGAAAAATAACAGGTCAGATTCTGAAAATTGTACAATAAACCTACAGAGGGTAGAGTGAGCTTGAAATTATTTACCTCCGGATAGCAGTCCTGGTGTACTATGGTTTGATTGTGAGGATTAATATGCACCACACAAGATATTCTCCCCTGCAACAATCATACAAAGGGTTCAATGCTTGCTTATGGGTCAGATAGAGAGCAGAGCACCAATAATGCGAATTGTTGGGCATCCTTTTCTCTAGAAAAGGTCCCTAATGTATATAGAGCCGCAGCAGATAATGTTCAGTCATAGCCTCATAGGTGAAAAAATGTAACTATAGCCATACCAAAGGTAAACCTCATGTAATCATATCAGTGTGTCATCTTTGTGCAATGTCAAAAGAAATTTAGAGCAGCGCAAAGGTCAGGAGGCAAAAGACCCTGGCTTAGGTTGTCATAGTCATGTTTTGGTGCAATAAATCTATCAGGACACCAAAAACTTATTTGATCATGACAAGCTTCGCAAAACACCAATACATGTGATAATAAGACACTTTATTGGCATATCCCCATATATTCAAAACACTAACAAATTCCAGTGCCTGGAAATGCAACACATGTGACCATCAGATAAATGAAATCACCAAGTATGTTTTCCAAAAGGTCCTTTTTTTGCATATTGAAATTTTGCAACCCAGAAATTTATTGAATCTAGAAAGCCATACGGTGTTATTGTTGTGGATTAAAACAACCCTACTTTACATAGATAGTAAAATAATAAAAATTAAATGATGTTCTGACATGATAAATTAGCAGGTAAAAGGCAGCATGTCCACTAGTAGCATAAGAAAATACTATTTTCAAAGAAGTTTGAAAATGTTTCTGCAGGCTAAGAACTGTGGGATTGATTCTGCTACCACAAGGTTCCACTGCAAAACCTTGCAATATTTGCATTTGTCAACAGCTTATCCGACAAAAAATAGAATAAAAATAATAGCCATCGCACAGATCGCAAGGCAAACATTTTTTTCCTTGAACACTCAGGAGAGCTGCGTATCATTGTATTAAAGAAGAAGAAAGGGTAGAACCCACGCATACCTCAGTAGAACTCAGATCACATTCGCGCCTATAACAAAAGACTACCAACGACCAACGCATGTCCCCACGTCTTTATCACTTCCCATTTAATCCTTCAAGTTAGATTTCTCGTAAAGGAAAAGCGTGCCAAAAGCCCAAAACTACTCCTCTGATCATAACTATATGCCCAAACAACTCTATTTAAACGCAACACCAGGAGTCAGCCTGCTATTAGTCCATCAACATTTATTAAGACATGTAGCAAAACTACGAATTACAGTCCATATTTAAACAATTGGGCATGTCGTAACAAATTTGCTTCACAAACAGCAAAAAATCACTTCATATGCAGCAACAAGGATCAGAAGGGGCTGCAAATGCGTGCAAACAGCTGAGATGAGACTCGGCGAATATCAAAAAGTGTTTTGGTACACAAGGAAATAAGTAGTCTTGCTTACTGGGGTAAGGCCAGAGACTAGTGGCTTCAGGGGAAAAATGCCCTGAGTCTCCATGGTCCATGGAGAAGGCAAGGTGTTGGGAATGGTAATGAATAGAAGATGTAATCAATATGGGGGCTCTAGGCCCAAATATATAGAAGTACAAGAGAGAGTCCTAAATGTTCTTGACATATACTCAGGTATTATATATTGCCTATTGGACAAGAGGGGCTCTTGGCCATGGAATGGTTAAATGATGAAGTGTTGTAGCAGTATTCAAAATTCAAAATGATTCCTGCTGCAAGGTTAAGGTTTTGTAATGCCAGCTTCATTGCAGCTGGTGCTGGCAGAAATTGTTCAAGCATAACTTTTTGATACATCATGATTTGTGGTTCTGCTGTATTCGTCAACCCCAGAAGCATACCTGAAAGTCCCAGAGCCAACCCTATTCCCAAATTTTACCAGAGTAGTGAAAAGAAAGTGTGCGCTATATCCTTGGGCAAATCAAATATTTTCTGAAAACCATACTTTCAACTTATGAGTTGGAAGGTGGACATGAGTGCACCCAAATAGTAAATATAATAATTTGAGTATTCCATTTCTTATCTAAAGCAAAGCTTTCATTAAAGTACAGATAATAAATTCTGTAACCTGTTTAGCAAGTAATACCAGATCAAGGTCAAGACAAAAGTGGATTATAATCTGCTGTAAACACAAGATATTAAATAGCAAAGAATACATACTTCATAGAGCCGTGGGTATATTTTTCATCTGATAACCAGCTGAAAGCACAAGATACTAAATATTATAAATTGCTAACATATCTTATTTATAACTGATGTAAAAATATATTTTACCTTATATTTAATTCTTTGTGGATATGTCGACAGTTTTCACAATGATCAACATTTTCATTTAGGGAATTATGTTTCACATGAGGAAATCAGCAAACATAGAGTAAAACATCATAATGCTAGACGCATATTGCTCCCTTTTTTAATTTCATTAAAGAAGTATACAAATGACTATACTGCATCATTTTTCAATGTCCATGCATTCATATAGTAACACATTTTTATATTAAACCCTGAAGTCCTGAACCGAAATATTATCGAAATATGATACTCCCTCCGTTCCAAAATATAAGAATTTATAGGATTCAAATCTTGTTTCACAATATAAGGATTTTTAGCACTATTCACAGTACTACTTGTCCCATCAATTACTTTCCATTCAAATTTATTTCCATCTTACCCCCACCTACCCTTCCACCTACATTCATTCTACATTTATTGAGAGGCACCAAAGTCTTTTCTCCTTAACCTTAACATCTGCTAAACAACCTAGAAATACTTATATTTTAGAACGGAGAGAGTATATAAGATGCATTATATAAATATCTTGACAAAAAAGATATTATACTGTTTAGTAAATCACGGTTCCTCACTTTGGAAACTAGAGTATGTTGGTCCTAACTCCTACTCTCTCCGTCCCAAAATATAAGAAGTTCTAGAGCTTTGCACGGGTATTAAGAAGTAGTGGACTTAAATGAGGGATGGTTGTTATTGGTTGAGACGAGAAAGTAGGTGGAGAAATTAAATGGAGAATGGTTGTGATTGGTTGAAATAAGGAAATACGTGAAAAAATTGCTATATTTTGGGATAAATTTTGAATGCTAGAAGTTGCAATATTTTGGGACAGAGGGAGTCAGTATTTGAAAACACAAAACTTTGAACATCTGACCCGTATTTTGGAAACCATGAAAGTTATCTAGATGTTAAATCAGCCACAATAAGGGACATTAGCCACCAGATGGGTCACAAAAGGTGAACCAACTAGATCCCAAAATTGCTTCACCGTTACACATCCTTCCTGCTAATCCGATAAAATTAGGGCGTTTAACGCGAATAAGAATGAACATTAAAGCAATGATCGATACCAATTTGGATTGTTAGAAAGTCACGACATCTGCATTCCACAACAAAAGCAATCAACAGCAATGGTATCATCGGCGCTCACCTTGACAGGGATGCTGAGGAAGAACAAGTGCACGTGGCCCTCGACCTCAGCGATGGTGTCAAAGGGTACTGATCCCCGCGCGAGGTCCTCGAGAAGGTAGATCGCGTCCTCCACGACGCTTATGCCGTCGAGGCTGAGATCGGCGTCGATGTACGAAACGGCGCGCGCGCGGACACGGCCGCCGCCGGAGGTGACCCGCCCTAGCGGCGCGCCACGGTACCCGATGTCGACGTCGAGGCGGCTGTAGTCGAGCGCGAAGAAGTCCGGGTTGCGGACGCGGACCTTGAGCGCGGCGGAGATGGTGACGGAGACGGAGGGGCGCGCGGAGACGGAGACGTGCGCGAGGCGGAGGCGCGCCACGCTGACGTCCGGGTCAGCGGGCCAGAGGAGGAACCCGGAGAGGGAGAGCAGCGCGAGCGAGAAGAGGAGCGGGCCGAGGCAGCGGCAGCGGCACCCGCGCCGCAGCCGGCGGAGCCGCACGGGGACGAGGAGGACGTACGAGTCCGCGTCGGCGTCGGCGTCGGCGCGGGCATCCAGATAGGGCGGCGGGTAGGCGGAGGGGAGCAGTGGCTCCCCCGCGGTTGGGGGTCGCGCCTTCGCCATGGGAAGGTGGACTCAGAGGAAGGCGAGGTTGGTGGGCCGTTGGTCGCTGGTGGGGTGGGGTTGGTCGCGGGGGTGTGGGCTTTTGGCGTAGCTTGGGAAGGAAGAGGAGAGGAAAGCGGTTGATTGGAAGCCAAGCGGAGTGCTCGTGATGATGCCGCGAATCTGTTGCGATTGGTGGACTCGTCGTGCTCCTTTTTCGATCTCTAGTTGGGACGCTTGCATGTTTGCCAGGTTGACACGTCGTGACAGCGATATTTCTTCCGTGCAGGATCACCCCGAGCGCTAATAATACATTCATGACTAAGGCCCCTCGAAACAAAGGATATAATAATCCCTTTGTTTCAAAGGATACGTACGGATCCTGTAGAATTTAAATTTTATATTTTTTTTGGTCATTTCAAACAAAGAATTTGAGCTTTTTTAAACCCTATGAAATTTATAAGAAATAGCACTATGTATATAGTTTTTAGAGAAAAGTTACCAAAAGCTCCAAACTATTGAAATTTTTTATTTGAGTATATCTCTTATCGGATTGGTACTTTTTTTCCCACGATCTATTCAAACGATTATTCCTATATTTTTCATGTGTTTTATAATCCTCTATTTTGCATATGTATTTCTGTTAAAAGTATTTTTCCTATTTCTCTGTTTTCTCGATCCTGCGATTCAAAAAAGCCCTAAGCCTTCAGCAATAAGTTTGGAGTACATCGAAAACTATGGATCATACATGTGTTAACTGTTGAGGCCTTGATGGGAGTCTGGATTTTGGAATATGAGAAGTGAAATTGGGATGGAAAATATGAACGGAGTTGATTAGCATAGCATGGGATGAAAACAATGGATGTCTAGTTTCGATAAAGGTACTGTTTAGTGGGCGGGATATTTCCCTTTTCAACTCCAATAGACAAATGGGCTCTTACTGTTAAACTCGACTTGCTAGAAGTGATTACAAGTGGTATTATACGCATGTGTATTGTTTGTCATCTTCAGGAAGCAACATGCATATTTGCAAGGGATAGTCCTTTCTTTTTCTTTCTTATAGGTTTGTACTCGTGACTCATCTTTCTCTCATTTTCTTTACTTTTAAGAGTTGGCACATCTTATTTAGTTGAGAAATAGTGTATACACTTAAGTAATGCTTCTTTGTTTTTTTGGCAACGACTTAAGTAATATTCGTAGTTGGTCAAAGTAAACATGGCACATGGCCTTGGTTATAAATTATAAGGGTTGGAACATTCATGGAAAAAAAAAACAAAAGTAGACTAGATTTTCCATATTTTTCTCTTACAGTTCGCATCTCGATTACCTCTTTGGCTCTTTGGGGTGTTTGAATCAGCTTTTTTACGTGGCTTGTAAGCCACACATAAAACGTAAAATATTATTAATGTATAATTAATTAAGCATTAACTATTAAAAACTTAAAATTTTGATCTATTTGATTTTTTAAGATGCTTTTATATATAAAGTTTTTAGAAAAAAATACACCGTTTTATATTTTAAGAAGTGTGCTAATAAAAACCAAGAAAGAATCCATAAGCTACTTTCCCAACCAAAAAACCAAGAAAAAAACCATAACCTACCTGCCCAAACGAACAACACCCCCTTTGTGCTATACCTCATCGACGTGCATGTGCCTGCAGATAACCTATCTGATTGTTTGGTCAAAGGTGTCTACTAGCAAACAATAAATAGTAAAAATGTTAGCAAGTGCTAGTGAAAAGATGAGCCTAAGAGGAAATATGGTGGAAATTGCATTTTAACATGAACAAGAAATCTATTGTGTTACTATTATAGTCAACGTAGCCTATAATAACGTGGGTATGGGTCAAATGCATATGAGATGGAACTATAAAGAGTTACTCCATATTTAAATATTTTCTCCGGTTTTTAATATTTGACACCAATGACTTTTAGATATAAGTTCAACTATTCGTTTTATTCAAAAAATTTGTACAAATATATAAAAATATAAGTCATGCTTAAAATACCTTTAATAATAAAATAAATCAAAAAAAAAAGTGACAAACATATTTTTTTAAAAAAAGATGAATAGTCAAATGTATGTTTAAAAACCAACGGTGTCAAATATTAAAAACCGAAGAAAGCACTCTATGTGACACCGTTGGCTTTATTCGGTTAAATTTTTGAAACTTTCACCATGAATAGGTCCAAAATATTTAGTTTGAAAGCATGAAGATTATATGGCTAGATTTTTTTATAAGTACTATTATAATATTATAATTTTGTTAGATATTATCATTACATTCTATAAAAAAATAGTGGTCACAGTTGCAAAAAAAAAATCCCGCATAAAGGCAACAGCACATATATTTAAACATGGAGGTGGTACTCCTACATTTGATGATGAAGATGTACTTGCAACATCTTTTGGTCCAACTGAGATTGACCTTCAATTACCCAAGTTACAAAATTTGGTTGGAAAAAGGAAATGAAAAGACCACATACTCGAATTACTACCTTATTTTGCAAATACTTGCCACTGTGGTTCTATTCACCTTTACATTTTGCCCACTCATCTTTTTCCAAAAATATAATAATTAAGAGTGATGCATATTATGCTAAATATATACTCTCTCTGTTCCAAAATAACTTCATCTTCTACTGATCTTATTTATCACACAAAGGCTTTATCTTTATAGCCATCAATGTATTAGAATTTGATAAAACGAGAGATAAATACATTGAAATTTATTAAAGTAGTAGACAAGTAAATACATTAAAGTCTAATCAGGTACATGGCATTCTATTTTTTAGCTTTATATGCATAAATGGACTAAAAATATAAAGTATTTTTGATGGAGATAGTAAGCACAAAAGTTTCTTCTCTATAGTTGTCTAATCATCTAAAATTAATAAATTATTAATGGTCAAAATTACTTAAAACAATAAAACAGTAAAAGTAAGCGCAAGCGGAGACAGTACCAGTCGACACATCAGTACATCACACACCATCAAGGCAGCCATTCGTACGGTCCCATCCCGCCGTCGTGCAACCTCCACCACACCACGTGCTCCGGCGCGCGCCCTCCGCCGCCCCCATCTCCTCCGGGCGCCGCCAGGTCGCAGAACACAACAGAATCCGCCGTAAAAAAAAAAAAAGGGTCCCCGCCGGTTCAGATCCCGGCGCCAAGCCACGCCCACGCTGCGAGCCCCCGTGACTCCGACCGCCAAGGAGCCGCCCGCACGAGGCGACGGCACAGACCCCACCGAACACACTACAGATTTTGACCAACCGAGTCTTCTCCTAAGCTTCCTTCTCCGCAGTAAAACTTCCCCCACCTCGGCACCTCCCCTTCCCGGCGAGCCTTTGGAAGCGCATCTCGGGGTGCGGGGAACCCGGCGCCGGGGCCCCTATCCGATGCTCTCCGGCCACCAGGACCTCCCCGATGGTATCGGGATGGCGCGGCTGGCGTGGACGCGCCTCCCCACCGCCGACGGGGCGGGGACGGAGGGGGCCGTCCCCGCCTCCCCCTCCGTGGCCGGGGACGAGCTCTTCGCGGGCAACGTCGAGAGCCTCGACTACGAGGTCTTCGAGAACTACGCCTACCGGGAGGAGCAGGTACGCGGGCGGATTCTCTCTCGCTTGTGCCCTCGTCCGCGAAGGCGAAGCCGTGGTTTCGGCGTGAGCTTATGAGATGGGTTTCTGTGTTTGTGCAGGCGCAGCGGAGCAAGTTCTGGGTGTCGTACTACATCATGCTCAAGTGGCTGTTCTCTCTTCTGATCGGCGTCGGTGAGAACCCTTTCGATGGCTTGTTTTGTCACTGTGCTTGGTACCTTCAATGGAAAATGCCGTTTCTAAGGGATTAGCTGACTTCGGCGGTGGTAACACTGGAACTAACATAATCATTGCTTAGTGTGCCGTTCTAATTGAGAAACAATTCTAATTGAAGGCCTGACCATGTACACGAACAACTGGGCTGGTTCAGTCTTTATAGTGTGACATACTAGTGCATAGGCCACTCCTTCTGTTTGAGTTGGTGACTACTTCCTGAGTAACTTCATTTGTAATATGGCTCATACATCTGAGCCCAAGAATTGTTTTGTTCGCCTAGTGATGCTGAACTAGAAAAGTTGAGCTGAGGATGGAGTTCAGACGAGTCTCATCAATGAGTTAAATGTAGAATGAAGTCCCAATGGACTATTTGATCTAAGCTTTGGATCTACTGAGCTATGGAAGTCTATTAATCAGAAGATGCCAAAGCAATATTTATAGATCAATTATTGAACAATATGTTAGCTACTGGACTTTATATACTCCCTCCGTCCCTAAAAAGGGCAATTGTAACATTCAAAAGACATATTAGTAGGGAGGAAAAATCACTTAGATGCCCCTCATTAAATGAGAGGAGGTGAGGAGCGGAAGGGTGGTTGGGGGTAATATGGGGAGAAATTTGAATGAGTGGTGATAGGTGGTAGAAGTAGTACTCTATAATTGCATTCTTTTTGGGACAAATTTTGAATGCTATAATTGCATTCTTTTTGGGACGGAGGGAGTACTTACTATACTCATTTTAATAATAATGGGATGTTAGATTGGTTGAGCTATATAGCATAAAGTGCAATTTTTTACCTCTGCCCCCCTAAAGGGTGTTTTAGATATTCCTAGTGGAATCAGATCTATAATAGATTTGATGCTGAACCTTGATAATGTGCACATTGTTCTGCTGGTATTCCTATTCAAAATCTCCATTCCACCCCATCATGTGTTATCGTGCATGGCAAATATGTTCCTAAGGGATTTCTGATGACATGGCAAGTAATTAAGGAGACGAGAGAAAAAGAGTGTCTTGCATGAGACACTACCTAGGCATGTAAACCAACCCACGAGGAAACATGCAAAATAGCATTGGGGCTTTAGTTGGTGTCTATTGCACAACATCAAAGACAAATCAACAAATGAGATGAGATGAGAGGGCTTGAAAGAATTAATTGTTTGACCCCACCTGTAGAAACTATCATTGGGTAGATAGTTTCTAAAGTAGTGTCCATATGACATTAAATGGGATAAACATGATGGATGATGCCTACCATACCATTGGGAGTGTTCTAATGAATCAATGATGAACTTGGCCTGCAAGTCCTTTTTGGAGCCAGGGTAATTCGCTAGTGTAATTATCTTATGGTCCATAAGCTGCACGTCATTGGTTCAAATACCAGAAAACCACAATAGAAAATCCACACACATAACGTATAGCTGATTCAACTGGCAGTATATGAGAGTCGAATTACGATCATCAGTCAAAGATCTGAGGGGCCAATGGCCACACCATTGGTGATTGGATTATGCAATGGTTGGCAACTTGGGCTGTAAGTGACAGCTAGTTAGAAGTACTATTCCACTTCTTGCATCAGATTGAATTTAGCCCATCTTCCCTGATTAGATTCACATATGGTAATATTGAAATTAGGATTAGTAGATTATACTCAATGGATTTCAGTGTTCGTCATTTCCTTATTATCTAGAGAAGAGAGATGATTCACTATCTTCTTGGGGGCTAACAGTTCGTAAATATCATCTAAAGTTAATTATTGCTTTCTTAGGGTCCAGCAATAATTTTAGAAATGTGGCCTTCTCTTTACAACAACAACAACAACAACAACAAAGCCTTTCAGTCCCAAACAAATTGGGGTAGGCTAGAGTTGAAACCCAACAGGAGCCGCAAAACAAGGTTCAGGCACGTAAATGGCTGCTTTCCAAGCAGACCTATTCAAAGACAAATCCTTGGGTATATTCCATCCTTTCAAGTCCCTTTTTATTGCCTCCTCCCATGTCAATTTTGGTCTTCCCCTGCCTCTCCTAACATCACTGTCGCGCCTTAAGATTCCACTATGCACTGGTGCCTCTGGAGGTCTCCGCTGGACATGTCCAAACCATCTCAACCGGTGTTGGACAAGCTTCTCTTCAATTGGTGCTACCCCTAGCCTATCACGTATATCATCGTTCCGGACTCGATCCATTCTTGTATGACCACAAATCCAACATAGCATACGCATTTCCGCAACACTCAACTGCTGAACATGTCGTCTTTTTGTAGGCCAACATTCTGCACCATACAACATTGCCGGTCTAATCGCCGTTCTATAGAACTTGCCTTTTAGCTTCTGTGGTACCCTCTTGTCACAGAGAATACCCGATGCTTGACGCCACTTCATCCACCCCGCTTTGATTCTATGGCTAACATCTTCATCGATATCTCCATCTCTCTGTAGCATTGATCCCAAATATCGAAAGGTATCCTTCTTGGGTACTATTTGACCATCCAAACTAACATCCCTCTCCTCATGTCTAGCAGTGCCGAAGTCACATGCCATATATTCAGTTTTAGTTCTGCTGAGTCTAAAACCTTTGGACTCTAGAGTCTGCCTCCACAACTCTAGTTTCCTATTTACTCCCGCTCGGCTTTCATCAACTAACACTACATCGTCCGCGAAAAGCATACACCAAGGGACCTTCCCTTGTATGTCCCTTGTGACTTCATCCATCACCAAGGCAAATAGATAAGGGCTCAAAGCTGACCCTTGATGTAGTCCTATCTTGATCGGGAAGTCACATGTGTCACCATCACTTGTTCGAACACTAGTCACAACATTGTTGTACATGTCCTTAATGAGGGAAACGTACTTTGTTGGAACTTTATGTTTGTCCAATGCCCACCACATAACATTCCTTGGTATCTTATCGTAGGCCTTCTCCAAATCAATAAAAAGTGTAGGTCCTTCTTCTGCTCCCTATACCGCTCCATAACTTGTCTTAATAAGAAAATTGCTTCTATGGTTGACCTTCCGGGCATGAAACCAAATTGGTTCATAGAGACCCGCGTCCCTCCTCTTAGGCGATGTTCGATTACTCGCTCCCATAGCTTCATCGTATGGCTCATCAACTTAATTCCTCGATAATTAGTGCAATTTTGAATGTCTCCCTTATTCTTATAGATCGGTACCAATATACTCCTCCTCCAGTCATCAGGCATCTTGTTTGACCGAAAAATATTGTTGAACAACTCGGTTAGCCATACTATAGCTATATCCCCTAGGCATCTCCACACCTCGATTGGGATACCATCAGGACCCATTGCCTTACCCCCTTTCATCCTTTTCAACGCCTCTCTGACTTCTGATTCTTGGATCCTCCGCACAAAGCGCCTATTGGTGTCATCCAAAGAGTCATCTAACTGAACGGTTGTGTTCCCGTTCTCACCATTGAACAACTTGTCAAAATACTCTTGCCATCTGTGTTTGATCTCATCCTCCTTTACCAAAAGCTGCTCCCTCTCGTCCTTAATGCACTTAACTTGGTTGAGGTCCCTCGTCTTCCTTTCGCGAACCCTAGCCATCCTATAGATGTCCTTCTCTCCTGCCTTTGTACCCAATCGTTGGTATAGACCTTCGTAAGCCCGCCCTTTTGCCTCACTCACAGCACGCTTTGCTGCCTTCTTTGCCACCTTATACTTCTCTATATTGTCTACACTCCTATCATGGTATAAACGCCTATAGCATTCTTTCTTCTCCTTAATAGCCTTTTGGACGCCCTCATTCCACCACCAAGTATCTCTAGGTTCGCATCCACTCCCTTTAGTCACTCCAAACACCTCTGAAGCCACCTCCCGGATGCAGGTTGCCATCTTCTTCCACATGTTGTTTGCGTCGTCTTTTCCATCCCAAGGGCCCTCTTCGATAACCCTTTTCTTAAAAACCTCTGCCGACTCTCCTTTCAATTTCCACCACTTCGTTTTTGCAATCTTAGCTTGTTTGTCCCTACGAACGCGCACCTGGAAGCGCAAGTCAGCCACTAAAAGCTTATGTTGAGAAACCACACACTCTCCAGGTATTACCTTACAATCCAAGCATGCTTGTTTATCCTCTCTTCTTGTGAGGACAAAGTCAATCTGGCTAGAGTGTTGGCCACTACTAAAAGTTACTAAGTGGGATTGTCTCTTCCTAAAGAAAGTGTTGGCTACCATCAGGTCAAAAGCTATAGCAAAGTCTAAGACTTCCTCTCCCTCCTGATTCCTACTACCGTACCCAAAACCTCCGTGTGCCGCCTCAAAGCCTGCATTTGTTGCACCTACATGGCCGTTGAGATCTCCACCTATGAAAAGCTTCTCGGTACTAGGTATAGCTCTAACCATACCATCTAAGTCTTCCCAGAACTGTCTCTTATCACTCTCATTGTAGCCTACTTGGGGTGCATATGCACTAATTACATTCAAGACCATGTCACCAATGACAAGCTTGACTAAGATGATCCTATCTCCTTGTCTTCTCACATCCACCACACCGTTCTTGAGGCTCTTGTCAATCAGAACTCCTACCCCATTTCTATTTGCAGTTGTTCCTGTGTACCAAAGCTTGAAGCCAGTATTATCTACCTCCTTCGCTTTCTGACCCTTCCATTTAGTCTCTTGAACGCATAATATGTTAACACGCCTCCTAGCCGCTGTATCAACTAACTCTCTCAACTTACCCGTAAGAGACCCTACATTCCAACTACCTAAACGAATCCTAGTTGGCTCGACTAGCTTCCTTACCCTTCGCACCCGTCGAGTCAGATGTGAAGACCCTTGCTCATTTATCACTACATCCGGGCGCCGATGTAGCGCGCCACTAAGGAAGCGACGATCCGATCCTTGCTCACTTAACACCGTGCCCAAATCACAACACGGCGCGTCACGGGGGTGACGACCCGGCCCTTGCCCATTTAACACCATACCCGGGTTCCGATATGGCGCGTCGCTAAGAGGGTTACGCCCCAACGGTTTTCTTTTGGGTTTCATCTCCATCTGATTGGCTAGGTTTTACGTTGGCTCGCCAAGCCTAACACAACCTTTTAGGGACAGGGGGCCCTCCCCTCCTCCTTTACCAGGGCTTGGGACCTGCTATGTTGAGACAACATAGGCGGGGAACCGCTTTATAGTTGGGACAACATAGGCGGAGTTAAATGTGGCCTTCTCTTTCCAAACTGAAAATCTCTTTCATATAGTTATACTGGAAATAGACAGTTCAAGCATACCAGACAACATATTTGCCAAGGATGGTTGTTTTGTACACTTTAAGTCACGTTTTATTCTCAGTACGACACATTTATACACTGTAGAACACTTCATTAAAAACTGATACTTGCTTTATTCTCATTGTCAGTTCTTTGCGTCAACTAAGTAAAGCTGTATATGATGTTACCTTCTTGTTTTCAGGTACTGGATTGGCTGCTATTTTCATAAATTTGGCGGTTGAAAACTTTTCTGGCTGGAAATATGCTGCAACATTTGCTATAATACAACACTCATATTTTGTTGGGTTCTTGGTGTACATAGTTTTCAATCTGGCGCTTGTATTTTCTTCTGTTTACATAGTAACAAACTTTGCACCAGCAGCAGCTGGATCTGGTATCCCAGAGATCAAAGGTTACTTAAATGGTAGGTTCAAGTATTGCATTCCAAAACATCATAGTTTGCTATCTTGATCTTTATGGTCTAACTTAAGATCTTTTTGCAGGAGTGGATACACATGGAATCCTCCTTTTCAGGACATTAGTTGGGAAGGTGAGTTCAATATGCTTTGTTCAGCTATTACGGTATCAAAATGTTTTGGTGCCGATGTGGCTTGTGCGATTGTGCCTCCATTTGCATCATCATGGTGAAACAGTTCTGTTTGGAGTTATAGATCTTTGGGAGCATTGGATCAGTTGGAGGAGGTTTGGCTCTAGGAAAAGAAGGGCCTCTTGTTCATACTGGAGCATGCATTGCTTCTCTTCTTGGACAGGTATTTTATGCTGGCGATCTAAACTTCTTCAACATTTATCTCATTTCAAAAAAATGATCTGGGTACATCTTTGCCTTTTTTAGCATCATTATTCTTGTCTTGTTTGACAGCATTGATATATGGGGAATAGATGTCAGTTATTAGTTGTTTAATAAGTTATTCCAATATAGCTTGTCATCTGCACTAATTTACGAAAAACCTTGAAAAATCTGTTGTATTCAGAGTATATGATGAAAATGGTGGATAGCATTTTAGTATGGTTTTCTAGACTGGTACTCTGATTGGCTATGCATCTAATTCATAGTGCAAATCAGTTGCTTGACCAACTAAATACTGTGCTTGGGAAAAAAAATAGAGCTGCAATATCTCAAATAATAGTATTTAGTAGTTCATTGTTTATGTTCACAACTCGAGCTGATTGGTTAGTTACTGTACATGAATCCATCTGTACTTCAATCTCTGTTGTTTAGTCCACCAAAGCTTATTACATTGTCCATTATTTTTTTTAGAAATCAGATCATATATTGATCCGGCTTTGTAGAAAGCCCAACATCACCAGGTACCAGGTTCAGGACTGACCATACACAAAAGGAAAGGGAAAAAACAATGCTGGGGACTCCAGCTTCCAGAAACAGCATCCTGCAATCTAACCAAACACCATCTTCATACATCGCCATAACACTGAAACTGGTATCCACAAAACTCTAAACTACAAACCCTCTAGACAACCTTCAGAAGTTCGCACAAGCAACAAAAACCATAAAAGTCACTAGACCCCATCAGATCACAACTCATTCGGCAGCAGGTGAACTGACTTCAGATCCTGCAGCTTCTCCATTATCTTCTTCCTCCATTCTTCAGCAAACCCTCGGTCCTCTTCTTAGTAGCTTTGTCCAGCGCTGCACAAAAGACAACATTTTATATGCAACCTGCAAAGGAGATTTGCCTAAATTGTTTTCAAAGACCCAATCATTCCTAGTCACCCACAGGGTCCAACAACCCCCAGCTACAAAAATCATCCAAAGCTTTTTAAAGTGTTTTTCCAAACCAAGTTTTAAACACTCCTGTATAGACCGCGGCAAAGAAGCCAGACAAAAAACATCTCTGGTAACACACCAAAGGAAAACAGCCAGATGGCAACCAAACAAAATATGATTAACAGTTTCTTTTTTGTATCATAATTTGCACAACTCTGTACCACCCTTCCATTTTCTTTTGACCAATTCAGAAGCACTTGGAATCCTCCCCCTAATTACCATATATAAGAAATGTTTTATTTCAGAGGAATTTTACTTTTCCAAACTACTTTCATCTCTGAATCAACCACACCCCCAAAAGTAATCTGCCTATACAAAGATCTTGAGGAGTAAGCTTTCTTATTTTCTAAAGGCCATTTTAGCCTATCATCCTCCTCATCCAAAACTACCTCTTTAATTTTTGCCCAATAAATCTAAGTAACTTTCTCTATTTGTCTCATTTAACTGTCTTCTAAAATCCATCTCCCAAGCCCCCTGATTAAACAACTCTCTCACTGTAGATTTCTGGTTCCTATTTATTCTGTACAAATTAGGGAAAGTGACTCTCAAGGTTACTTTGTCAATCCACACATCTGACCAGAAAACCACTGATCTCCCGCTGTGTATTTCTCTTTCAGCAAATTTGTTAAGCCATTCATAGCACTCATGTAAGTATGTAACCCCCTCCAGAATTGGGAGCATCTTAGTGATAAACTCTGGGCAAACGTTTTATTCCCCACATACTTTTTCCTCAGCAGATCAGTACACACCTCTCCTGAAAAAACCTCAATCTTAGCAATCCATTTACATAACAAGCTTACATTCATAGCTCTGGTTTCCAGGAAACCTAAACCCCCCAAATCTTTAGGTCTACTTAAAGCCTTCCACATCATCATATGATATTTTCTCTTCTTACTGTTCCCCTGCCAATAAACCCCCCTCTAATACTATCCATCTTTGTGTGAATCTGTGCTGGTAACAAATAAAACCCCATAGTGTACATAGTGACACTGGACAAACAAGAATTTATTAGAATTTCCCTTCCCCCATAGGATAAATAACCACTTTTCCAAGAATCCAATCTCTTCAACAACTTCTGAGTCATTGGATAAAAATCTTTTGCCCCCACTTTCTCATAGTGCATAGGAAGCCCCAGATAAGTCATTGGCAGCTCTCCCACTATACAATTGAGGAGATCAGCAATTCTCTCTTCATCCTGCTTGTCAACCCCCAAAACACACACCTCACTTTTCTGATAATTTATTTTCATTCCTGACATCTCCTCAAAGCAAAGCAAGAGGAATTTAAGTGCCAGAACATTCTGATCTGTAGCTTTAATGAACAAAATAGTGTCATCAGCATACTGCAAGTGTGTGAGTCCCCCCTTGATTAAATGAGGTGTCAAAACCTGTAAAACCCCTTTCTGACTAGCAGCATCCAGGATGGCTGCTAAAGCATCCCCCACCAGGTTGAATAAAATCGGTGATAGAGGATCCCCCTGCCTCAACCCTTTGTAGGTGTTAAAATATGGCCCTTGCTCCCAATTTATATTTATGCTCACTTTTCCTCCCTCTACTAAACTCTTAATCCACCCAATCATTTTTGGATGGAACTGCTTTTTCTGTAACACTTCATATAAAAAACCCCAATACACTTTATAATAGGCTTTTTCAAAGTCTATTTTGAAAATGATGCCCTGCTCCCCCTTAACATTTAGCTCATGCAGCACCTCATGTAGGATCACACACCCCTCTAAAATGCTTCTACCTGGAATGAAAGCTATTTGTGACCAGCTGATTACTTTGCCTGCCACCTCTGGCAATCTCCCGGTGACAGCTTTTGACAGAATCTTGAAAATGACATTAAGCAGACAAATTGGTCTATATTGCTTGAACTACATCATCCATTATTATGTAAACTTGTAGGCAACTTTCAATTTTTTCATTGTATTCAATGTTAACTCAGTAAGTATTTCATGATTATTTTGGGTAAGCTGTCAACTAATTCTCGTGTGCATATGCTTAGGGTGGATCAGCAAAATACCATTTGAGTTCTAGGTGGGTACGAATTTTTGAAAGCGATCGAGATCGGCGAGACCTTGTAAGCTAAATGTTAACTATTTAATGTATTGATAGCTGTTAAATAAGTGATTCATGAGTACGAGTCTACTGCTTTTTATACCTTTAAGTTTAAACTTTTGAATTATCTTGATTCGCCTGATCTCTATTTCAAATTTTCAACTAGGCCATTTTATTGAATTGAACAATCTTGAGTGTGTAAACAGATGCAAGCTAATCTTAGTTATTTTGCATCCAGTCAACAGATACACCATGTGTAGCCTGGTTGCAAAACATATTTTGGTATTGTATGATATGTGAGGTTTTCTTCATCCTTAAAGAGTTATATACCTCCTCATAAATTAAGAGATAACCTCTCCATAAAAGGAGGTACCAAAACTAATCTCAAAGTGGGATTAGGATTATAAATTCACTTTTGTATTCATGAGATTTTCTACAGTTTGTAAAGATATGTAGGTATTTAGTGTTAGTTAGAAGGTATATACCAAGAGGTGTATACCTCTTTGCTAACACTCTGAGGTATACATACCTCTCTATACCTCCCAAGTACCAGAAAAAATGCGACATTATCAACCGTGTACTTTTGTTCTAATCGGTTCATTCGGTTTAAATTTTTTACCTTTCAAGTGGTGGGGAGGTATATACCTCCCCAAGGATGGGAGAAAACCTAACGAGATGTAAGCTGTGACATGCAATTTGTGATTACTGTCACAAAATAGAGAGAATTGGGGATTGAACTCTTGCATTGAGATGGGCTCAAAGAGCAAAATATATTGTGTACAATAGATGGAAAATTACCATGTTGCCCCTAGACATACACTACTACAATACCCTTAACACCCCCACTCAAATTCAGTGTGTATGCAATGTGTATGTTAAGGGTATTGTAGTGGTGTGTATCTAGGGGTAGCATGGTAATTTCCATCTATTGGACACAATATATTTTGCTTTTTGAGCCTATCTCAATGCAAGAGTTCAATCCCCAATTTTCTCTATTTTGTGACATGGTATCAGAGCAAAATATATTGTGTATAATAGATGGGAAATTACCATACTACCCCTAGACACACACTACTACAATACCCTTAAAAATTTCTACCTCTGCCCCCAAAAGAGTTCATTTTTAGCCAATCTCACACATACCAATCCAAAGCTAAAAGACTAAAATGCCTTCTACTTAAGCAAACTCCAATGCACTTGTCCCCTGTTTTAACAAACTTCAATGCATTTGTCTCTCACTTTAACAAACTCCAATGCATTTCTCCCGTACTTTCACAAACTCTAATGCATTGATTGTTGTAAAGATGAAGTCTTTGTGGAACAAATGAGATGGGCTAAAGATGAAGTTATTTTGAGACAGAGGGAGTATTATGCAATATTGACTAATGTTACTCCAATAGAATGAAATGTACACGTGTGAACGTAGTCCTTCATGTTTGAAATTTACTGCCCACCTTAGATTTGGATCCAACGGACAAGTCCTTGTTGCTTAGACACTCAGGATAGTAGGCTACAGTTACAGGCCTAGTATTGTCAAAAGGCAAGCCCCACTTAAACTTATGTGTGCCTTCTCTGTTAAAATATACGGAGTCATATTGGGACACATCACTCCTTATTTATCACTCTGACACCCCTTATTGTTCTCATGTTAGCCAGTATTCTCGATCAGCTGCTGTGACCAATGGATGAGTATGTGGTACTTTAGCTTCTTGAACCTAAAGAACTGTTTATCTGGATAGATGAAGCTGCCTTTAAAAAGTTAATATCAGAATATGTAGTTGCTTTTGAAATTTCTTTAGGAAATTATTTTTCCATCTTGGTAATCTATTTTATTTGACGTGGTAACTTAATTTCAATTGAAGATTGTTGGTGGATATTCTACTTAAGACTAACAAGTGCCAAATAAAGTCTATTATTCAACTTGTAATTCACAATCTTTTGTACGCATGCTCTGGCACTTCAAATTATAAGAGAAATGGTCAATACAATAGAAAAATAACTGAGGGCGAGACTTACCTTATTTATTTCATTTGTATGTTGTGGTGTATACTGTTGGGCACATTGTTAGTCCTGTATGCATTCTTAGCCATATTTGATGGAGTGGATGCATTATCATATCAAAGATCTTAAACCTATTAACGTTTCAAAAGGTGACATGTGGATGTGCAGCTGGAGTTGCTGCAGCATTCAGAGCTCCGGTTGGTGGGGTACTATTTGCCCTGGAGGAAGTTACATCCTGGTAATAATGGTCTTTTGTCTTACTTTGTTAAGAGTGGAGACAAGTTAATTATAAAGCTAGTAATTTGGGCCATATTCTGGTTTTCAAGCTATTCTTTTAATTGTTGCTTTAATTTACTAAACATGTATACTGGTAGAGATATCATGTTCCGTATGCTTGAGAGTAACAGTAAACACCACCTAAATGCTCAGGTTGTTGATTAAAACTTCAATATAAGTTTTGTTTGCCATCTTATATATTCTCTTGCTAGATTAGCTATTCCTTTCTTTATTTGCCAGCAACAACCTATGGTACTAATGTGGCTGACTGCTTGAATCACCAAATGACTAGAAATGGTTTGGCAATAGTTTCTAAGTAATTATATGCCAAAGGTAAAATTTGTTGATTTCATGGTGCCTGTGGTCACAAAAAACTGTGTCCATAGGGATAATTTATTGATTCTGACTACTATAACATGACACTTGATATGTTTGTCAGGGTTGAGTACCTGATGGATACTGTCACTTGTGTGTCAGCTTATTTGGTGACTATGCATCAGAAAGCTTATGTGATAGTTTTCATCTTTCTATGTATTTCAACTCAATCTGTTTAGTCGACTGACATGAGCTAAGCTGTTCAGTTGTGCACCTTTCTCTAAAATGCAATGTCATATGATCAATTATTTTTCTATTATATTGCTGTAGGTGGAGAAGTCATCTTATGTGGAGAGTATTTTTTACATCTGCCGTTGTGGCTGTTGTGGTGCAATCAGCAATGAACTGGTGCAAGAGTGGAAAGTGTGGTCATTTTGGATCTGGGGGTTTTATAATCTGGGAGATATCTGGGTAAGAAGATATATATCTTACTTGTGATTGCTTAAATCTGCAAATTATATTTTGTAATCTTGGTTTACCACTTCTCTTCAGAGGTCAAGAAGATTACTCTTACCAAGAACTATTGCCGATGACAATTATTGGTGTTGTTGGTGGACTTTTAGGTAAGGAATGGTGTGTTAAGTTGATCTAGTATATCTAGATAAATCCAAGTGAAAATTTTGCACATAACAATGTTTTCTGTATTGCTTAGGACATGTTAATTATTTATAAAATTTTCTTGTCTTTCTTAGTACGCGTGTTCTCATTGGTGCTGCTTACAATTTAACTGTGAGAAAATAATGTGGATACGCTGTAAAAATGAATCATGAGGCTGTTTCTAAGTTGCTGTAAACCAAATTTTGTGATAGCAAGTTAAATTGCTCTCAGCATCCATTTAGCATTCCTGTATTCAGAGTGGTATCAGCCTATCTGAAAATCAAAATGCTAATTGAGCAAAGCACAACCCAATTCTGAAAAATTTAGCACTCAGTAGATCCAAGACAGATAGAAAATCCTGGTATACTCACCTTTCCTCAATCTAATCTAGTGCCATGTTTTTTTTTCCTTTCAGGGGCATTATTCAATCAACTTACCCTGTATATAACTAAATGGCGTCGAACATATCTTCACAAAAAAGGGAAACGAGTGAAGGTATAATGAAGAAACATTGTATTAGTGGTTGAATTGGTCTTTTAGTTCAACTAACATCCATCAAATTTTCAGATCTTTGAAGCATGCCTTATATCTTTGATTACATCCACAATTTCTTTTGTGTTGCCATTAATGAGGAAATGCAGTCCATGTCCTCAGTTAGAAACTAATTCTGGCATCGAATGCCCTCGGCCACCTGGAACAGATGGGAATTTTGTCAATGTGAGATTTACTTTGTGAATCTCTATGCAATTTATGTACTAATCCAAGATACAGTAATACACTTGTCTTCTGTTATTTATCTGTTGTTTATCTCGTGCAGTTTTATTGTTCTAAAGATAACGAATACAATGACCTAGCAACCATTTTCTTCAATACTCAGGTCAAAATATAATGAGATCATTTTCTTTGGTTAGATTATCTTTTCTGTATTTTCCTTATGACAATATTCAACGTCATTATCTTGCAGGATGATGCAATACGTAATCTATTCAGTGCAAAAACATTCCATGAATACAGTGCACAAAGCCTTATCACCTTCCTGGTAGCCTTCTCTCTCTGTTTACATATTAGCATATGTAATATTGGACCTCTCCTTTTTGGTTTTTTGCTGACAGAATTTCACGCGTGCAGTAACAAGGCTGGAATAGATTGTGCTGCACTCTCAATTTATTTTTTTCTTGATTGTGTCTTTGTGATGATTTGTTCCACTAAAAATCTTCTAACCCATCTTTATTTCATCCTAAGATGTTAAACTCGTACATGTTGTATAGTACTATGGTCAGGAAAACTAACTACTGGAATCTCATAAAAAGTCGAGTGATTTAGTTCTAGTATTAATAACACATGCCATTGCTAGAAAAAAATTGAGGTGTCTTTGCTATTATATAGCTATTTTGTTGAAATATACTTTTGATTAATTAAAACACTAAGCAGTCCAAGCTGTTATTCCAAAATCTTACCCATATTATTTTAATGACTTTTGAGGTGTTAGAATCCTTCCCCCATATACTTACCTCTCTTCTTTTGTTGCTGTGCTCAGGTCATGTTTTACTCCTTAGCTGTCGTGACATTTGGAACTGCTGTTCCAGCTGGTCAATTCATTCCTGGAATAATGATTGGATCTACCTATGGCCGGCTTGTTGGAATGTTTGTTGTTAAGTTTTATAAGAAGCTAAATGTCGAGGAGGGCACGTGAGTTCTTACCATCTAGTCAATTCAATTTATATGTTAATATTACTTTATTAGGCTTTTAGCTTTTGCATCCAATAGCACTTGGTTTCCTTTTTCTTTTTCTATGGATTTTTGATAGTTTGTTAGTAGAGAATGATGTAACTTCCTACTTGCGATTTGATGTGATTTTGTTATAGGTATGCTCTACTTGGTGCTGCTTCCTTTCTTGGTGGCTCAATGAGAATGACTGTATCTTTATGTGTTATAATGGTTGAGATTACAAACAACTTGAAACTCCTGCCATTAATTATGCTTGTGCTTCTGATTTCTAAGGTATATATCTGCAACCCTTGTCTCCTTGTTGAACATAATTCAATAAAATACACCTTCTGATTCTTTTTTATGTAGGCTGTGGGTGACTTTTTTAATGAAGGGCTGTATGAAGTGCAAGCCCAATTAAGGGGCATCCCTTTACTTGACTCGAGACCCAAGCAGGCTATGAGAAATATGAGTTCGAAGGATGCCTGCAAGAATCAAAAGGTTTGGAGTAGTTACTTATATCTATTTAAGTGGGATTGTGAAATATATCCTATATCAGTATTGTTCTAATTTCTAACACTTTCAATCTTCTGCTGATCATGTTAGGTTGTGTCGCTTCCTCGTGTTTCAAGAATTGTTGATATTATTTCTGTGTTGCGGAGCAACAAGCATAATGGTTTCCCTGTAAGTTACAGTGACAGTTTGTAAAACATGTTTCCATGGGTCTCCAGCAATTGACTCTGTTGGGGGATTAGGTTGTTGAATTTCCGTAGTTGATTATTGTGGGGATTTCAGGTTGTTGATCGTGGGCAGAATGGCGAGTCACTTGTCATAGGTCTCATACTTCGTAGGTAAGATACAATGCCAAGTTCTTTTGAACATTCTTGACTTGTATAATTGTATTACCTTGTTCAGTGACGCATGCATCCTCTTGCCGCAGTCACTTACTGGTACTTCTGCAATCTAAAGCAGATTTCCAGAATAGTCCTTTCCCTTGTGGACCTGGCATACTGAACAGGTTTGTGCTTTTCTATCATAAGTAGGAAAAATGATATATTTAATATAGTTTCCACTGGTAATAATGGATTTTTTTTGGTACTTAGGCACAATACAAGTGACTTTGTTAAACCAGCATCGAGTAAAGGAAAGTCAATCGATGACATTCATTTGACAGAAGATGAACTAGGGCTGTATTTGGATCTTGCGCCATTCCTAAATCCTTCTCCTTACATAGTGCCAGAGGACATGTCCTTAGCAAAGGTATAACCTTTTGTTTTTTGCTCATCTTTCTTCTCATTTTTGCTTTTAGCCATGCCTATTTTATCCAGGTGAGTATGCATAACCTTTGTGTTAATTTTCAGGTGTACAATCTCTTCCGCCAACTAGGATTGCGACATATATTTGTTGTTCCTCGGCCTTCTCGTGTTGTTGGATTGATAACAAGACAAGATCTTTTACTTGAGGTGAAAGCAAACTCATGTTATTGTTGTATACAAGTTAAGAAATATTGACTATGGTCACCCTTTTAAGTGTTAATGTCTTGATTGCAGGAGAACGCCAATAATGTGACAACGGAGCTCCAGTCGACTAGTGTAAGGTTTTGATGCTGCTGCCCCCAAATACTGTCTACTTTTAGCAAAGCTCTTCAGTTTTCATCATGCTGATTTTAATTGTATTTGCTTATAGCTCAAGGTTAGGCACTGAACTTTAGGAACTTTTTAGAACTTGTGAAAATATTGAAATAGTTATGCCCTTTTCTTCATTGATTTTGGTGATACCTTGTGACATGCCCAGACAAAGTAAGAAGGCTATATTATTTTGTTTTTCACTAGCTGAACTTAGTAAATCACGTGCATATTCTGATGACTTTCTTTTGTGTGTAGTACTGGATTTGCTGTTTTTTATAAAAAAAAACGCAGGGCAAATTAACTCATTTTATCCATTAACTCAAGTCCTGTCATTTTGGATTGACTGGGAGATATTCTTTTATGAAGGGGTCAGCTGAATGGCAAAATGCTCAGTGGCAGCTCACATCTGGGGCATCCTCTTCTCGATAGTGTTGTGATCGAGGAATAAACACATGTGACCATAATTCTCAAGATAATTTTGACCGCGAGCAGCTAACCTGCCACTGCATGCTGGGGCATGTTTAGTCCCTCGAACAAGTCGGCCCTGGACGGCTGATTGATGCAACATAAGCTGGATTCTGCAGTCCTGTGCGACAGGGTAGCTATGAGCTATCCACATGTAGTGGCTAATCAGGTGATTTGCCCATGCCTCGGTGGCTAGTTAGGTGATTGTAAGTTGTAACTCGTAGAAATGTTTATACCCATCATCCCTGTATACCACGAGAAAACCATCTGACTGCGTTTACACATGATTTTATAGGATCCATTTTGCTTCACAGGAGGTTGCGCATGTAAATACCTTTTTTAAATGGAAATTACTGGGAAGCCCAAAACCTGAGGCATGAGTTCTTTGAATTGTTGCCCTCGTTTGCACAAATTTATGCCCACTGGTTTCATCTGGCATTTCCTTTGGCTCGCTTGCACAAATTTATGTTCACTGGTTTCATCCGGGCATTTCCTTTGGCTCGTTGTACCAAGTTAAAAGCTCATAAGGAGCTGCAGGCAAGGGTAGATGTTTGTAGAGGGCCCTGTTCCGATGTGCTTCTGACTTGCTTATTTCGTTAGTTTTTTTTAAATACGCTTCTTGAATTGTTAAACAGTATATTTTTAATAAAAAAATTTTATACGAAAGTATCTCAAAATCAAATAAACCTATTTTTCAAGTTTCTAATAGTTAATACTTAATTAATTATGTGTTAATGATGTTTCTCGTTTTACGTGTGACTTATAAGCCATATGCAACTAGGTAAGTTATTAGTGTATAATTAATTAAGTATTAATCATTACAAACTTAAAAAAAGATCTATTTGATTTTTAGATAAATTTTTATATAGAAAATTTTTGTACGAAATATATTATTTAGACGTTCGGGAAACGTACTCACGAAAAAAAACAAAGAAGCAGCTCAAGCTATAAGTGTAAGCAAACACTGCCTATCGGCCTATTCGATTCAGCTTCACGTAAAATAAAAAGCGCGTGATTAATTAAGTATTAACTATTAAAAACTTAAAAAATAGATCTATTTGATTTTGTAGATATACTTTTATAATTAAAGTTTTTTTTAAAAAATATACTATTTTATGTTTTGAAAAACGTGCTAACGGAAACCGAGGGAGAAACAATCAGCTAGAAACAGAAGCAGTAAGCTGAAGGCACTGTTGCTGACATGCTGTTTTGGCCGCTTAGGAATTACATCCACCAAATTATTTTGAGGGATTATACGTATTACTTTGTGTTTCAAGTTCAAAAATTTGTGTTTGTGTTTCAAGTTCAAAAATCAAGTTCTTTCCTTCTCGATTTGGTCAGTGAAACTGGCAGCATATGTGGTGGTCAAATAATCTCACCTGTCCATTCTTAGGCCCCTTTTTAAAATAGTTGAAATTGATGAATTATCTGATTTTTATGATAGTTATTTAAGGGTATAAATGAATAAATTAATTTTTATAAAGTTAAAAACTTTTATAGAAAAATATTTAAAAAAATTTATATAGAAATTTTTTACACCAAATATATTATTTAGAAGCTTAAAAAGTGTGCAGATGAAAATCCAAAATCCGGAGTAACAAAAGAACGGACCATTAATCTGACGTCCTACTTTGTATCTCATCCGGTTGGAGTAATCCCGGGCCGGGTCTGGCCCGGCTTAGATCGGCCCACTAAAACCCAACTTCGTTTCGCCCCTCACCTCGCTTCTTTCTTTCTTGCACCCGAAGACGAAGCGAACTCAGCTCGGCCTGCCTATATACCCCTCTCTTCTCTCTCCTCCCCTCGCTTCCGTTTTCTTCTCACATCGCGAGTTCGCAACTTCCTCCAGGCTCCACCTCTCTCCACTCCACACACGAACCGGCGGCGGCGGCGATGGAGTGCGTGCTTGGGGTCGTCGGGCGCGACTTCGCGGTGGTGGCCGCCGACACGTCGGCGGTGCAGAGCATCCTGGTCCACAAGACCGACGAGGACAAGGTGATGGTGCTCGACAGCCACAAGCTGATGGGGGCGTCCGGAGAGCCAGGCGACCGGTAAGACCCGCCGCTGCCCCTCCTCTCGACCCGCTGTTCGATCCGTTCGCCGGTCGCTCCCGCCGCCGGCTTTTTTTAGGGTTTGGAATTGCGCGATCTGGTACTCCGATCTGATTTGATTGTTGAGGGGGTTTTTGTCCTTATTGCGGTGGTGCTTTGTGTGTCGCAGGGTGCAGTTCACCGAATTCATCCAGAAGAATCTCCACCTGTATCAGTTCCGCAACAACATCCCGCTCAGCACCGCCGCCACCGCCAATTTCACCCGCGGCGAGCTCGCCACCGCCCTGCGAAAGGTACCGACCCGGCCTGGCTTCTCTTCCCTTATCCAGCACTTGATTGTTGATTGTGGACGATCGGCTGGTGTGGCACGAATGTGTAGGGGATGATCTGGTTGGCAATTTTGCCAATTTGGGCTTTTCAGGGTTCTATTGGGCATACTTTGAGGAAATTACTAGATTACCTTCATGTCCTTCGGAGCAATTAGTGGTCCTGTGGGTGCATCGGCTTTTATTTCATCACATGCCTTTTGTGATTGGGAGATTGGTGGACTGAACATGGTCGGCATATGTTTTCTAATTTTGTAGGTTTTCTTATGCACAGTAAAAATTGTGCAGTAAGGTCTGTTATTAAGTCGTTTAAACAAAAGATCAAGCTGGACCTGTAATATGTGGTGGGCTGCTCTGACTTAAGTAAGGGCACCGAGTGACTTACTATTCCTGTGTCTGTTTTAATCCAATGGCTACCACATTTTCTTTTCTTTGGTGCTGATATCTATAGGCCTAAGATTTTGCCATTGCCACCACTAAAATAAGAGCATGCATATATAAGACAAAGTAGGAACTCCCATGAGATTTAATAGAAGAACTGC
The DNA here is from genome assembly GCA_003991445.1 of Oryza meyeriana var. granulata. Lineage (NCBI taxonomy): Eukaryota > Viridiplantae > Streptophyta > Magnoliopsida > Poales > Poaceae > Oryza > Oryza meyeriana. Next base: position 32,818 of record RYFJ01002024.1, on the reverse strand, counting down.
AAAGAGCCCAAAAGGAACTTTCCAGAGCTGTATTTTGCTTCAAGCTAAACCTTACAATAAACTAACAATAGTGCAGACAAATATTGAATGTTGGACACGTATCAACGTTAGATTGCAACAGTAAAGTCACCAGGTGCCACTTTGTTGAGTAAGTCATAGGACCAATCTCCATTTTACGCATACTAAATGAGTTTGTCGTACTAGGATGGGATGTTTCAACTATATTCAACAGATATTTTGTAGAAGCTTGTTATGAAATGCATAGTATCATAACACCATCAACATTGTGAAATTGGTAAGATAGTTGCTTATTATGCTTTCCCTTTTTTCATATTATACTAATACATAAATGTTGACATTGAACTTGATTGGAAAATTGCAATGGTTTAAGTTTATTTGTATGCTTATATATCCTCAGATTTTCTTGCTGTTGATACTTCTGAGTAGTTATTTTTCGTTTGCTTTGCTTTTGGTCTAAATAAGGGTGAATGCCAGTGGGTGAATTTGGTATAAACTTATTCATGTTTATTTTTGCCCTATGTGTTTATGTTCTCTTGAGACCCTGAAGCTATGTTTCATGTTCTGTTCTTTGCAGAATCCATACTTCGTTAACATATTGCTCGCTGGATATGATTCGGATGTCGGTGCATCTTTGTATTACATTGACTACATTGCGACATTCCATAAGATCGAAAAAGGGGCCTTTGGGTATGGCTCCTACTTCTGTCTCTCACTAATGGACAAGTTATATCGTCCGGACATGTCGGTTGAGGAAGCTGTTGATCTCGTTGACAAGTGCATCAAAGAAATTCGGCTCAGGTTGGTTGTTGCTCCCCAAAACTTCATCATCAAGATTGTCGATAAAGATGGGGCTAGGGAGTATGCCAGGCGTGCATACACCGACAGTCCATCGGAAGCTGCAACTGTAACAGCATGAGGTGTATCTGCCATATGGATGAACCTTCTTGTTAATGGTTTCTGAGTACCATTGCTATGTAATCACAAGATATTGGGATCTGAGAACTGTGTTGCAAATTTATCCCAGACGTGCTCTTTTTCCCCCCTTTTTTAATGTGTTATCTGTTTCCGGGGACATGTGTGCATCCGGATGTTATAGACTTAGTTAATGGTGACATCTTTCTAGTTCCTCGTGTTATGCAAAGTTGCAAGAGCTGCAGTTTTCTGAATATTGCTCGGGATTTATGTGTCCGTCTACATGTGGTAGATGTGATGCGTGAAATTTATGGATTTAGCAACACTTGTGCCTTAACTGAACCAGGGTTAACCGCTGTAACCGGCTGGTTACTGAATAAAACCGATGAAAACCAGATGAATTTTACCGAAAATTTAAATTCTTTTGAACTTGTTCTATATACTAAACTGATTCTGTTATTGTACCTGGTGGTCAGTCCGGTAATCGTGGTTACCGTGCGGTAACAAAGGATGACGCAAACCCTGAACTGAACATCGCAAGGGTACCGTGTTTCATCGATTTGAAACAAAAGAACATGATTCCACTTTCATCCAAGGTATATGCACTGAACGTTACGGGTGACGTATACAACTATGTGTCGGCAATCTATTTACAAACTTGAATTGTGTCAGGAAAGACTACCATACAATTGTACTGCGGATTCTGGAACGCAGCATAGCGGGATGTAGGCGAACTTTCTGTGTTGCCTAATTTTGCAAACACAAAACCTGAGCTATAGTTAATAAGCTGAAATATGGCAAAAATAAATCTAAAATGCATTCTTCATAGGGGTCTCAAAAGAGGGTAATCTTCGAGAAGCTCTCGCTCTGACAATGTATCATTCTCATTTTGTGGAGTCCACAGGACCTCAACTGCCTGTAGACAAAGAAGATAAAATAAGAAACGTCAGTATTACAACGTAATCATATCAACAGAGGCAGATAATCACCTAGTTTTTAAATAAGATTGCTCACTGAATGTTCATTACAACGAGATAATGATTTGCTACAACTTCCATTTCCTGAGTTTCAGTCTACCAGTGTTCGAGTTATATGAACTAGATAAGTATTGCAGACTAAGGTGGAACAAGTTGGTAGTGAGCAGGTAGGTGCATATGTTTATGTTTTACTCCAATGGATGAATATAAGAATAAGAACATGAAAGGAACAAACAGGGTACCAGTATTTTGCTTGATGGTATGGCACCAAGCTTCTGTAGAGCTGTCTTCAAGTCACCGCTGCTATTTATACTGGGTAGCTTATGTACACCCTCAGCAGCAACCAATATGGTTATCTACAGATAAGAAACAAAAAAAAGACTAAGAATCTAATCTACCACATGATAATTGCTAGTAACACAGGTAATCAGAAACATTTTATCACACCTACAAACGCTGGAATTAGAACATGAGAACCCCAGGAACACCAGATCACCGTGAAGATATGACTTGAATTATAGTTTTTTAAATATAATTTATAATTGACAAAAGGGATCCTACATGCTATCATCATAGTAGTTCAAAATGCATTTGCTACTAATTCTAGATTGCTAGCCAACAAATTACTACTCTACTATAAATGGGATTTCTTAGAGTAACAATTTACAAACTATTGATATTAAAAAAGTCAAAATAAGTAAAGAACGGTATGGATAATGAAATAGAACTAATGGGGGCTATATCATGACAGTATCTTCCAATGCCATCCATTATTTTACTTTACTAGGTCAAAATATCCAAAATATCTGTCACTCATTATGAAGTTCCCATGTACCGGCCACTGCATGCATGTCAGGTATCACATAAAAGGAACGCCTCTCATTTTGATTACCTGATCAACTTTTTCTAAAGAAAAAAACATACCACAATGTACTCGTTGCTAAAACTGCTCGATCTTTGGCTGCCTGCTTTTTGCCTCTTGATGCTGTTCACGTTGACAAGTGTCTCTTCATCAAATTTGCCTCGTTCCTCAATTGATAGTTGATTGAAACGTTTCTCCCCATCATCTATACTTCGTTTCACATCAACCTTGAGAACAAATATATTAAAATATATACAAAAAGGAGCTTGTCAAAATCCAAATCTATATGACCTGGCAACAAACGACTGTTACATGATATTGCAGATGGGTTGTATATTTTGCTTATAGATTATATAAAGAATACATACTAATAACAGTTTCAAAATTAGCAAGTTTGTGACTGTCATCACCGGCTACAAGTAAATATATATCAAACAGATATTATTCATTTTCTGGAGAAATAGTAAAGCTGAATTACATTCTATTAAGGATGAATTAGAAGAATAACATTATTTCAGTAATAATACATTGGAAGGGAGAGGCATAAACTGATAAATATAAACTCAAGGACAAAGCGTGCATACTGATGAATAAGCTGAGATGCAGCAATCTGGATGCCGAAGTAATGCCAATGTTGTCTCTGCAAAACAGCAGAAAAGAACAATAGTTCAGAGATTTGATGTAATAGTAAAAATCTTAAGAAAATAGCATATCTTGGTAATTTTCATTCAAAATGAATTAGCTTGGACACTTTGACTAGATTATCACTATAACAATATTATTTCAGGAGCATGTATAACACACCCAAACAAAGCACTATTTTCTTTTTATTTTTACATATTGCACTGCAAAACCAAAACCTCATCCCAATATCCATTACAGATGAAACCGTGTTTATCAGAGTATGAAAATGATCTCTCTGAACAAACCAAGGTAGATAAACCCAGTCAACTGCTGCTTAAACGCAGGAGACATATTATCTCATAAGGCTAACTAGCAACTGACAAAGCACACGAAATAAAAGCGGTATATTGACATCAAGTGCAAACAATAAGAACCAAAAGAAACAGAACAATTATGCCATTTCAAAATATCTACACCAATAAAATTATTCTGAAGTAAAATGAAGCAGCACATATGATCTGGTAACTTTGGTTTTACCAGTTAGCACATAGCTCAGCCCTGCTGGGGTAGATGTATCTGCTTTCTCAGCTATCTGATCAAGTTCTTTCTGAAATGATCGGGCCATGCCCAGCAACCCAACCTAGGAACATACTTATAGATTAGAAAGTAAAAAATGGATTCCTCCATTCAAATTTAAAGAGCCTTAAGAGAAGAATTTAGCGCTTCACAAGTTGAGCAACTCAACCAAATAACCTCAAATATCAATTCTAATCAAGCATCACGGTGCATTAGTCTGTCAGACTGTCAGACCATGCTCGATTACAATGTCACTTTTTTTTAGATAATTGATTAAAACCCGGCCTCTACATCCAGCACGGATGTACAAAGCCAGATTACAATGTCACTTAATGCTAATAAAAAAGTGGTGATCAAGTATAACACTAACCAATCTAAGTATCTAACAGCAATTCATTTGCATCTCTTCTTCCCTAAATAATTATGGCAATTGGCCCATGCTATTGCTAATGTAAACTGCTTTGCCAAAAAAATCTTAACTAAGGACGGGAGGAACCTGCAGCTTGAGAACGGTGGTCTTCTCCGTCTCGGTGAGCACGCTGCCGCCGGAAGAATCGGAGAGGAATCCGGCGAGGTAAAGGAATGCGGCGAACCCCATAAGGACGAAAAAGAAGCTGGATCCCCCGAACCCGATGCCGACCGCCGGGCCGACGGACACGAACGGCGACGGCGAGTAGAAGGGCGCAGCCGAGTACCCGCCCCTCGGCGCCGGCGCAGTGTACCCGTAGGACGGCGGAGACGACCGCGACGAGAACGCCGACCCGCCGACGCGGCCTCCCGAGGCTGCCAGCGCCGCGCCGTGGGGGCCCCCGGCCGCGAGCAGCGCCCCAGCGAGGAGCAGCGCCAGCGCGGGCTTCTTGAGCGCGGCCAGCGACTCGAGGAGGGACTTCTTGATCGCGTCGAGCAGCGCCCGCGGTCTCGGCGGCGGCTCTGCCGCGGCGGCGGGAGACACCCCACGCGCCGGCTGCGCGCGGAGGGGCGGTGCCACGCCGCGGCGGGCAGGGAAAGGCGGCGGCTTGAGGAGGAAGAGCCCACCGCGAGGCGGGAAAGGACGCCGAGGCAGGGAGAAGAACCGCGGGGTGGCCTCGAGGAGCAGCGAGGTGGTCGCGGCTGCCATGGCGGCCGTGTGATGCGGCGGAGCCTAACCCACGCGGGGAGGTTGGGGGCAAGCGGAAGAGCGGGAGGAAAGATATTATTTTTTGAGAGGCGGGCGTGTTGGGAGAAGGATCAGGACGTGAGGCTGCGGGTGGGCGGCGTTCGGATCGCGCGGCGACGTGGAGGATTGACCGGCGACGAAGCCTCGCTGTCTTCTTCCGCCGCAGCAACAAGAAGAAGCACACGGCTTTGGAGCTCTGTAAAATAAAGCGATGGATCCGATGGTTTTGGGCCGAAGATATGCACGCCGACAAACACATCATAAACACAGTCTCAAATAGCTTTTGGTGTTAAAATAAATAAAAGATTAAATCCAGCAAAGACCTTATAAAGACCTAAAATGAGAAGACTCTCAAATCTTTTCTTTAAGCTCCTAATCTTGAAACTCTATACCACAGTCCCGCGTCTACCATAATTTCCTATCCACCGGCATATCTAGAAGGGCGGAGATCAGAAGAACGTGCGTCCGGGAAGAGAGATCGAAAGGAAAACGGTGACAGCATTACCTTCACCTTGATCAGCTGCCGCCGCCGTCGCCCCACGCCCTGCTTGGCCGACCGTCGTTGTGCTCGGCCGCTGCCACCTGGGAGGAGCCAGTCGCCTGTATTGTCTGTATGTTCTAGTTTCCTTCTAGTATTGTTCTTTGGTATTTTTTTTTTCAATGCATCCTGTTGTCATTCAGTGCCCTATGCTACCGTTGTGTTTCTTAACAGTGCATCTTGTGATATATCCACTGCCCTATGCTGCTTTTATATATATATATATATATATATATATATATATATATATATATATATATATATATATATATATATATATATATATATATATATATAAAAGCCTGCTATACTATATATACTGCGATCTTTTTTTATGTATATATCTTCTTTTTTTTAGTTTATAAAAACCGACTATTTTTTTGGTTATTTTTTATGTCTCTGTATTGCGCATCATGTCTCTGGTTATTTTTTGTCTCTGTATTGTGCATCGTGTCTCTGGTTATTTTTTATAATAAACTGACTATATCATGGTTTGTAGTTTATAAAAACCTTTACTGTAGCTTATCAATCTATCTATTTATTGTAGTGTCTAGACTGCAATGGTTAGTAGAGATGATTTTTTTCTACACATGTTGACTAGGGACATCGATGTCGATGCATTTGACTTGTCAATACATAGTAGAGACACAAGTAATTTAACCAACGGTACAAAAAGAAGCAATAAAAAGTCAAGCAACTAAAATCATCTAGAGGATATTTCGATTTTTAAACTTTTGTTTGCAGGATATATCATTTCAATGTTTCTAAATTATAAATAAAAATTTAAATTATGATGTTTAAATTATTTAATTGTATATAGATGAATTCTATGTGTTATAAATATTTATGTTTTAATTATAGTATTATATATATATATATATATATATATATATATATATATATATATATATATATATATATATAGTTTTCGGTGAAACATAATATAAAAAGAAATAAGGGCTGAGAAATAGAGACTATTGCTAGAGTTCGAGGTATTTTTGGGTCTAAAGAAAATAGGAACAGTCCTATTTAACCTTTGAGGATCATTAATAGGGTAATTCTAAATTCTTAAAGCCAGTGCTATCAAATTTTGGCATGGTAGGAGTAAGGGGATACCGGTTAGCCATGCAATCTGCGAACCACTACAAAGTTCATGCAGGATTTTATTGCTCCGGATACAGGTGAAGCTCTTAATATTCAGACAGTATCTACGTCTGAAGATTTTCAGGCTTGAGATCATGCACCTTCTAGATCACCCTCTCGTGCTCTTGTGAACACTGTAAATTTATCGATAGATCACAATTATTCACAAGAGGTGAGAGTGGGTCGAGTTTCAGTGGCAATGCCATAATGTGGAAACGGATCTGTTAGTTGCAGGTTCCACACAAGGTAATCATTTAAACATGTTTTGCTGGGGATTAATATCCATGCCATTCTATGCTTTTCGGCTCCCCAAAACGAAGAAATCCGGTGTTTTAGGCCTCCAGCCAGCCAGCCACTGTGTTGCAGCCGGCGGCCTGCACTAGCCGATTTTTTTTTAACTGAATCCTCTACCCGCTCTGCAATTTTCACACTGACACTGAGAACCCTGATCAGCTCATGCTGCCGTGAACGCACACATCACCCGTTCTGGAGATAGGATTCAATTTGGTTGTATATATGGCTATAATTAATCACAACCGATATTGCTCAGTAGGGATAATATGGTTTTTAATAAAACTTTAAGTAAATCTTATGTGTAAGATACTCTTTAGGACAATATATTGGTTTTGGTTTCGAACCAAATACAAAATATGTGACTAGAATAAGGATAACATTCATTCATCTTGCACATCGGAGCGTGGAGTTGGTGGTCATGTAAAGATTCGCCAACTCTACATAGAGATTTACTAATAGACTAAAAAAATGTATTTCTTCTTTTATGTTGGTGTGCTTTAAACCTGTTTTCTCATCATATTTTGTTTTAATCCCTACTGGTTTTATTTTGGAGAAAAAAACTTCGTAATAAGAGGTTGCAGGTTATGTTTAAGAAAAGGCCAGATTATCATCCATTATAAAAAAAAGTCACAACTCATGAACTGAATATAATAGGAGTGTGTTGTCTTGTTTGGTCTAGCAATAGCAGGCACATACATCACTTGCATCGTGGAGGCTAAATTATACCGGTGTAGAATTATATCGGTGTAGATTGATAGTAATAGTAGTATACAAAATACAATTGTAACTATAGAAACATAAGATAAGAGTTGTATATTAAATCTAATTTAATTTTTAATATCTATTATATATAAAATATAATCGTATATGTATATTAAATTCAATTCAATCAGCCCACGTAAAATTACGCGGAAAAATCCCGCTGATCCTATTACGTACTATAAAAAAAAATCAATGATGTATATCGGAAGTGGATATTGCCATGTAGTCCCGCCATCACAAAATATATGGCGTTCTAACGTTAAAACTTGTTTTAAAATATAAAGAATTATAGAGTATTATTTCATCAATTTGGGACGAAGGAGTAAAAAGAAATAGGGAGCAATCTTCCATTTGATAGCCTGCCAAAATTCTCTGCTTGCCTGTTTGGCGTGTGCCTGCACCTGTGGAGACCTATATGAGCAACACGAGCGGCCTGCGGATCGAATCATCCAACAGGCAACAAGATCAGCGCCGTATTGGTTCCAACCAATCAACTTGTCTCTCCCCGTGCTCCTCCTCATCGTCATTCTCGCCGCCGCCGGCGCCCCTCGGCGCTCGTCCGCCGTGCCCACGGACTCTTCGGAGGTCGCCGCCATGTAGGCGATCGCCAAGTTGATCGGCGCCGACAAGGCACTGGGCTAGGTTGTCGTCAAGTCGGCTGACCCTGTAGATGGCGAGATGGACGGCCCGACACTAACACGACACTACCGAATCAACACGTGGGCTAGCCGAAGACCTATCAGCACATTTGACTTATAAAATTTAAAAATACGAGTCAGAAAACTAAAAAAATACGAAAATTAGAAAACCGAAGGAAACAATTAGGAAAAATAGGAACAAAATAAAAAAACAGTGGGAAAAATTAGACAAAATAGAAAAATTTAGAAAATAGTGGAAAAAATTAGAAAAAAATTAAAAAAATAGTAGGAAAAATTAAAAAGTTAGGTTAAGATCGTACCGGTCCCTTAGTCAGGTCAGGCCAAACCGGCACTACAGGACAGGATGGCGGCCCAAGCATGATCTTATCTATCGGACCGTGCCAGTCTAAGCACTATTGCCGTTAGGCTGTGTGGGCCGTGCCCTGTGCCATCCATTAGGCCCGGCCCCTCTCGCCATCTATAGCTGACCCCTGGCGTCTGCTGCGACAAAGACACCGCCCACGTCACCTCCATCAGCGCCAGCCGGGCCGGCCTCGCCGGCCACCTCCTCGGCGCCGACTTCAGCAGCCTCACGTTCCTGTCGGAGCTCGACCTCAGCTTCAACCTCCTCTCCGGCGACCTCCCCATCTTGCCCTTGCCGCTCCGCCACCTGACCACCCTCGACTTCCGCTCCAACGTCTTCCTCCACATCCCCGACGGCTTCTTCGCCGCCTTCCCGGCGCTTGAGGCCTTCTTCCTCGACGACAACGAGGTGCCCATAGGAAAGATCCCGGCCGACGTCTCCGGCTGCTCCGGACTCAGGAGCTTCTCCGCCAACAACGTCGGCATCTACGGCCGCTTCCCGAGTTCTTCGGCAACGCCACCCTCTTCCCGGCGCTCGAGAGCCTCTCGTTGGCGAGGAACCAGCTCTGCTGTTCCATATCCTCTCTGTTCGGCCAGAACAACGAGATCAAGTTCCTCGACATGAGCGGCCAGCTCCATGAAGGTGACAACGCCAAGCTCACCAGAAACGTGCGTTAATTTCCTCGCCGGCATGACGAGCCTCGTCGAGATTAGTCAAGGTGTTCGACGCCGCCGACAACGATCTGTGTGGGCCGGTGAATTTCCCTCCGGGTGTTGCCGTCAACGTCAATGGGAACCCCAGAATCGGCAAGGATTGCTTTGCGGCTCGTAGAACATATAGCCCATATATGGCTGAACAGATACGTGGAAATAATATGCTGTTTCACAGCTCAGTTTTGTACTATCTTTACCTCAGAATTCTTATTCCGAGTTGAAATCTGAAAGATTTGTTCCTGGATAAATCTGGCATTTCAGAAAAAACAGTGCCAAGCGGGCTTTGTTGGCTGTGCGTTGATCGTTGATCATTGCTCTAGCACAAATCACCACCGATGCATCATCCAGCAGCGGATGGAAGCAAGAAAATATATGCGCTTTAGCAATAAAACGCTCGTTCCTTGTCCTTTAAGGATTATAAGTATATAACAGGTATTCAAGATTTATACAATTATGTTTAATAAAAAAATTAAGTGCCAACAATGTATAAGATGTGAGTTTTTTAATTGATAAGTGCCAAAAAAATATAATAGCCAACTACTATATGGTTGATATAAGATGTTTCTCAAAATGTAGTACGTGGATATTTTTTTTCCAGAAAAAAGATCATCTGTTATTCAAATCCTAACAAATGAAAAAGATAAAAGAGTAAAGTAAATCATGTAAAGAAAAAGAATAGTTAGTGGTGGCACGGAATTATTGGCACTTTTGAATAGTAGTTTGCTAACGTTTGGTTTTCTACCAAAACATGCCAACAACATACATAAGTTGCCAAAATATTAGCAATATCAAAACTTGTCTAGGATTTGGTATGGTCAAAATTTTGGCATATGGTGGAGCCAAGATTCAGACTTGATCGAGGGGAGACTAACTTGTCACGTGATAGTAATCCAAAATTAGCATAACGATATGTGATAATTCCAAACCTTTCTTTGAATAATAAAATATGTTTAAAAAGTAAAAAAATTACACAATATATTAATAGAGAACAAATATAATAAATCATATAACAATAATATCCATGATTGAAAAATTGAAGGCCTAAAGCCTAAATAAATTGCAAACACATAAATTAGTTCCTGGTAGGCCTAATAAAATGTCTATCTTGTAAAGTCGAAGTCATCTAACTATTAACTACTACTACTAAGTTTACAAAAATTCAAAATTGAACGACTTATGAAGAACAACACAAGTGATTTTAAGGCTATAAAGGGCCTAGGGCTTAGGCTTGTAAACTTGTCTACTCCCGCATGTTGAATTGGGGGCCGGCTAGCTCGCGTGCGTGTGTTGGCAGCACAAGCGGCAGTCATACGCCCTTACACCTCAATTAAGCACTAATCACTATCATTAGTGCTAAATAATTTTTAATTATAAAAATATATATAAATAAGCAGAGTTATAAGTTTTAAATTTCAGTTGAAAGTTTTGAAAATCTAGTTAAAAGTTTCAAATTTTGGGTTAAAAATTTTAAAATTTAAGTAGATTTTTTAAATTCTCAGTTGACAGTTTTTATAAAAATAAAATTGTTTTTAACCGTTTCTATTTCTAGCCACATATAAAATTTAATTCTTCTAACTTTTGTTAGCGTTGTACTAAAGTTACCACTAACCACTAAATAGTTAAATTCATAAATATAGAACATATAAAAATGAAATCGCTTTCGACTGTTACCTCTATAGAATGCTTTGTGGGAGAAATTTGAACACAAGTTTATCGAGAATCATGTTCAACAAGCACTTCGGAATCTCATGCCACAAATTATAGTCACAAACTTCTTAATTTGGAGAGTTGCTCCTTGAATTTCACATCATGATGAGTAAGCAAATAATGAGATAACCATGCCACAAACTTGTTAGAATAATTGATTCTTGAGTGACATCATCAGGAGGGAGTAGCTAGGCAGATAATAATTATGGAGATAACTAAGGTCACTCGAGGGCACTACGCTAATCAAGCAATCATAATTAGGGCCGCAACAATTACAACGGTGCCGAAGCTCACGTTGAACTCGCGTAGCGGCGGCGAGATGCTCGGCACGGTGAGGTTCGGGTTGGCTCGAGCCCAAACCACCACGTCACTGCGGAAAGCCGGAATGGTGCCTTGCAAGGCATTATCAGCTATGTCGATTATACTGTCGTCTCATTATCCTATAATATAAGTGGTTTGGTAATGATATCCATCACTCTTAATCCTGAGAAATTTTTAAACCATACGATCTGCCCCGTTGCTGGATAACACGCCATAAATTCCACTTGTATTATTGACGATACAGTGAGCGTTTGTTTAGAGCTTCTCTATGATATTGCTACTCCTGTGAGGATAAAAATATATTCTGAAGTCATCCTGCGAAGTCAGCGTCTGAGTAGCCTTAGACTTTAAGCTTATCATATCTTTTATATGTGACTATGTAATACTTAATTCCTCGCAAATAACGCGGGACTTTTTTTACTGCCTTTCAATGGTCCATGCCTGGATTAGATAGAAATCTACTAAGTATCCCAGTAACAAATACTAAATCTGGTCGCAAATAGACTTGTGCATATATTAAGCTTCTAACAGTTGAATCATATGGTACTATTTTCATCTCATTTATTTCTAACTCATTTCTTGGGCTTTGGAATGACCCAAATTTATCGCTCTTCATTATTGGAGCAGGTAACGTAGAGCATTTACTCATATTATATCTTTTCAATACTTTGACAATATAAGCTTTCTGAGATAATCCTAGCACTCTCTTGGACCTATCTCCATGGATTTTAATGCCCAAGACATAAGATGCCTCATCGAGATCTTTCTATCAAAATTTGATGACAGAAATTACTTAGTTTCCCGCTCGCAGCAAGTTCTTATTGTTGCTGGCTAATAAAATGTCATCAACATAGAGAACTAGTATAATAAATTTCCCACATTTATTTTCATATAGATATAATTGTCCATCTCATTCTTCTTAAATCCGAATCTCTTAATTATTTCATTGAATTTAAGATTCCATTGTCTAGACGCTTGCTTAAGCCCATAGATAAATTTCTAAAGTTTGCATGCCAAATGATGTTTTCGTTCCATAACAAAATCTTCCAGTTGTGCCATGTAAACATTTTTATTTAAATCACTATTTAGAAATGCGGTTTTCATATCTATTTGATGGAGCTCTAAGTCATAGTGAGCTACTAACACCGTGACAATTCTAAATAAGTCTTTCTCAAAAGAGAAAGTTTTATTATAATTAATTCTTTCTCTTTGTGAAAAGCCCTTGGCTACAAGCCTTGCTTTGAATTGTTCAATGTTCCCTTTAAAGTCTAGCTTTGTTTTGTAGACCCATTTACTGTCTACTGTTTTGACTCATTTAAGAACTTCTACTAGATCCTCAAGGTTAACTTCAATTCCCTTTCCTGTGAGCTCCCCTATTCATTATTTTTTTAAGAAGACAGCGTGTCTAGTTTCCACAAATTTAGTGGCACGGTCTGGATAATAAATCAATAACCTTTGGATCTTTTTGGATATCCGATGAAATGGTAGATCATAACCTTAGGATCTAATTTATTTGGTTGTGGATTAAATATTCTGGTTTTTGCACAACAGCACCACACTCGTAAATAATTTAGCATCAGTTTTCTTTCGGTCCATAATTAATGAGTTTTAGGCACCACCTTACTTAGAATTCTATTCATGATGTGGGAAACTGTTTTTAGTGCTTCAATCCACAACTTATTTGCCATAGTGGAGAGGATCAGCGACGCTGGCGCCAGTCCGGTGAGCCGGTTGTGCGCAAGGCTGACCACTTGTAGGTTCTAAAGCTTGCTGAAGTCTGGCAATGGTCCGGTGAAGCCATTGTGATCGAGGCAAAGCTCCTCAAGATTCGGTAGGTTGGGGATGAAGTTGACAGCGCTGCCAAGCTCGTTGTAGCACAGGTCGAGGTGCGTGAGAGTCTCGCTGGCAAATGTCACTGGCACGATGCCGGACAGGAGCTAGGTTGTTCGCTAGGCCAAGCAGGAGATGGATGGGGAGCGCGCTGTTGTTGCCGAGGAAGCGTGTGAGCATGCCGGCGATGTGGGCACTGCTGACGTCGAAGACCTGGAGCACGGCGAAGTGGCCAAGAAGGGATGGCAGCTCCCACGTGTCGAGGCTCCCGCCATTGTTGCTGATATTGAAATCTCGTAGCACCCTCGTGCCAGACAAGAACCCAAATGGAATGGAGGCGAACGTGTTGCCATCAAGGTGCAGCATTTCCAAAGTGAGGAACACCACTGGTGAGGTTGTTGCCGTGGAGATCTAGCAGTTGCAGCGCAGGGAGCAACCCGACCTCCAGCGGCAGAGTTCTGTTGAGGCCGGCGCTCTCCGCGCGAGTGGCGACGACCCTTCTAGTGCCATCATCACAGAAGACCCCTCTATAACGACCCGTGCACGGCGTGGAGCCATTGTCCTAGCTGAGCGAACGGTCGGCACCAAGAGCCGTGGCGACGACAGGCATGTTGTACTCATCGGTGTCCATGGCACCGGCGGCCACGGTGATCGCCGAGAGGGCGACGAGGAGATCGCCACCGATGGACCTCATGTGTGGTGTCGTGGATAGATGGGGCATATATAAGCCGAATTTTTTTATTTTTATATTTATTTAATAAAATATTTACAAAATTACATTTTCATTTGAAATATTTATAAAAATATACCCCCAACGCCCTCTGGGAGGGCGTTTTTTATGAAATTGCCCTCCCAGTGGGCAATTTGATGACGTGGCTAACGGCCGTAGGCCGGGCGGCCCACGGCTGTCAGCCATTTTGTAGGCAGCCCCCTAGCCATAGAAAAACCGCCCTCTAGGAGGGTGGCAAGGGGGCCGCTTGCAAAAAACTGGCCATAGGGCCGGCAAATTTACAGGCGGCCCCCTTGCGGCCCTCCTAGAGGGCGGTTTTTTGGCGGCCAAGGGCCGCCTACAAAATAGCCCATTTTATTAAAAAATCGCCTCCTGGGAGGATGATTTTTTACTGTCTCGCTATAAAACCCCCTCCCAGCCTCCAAAAAGTTCATAAAATTCACAAAAATAACAGAAAAAAGAAGAGAGAGAGCTGAGAAGAAAGGCGAACGAAAGCAGCGAAGCCCTGTCGGTTTACGGATTCGTCTATAGGTAATATTTTATGGCTCTTTGTAATTTCTATTTCTATTCATCAAATGATGTAGTATGTGTAGTATTGTACTACTTATTTGACAGGTAAATAAATGTTAGATTTGGTCCACAGAATGCAGTAACAAATTCTTTATAGTTGACGAATTGGTAAACAAACGGGTCTTTCATAGTTTCAAATCTTACCATTTCTTAATTTCTACTACTGGTTGGTTTAGACAAATAGTAATATTGAAGACAGCGTGAAGAGCCCTCTGAACGAGCCATGTCATAAGTAGACTACCCGAGAAGGCTCCGGTAATGAAGAAATCACAACTTTTGTCTACTTCCTTCTCCTCTTTCCTTTTCCTTTAGCTCGTGGGTTGGCAGAGGGGAGTACCGACCAATCACCTTTACTAGGAATGAAACCTGCTTGCTCCAAATTCCGAAGTACCAGTACTGAAATACTCTCAAGATCGAGGAACTGGTGTTGTTGGATCAGCGAAGTTAAGAATTGCGATTACTTTGCTTTCTTGTCAATTTCTTGAGAGAGTTCCCCTCTCCGGTTGGAATGGAACTATGTAGGCTTGGGCGTGATCCTCACTGCTACTTCTCTCTATTAAGCTGCTCTCTGGGTCCGTCC
>RYFJ01002024.1:0-10000 GCA_003991445.1 Oryza meyeriana var. granulata | reverse complement strand
GCTAGGAGAAAAGGTATATAACTTCTCAGAAGGCAAAGAAAGGCCTTACGTTTAGATTCATTTCCTTTATTGCCTAGGGCTTGGCTTATCAGAACTGATAGGATAATTCCTTGGGCTTGGTTACTCTGCTCCCTACAAAATAAAGAGCATCAGTGCTGCGTTCGTTCCTGATTCCTGATCCCCTTACTTTGCTGACACTGAAGCCAATACCAATTGTTAGTAGCCTCGCCATCTAAGGTCTGTCTCTTAAGAATCAATTCCTTTAGAGGATTCCTCAATCAGGAAATCCAGATAGTGAAGATAGGAAAACTCAAATACGAATGAAAGAAGTAGGACTTCTTGAATCCGGACTACAATCTTCAGACTACGAGTTCCCTTCTCTAAACTACTTGTCTCATTGGGAATACCCTCTTATGGAGGGCTAGATTCCGTAGTGGAGTTGACTTAAGCTAAATTAGCAACTTATCGATCTGCTGTAGCTTTTAAAATCCACTCTAACTGAACTATGTTAATTATGGAATACCGCCTATCCTTAGAAAAGGAGATTGTCCTTGTACTTGCTCTCTCATTCCCGGGAGTCCCATTGAAACGCGGGACTCCCTGGCAGTACGGTGCTGAATTCTCTGGCTTTTCTAGCACGCACGGCCTTTTTCATATAGCACCAGGATGATTAAGACTTTTCATAAGAACGAGTGAAGCTAATACTTTCTTTGCTGTGCTATCTCAAGAGTTTAGCTTTGAGAGTTGGAAAGGAAATAGGGCGGTGGGTAAGGCCTATTTCAGAATTTTGTTGGTGGGTGGTACTATACGGGTGACTGAGGTCCATTCAAAACTGTAGGTGCATTCGTCTAGTCTAAAGGGCAGACCCTTGAATTCACTCTGCCTGCTTTCGGCAACTGCATTCAACCTTACCTGTCTGTGGGGCTTTGACTATGGTGGCTCCTCCTTTGACTCTAACCTCTGCCTACCAATAGTTTCACTCCAGTCGCTTCTTCCTTTCCCTTTCTCTCAATGGATTTTGAAATCTCGAATCATTTGTATTTGATCTAAGCACGTAGGTTCGTTCCCACTAAAACTTAAGCAGCTCTATCTATAGAATGCCATGGTGTAGGAAATGCCTTCTTCTCATTCTATCAAGCTAGGAATAGGCCATGGTACCTTTCTGTTTATTTTCAGCACTAGACTCCACATCAGGATAAGCTTCTTTCTATTAAAGAAATGTCGATTTCCCTCTATTTGAGTAGGCTCGCGATTATACGCATGAGGTAGTAAAAGCGAGTTATAAGCTCTTTTCTCTAAAGAAAGTAGGCTTCTAGCAAGGCCAACTCTATCCTGCTCAATCCCATGCATATCATTTTCACAGATATGAATTCAATGTCATATATTAATTGAAATGGTTTTCTCCTCCGAATTTACACCCAAAAGGGATATATATAGCCTTATAGTACCTCAACCCAGAAAGCCTTACACACACTCTGATGGGAATTAACCTAGAGTTATTGTATTAGATATTACATTTCTAGATATAGGCAAATATAGGTGTTATCAAATCCTAGAGGCATATGACCAGCCGCATGCTATTAGTATAGGGTCAGCAATACCTTGTGAGCCATGGATTAATAAGATTCTAGGGGCCCTAAAGGATGGATCAAGCATTATTGAAGGAATAGCTCGCTTAACAACCCCCGGGGGAGAGTATAGATGAATGCCTTAAGCAAGGGCATCTAAGCGTGCATGTACACTGTTTTTCATGCCACAACACATCGGTGAAACCGGAGAGAGCTGAAGAGAAGGGAAACCCCAGAGGCATTGACCATTTGGTACAGCCGCTAAATTCGGCATTTGGTACTGTCACCATTTCTCGAAAGGGAAAAAACATACTTAACAATTCGATTGGCAAGGGATAGATCGATTGCAATATCAGTATCATACAAATAGAAATAGACATGAGTACATGAATAAGGAAACGCTAAAGACACAAAGTAGGGCTAGTCAGAAGCGTCAATGCAGACGCCAATGGGTAATCAGATCCATTCCACTCTACTTCTTCAGATAGCAGTCGATCCTGGATCGTCCTCGCTTCCAAACTCCGTAAATGAATGAAACTCCTTCCCCGGTCCATTGCTCGGGTGTGATACAAATACTTCTTTGAAGTTGTAGGATGCGGGTCATCGATCTTCCTATCGGTCCAGAGGTTATGCGTCAGCTTGGGAAAGAAAAAGTAAGATTTGTTTGTCATATCATGATCGGAACTCAGATGTAACTCTTCTTCTTGAGTAGGGGGAAAAGGACACCTATCACGCGGTCATGCCTTGAACGCAGTAAAGAAATTAATAAGCTTCGAATAATAGCTACGCGAGTCTCCAATAGCGTCTTAAGCGTTGGTTTTCTTTGCGGGCATCGTAATGGATTGGTGGTTCGTTGCCTCTATTTTTAATAGGGTACGGCATACTTGCCTGAATCCTGAATTGCATAGTTGTCTTTTAGCTTGAACCGCCTCCTGTGATCTAAAACTACTGATACCTTTAGCAGACAGAAAAAAGAGAAAATAGCATTTAGCTTGGGAAAGGCTCTTTTTTTAGGTCTATTTTCGTACTAGTTCTATCCAGCTATGAGCGAAAGTAGTCACTTTCTTCAATCGCCGAGTTGCCTGAATCTTCTCTCTCGGTTACTCAGTGGAGTGATCTCTCTCTTAAATTCCCATAAGGATAAGGAAAAGTAGACGGTTCGAACCCGTGCTTAAATCCTACTCAAGGGCCCACTACGGGGCTGCGAGCAATTAACAAGTAGAGACAAGGATGAGGAGAAATGACGCATATACGGCCGGCCTGGGTCACTCATGATGTTGGTAGTTCAAGTGAATTGTCGTAGTGTAAGGAAGATTGATTGGTTTTTAGATTGCTACTTGGCTGGCATAAGAAAGAAGGCGCCCCGGCAGGAATTCTGTAAGCTTGACTTGCGCGCAGGCTACCACCAGATACGAATGGAAGCTCGCTACTAGTTGCGGGTCTAGGTGCTGTTCAGTGAAACGTTTCCTTATTGCTCAGTCAACCGGGAAAGTGGGTGGAAAAACCCTTCGGGCAAGATAAGAGTTGATTCGAAATTTATCACCCCAGGATTTTTGCGGAAGAAAATAAAGTGAATTCAATTATCAGGGGTGTCCCTTCCTTCAACTGTTCTGATTTCTCTACGAGTTTTGATCGAGAAGAAGTCTTCACAGGTCTTCCACTACTGTATTCTTAAAGCGGTACTTTGGCAGGAAAGAAAGCGGTTCTGGTCCGGTCGACTCCCGTGCATACTCCTCTGGGTCAGCACGAAAAGCAGTTGTTGCCTTGTCCGGATAAGTGGGAAGGTGCAGACTTCCTTTGTACAGCTCTGTTAAAGAGCTTTGAAACCTCAGGGGGGGATACGATTATTCATCCCACAACCCAGCCCTATTAGGAAGCGATAGAAGTGGAAAGATAGCAGGTTTCAGATCGGCATCCCATCTCTGAACTTTTGCTTCCCCCTTACTTGGAATGATAAGTAGGTCCATCCGTAAATCCAGGGGCATCGAATTCTTTATCCGTTGGCAAAAATGCTAGTTTTGAACCAAAAGAACCGAAAGGCACTTAAAGTTGTTTGTGTTTGTTCTACTGAATTCAATAAAGCATGAATTCGTTCAAAGTCGGCAAGGGGAATCAGAGAAAGGGCAGTTTAGTCAACAATCATGACCATGGGAACATTTGTTCGCTTTCTAGGTACCCCCGGATCTACTAGTCATTGCCTTTGAGCTAGGAAAAAGCATTTACTTTGGAGTCGGCTATTCCTGATTCAGCAAAGGAAAGAAGCCTTTATCCCAAGACTAACTTCGAATTGGATTCTTTTATCCGGACTGAGTCTAATCGTGATTTTCTCTCGATTATGATATTACCTCCCTCTGTCGCAATAGAAATCGAGAATGGAGGTGACTTCGCTACACTCTACTTATGGGTGAAATAGAAATAGAAAGAGAAGGGTCACAACCTACTGTAACTGAAGCCCGGTGTGCCGCTGGACTCATGTAGGACGAGAAATCTGAGGTAGATAAGGCTTATGCAATAGTCTTGCTTACTCTGCTGAACCAGACATTGTATATGAGGAGTGTTGATCATCTGTAATAGGTACTTTGCTCTTTGTACCTATGGTTATTTGAAGCAGTAATTGAATTGATCTGGCACTGGTTTGTTGGGGCGGCCTTTTGTTGCTTTCACACAGCGGCCGGAACTTCATGTTGTGCTTATTTCAAGCACAGGTACTAAAATCTAAGACAGAATGGAAGACTAACAAGAGGGAGAAAAAGGGTTAAGAGCTACATTGACGTAGGAGAATGGGTCGATAGTGAGGTGGCGTCTGCTTCATCCTAGAAGCTTTTAATAGCATACTTACCGTAGTAAAGGAGAAGTTTTGCATACTCTGGGCTTAACCTAGTATAAGTTCTTTGATGGAGTGGGGTCTTTAGCTGAGAAATAGGATTCTTGTGAAAATTTCTGTGGGCTCTAAGCTCCTCCCTGACTAAAGAAATCTCAAGTCAGAAGCTTCCATTCTAAAAACTCATCAAGATTTTCTGACTTCTTTACACGGGATGTGGAGCTTTTGCCTCAATCCTTTCTTTTCCTTAGCTATTCTTTATTAGCATGAATCTCCATCTATTCTTTTGGGGAAATTGAAAAATCATTAAAGTCAATGGACCCAGGAGGAGTGAATTACAGCTTTCACTCAATGCACTTGAGAATAACATCTCCAAAAAAGTAACTATACTGTAACCCTTGGTGTCTTATATATAGTTAGCATATTGTTTGTAGGCATACATAAGTGATTAACGATGATCCTACTTTGATACCACTCCAAGATTTTACGGGTGCTTTGAATATAGATGGTAATTGAACTGGACATGTCCTGGGGGAGGTAGTAATGGAGGGGTCTCTGGAGAAAGAACATGGTTTGGTTCATAGGTGGAGGCTTATTGAAATAGACCCTTTTGTTTCTGATGAGGAGTTGGGGATGGAATGATTGATTCAAGCTCTGGTGGTACTAATCATGTCTCTAGGAGTAAACCAACTGGAGCGGCAAGGGAACATGCAGTACTGGAGAGGGGATCTCATAGCAATACTGATTCAAGTAATTTCAGAGTTACCAGAGATGCAATTGGTTTATAAATATGTACTATAAAATGGTAAACAAATACTGACTATTCTCTGTGGATATCTGGTGGACACCAAGCATTTTGACCCCCATTTGAATGCAGAGTCAGAGTACAGACAGCTAAACAATGTTTGTCATATATTTCTCTACCAAATTAGAGTGCACAGTCATTTTTCTATTGATGTTCCCAGAAATTAAGTTCACTAGGGAACACCTTACTGGTTGGTCATGGGTATGGGTATGCGCCATAACCCCTCAGTATGGAGTACATTGGTCAGATTGGATAGCAAGAGTTGTCGGTAGCGGCATTAGGTAAAAGAAAAGCTCTATAAAAGTGAAGAAATGAAATCGAAGGCCGATGGTAAAGCTGGGGCGGATTTTGAGTCGACCAGTTCACTGAGGGCAAGATTGGAAAGAGTGGTAGATGATATCAGGTACTCCGTATGAGGCGAGGCGTGCGAAAAGAAATAGCAACGGGAAAGGCATTGATAAATTGTTCCAGTTGGTGTGTCGAGGAAGCTACTTACTTGATCGCTTCGCGCCTCATCCGGATTCCTCCTTGTGTGCCTAGCTGAAAGGAGAGCAGTTGCCTAGCTTACTGCGTGCTAGCGTGACTGCTTATGTGCTTTCCCTCCTCTCCGTCTTTAATAAAAAAAGTCCCCTTCTTTTAGTATTAGGTAGTAGAGGGCATCGCCACTCAGAGATTCTACGATAACCCGCATATTCTACCTTTTGTTCTCTTTCCTCTGGCCCCAGAACTCTGTTCGTCCCTAGTAGCACTCCCGTCTTCTTCCAAGGATGAAGCCTCAATGCCATTCCCTCTTTCTCAGGCACTAGATTTTGGGCTTTCTACGCCCCTTTCCCTTTCTCTATCCAATTTAGAAGAAGCAGCTATTCTATTGGACAGCTTGGGTAGAAAGCCTATAAGTCAGAACTCTGGGGAATGAATTCGATCTGCAGATGAAGCAGACGACAGGTGATGAGGAAATGTTAGTCAAACTACATTTCAGTAATCAGTCAGGCCTTAACCTCTACGCAAGGAGATCTGAGGTATAGACCTATGATTAGGTAACTACTTCTTCTTTTATTCGGAGTATCCAACATAAAGTGGGCCTCTATCTACAGGTCATGGATACTTGGAACAAAACCTATGCCTATTTTCTATTCACAGTAGCTTGCTTCTCCGTGACTATTATTCCGGTGTACAAACCTCTACCTAGCAAATCTGGTGCTTGGTTGAAATATGCATTCCGGTGCTTGTATAGTCACTGAGTCATATTAGCTATTCCAAGGTTTTCTTTCTTCTATTCCTAAACCTACCTGTGAAGGAATCCCTTTCTTAGGGTATCCGGATTCCTATTCCAATTTATCACTTAGAGGTCAGCCAAGAATAGCAGAGCTAGCCGGAGTATAGGGAGAAGCATGTTTGGATATAATGTTTAACAAGGGTTATTCTCTGATAGCCAGGTAAAAAAGATAGCCCGAGCAGAGATGAGTAGAAGTCGACGCAATTAGCATGTGTATTTGCGTTCGGCTTTGCTACTTTCCTTCTAGACTATAAAAAGAATGTCCGCGGAAGGGAATAATTACTGGCCCGGGTAGTCTTTCAATTCCATTTATCGGGTGGAGAGTTAGACCTGTTTAAGCCAATAGCTGCAGCTGTTAGTCACACTAGCTACATCAGTGATCATGGATTTAGGCATACCACCTCAGAATAGTCTATGTGGCCCCTACTTTGATTTTACTAGTTTTTTTTTCCAGTAATGTAGACAGCCCTTTTTAAAGCGGGGGACAATTGCCAACATTGCTTACAAGATTTTGAGACTATATAAAATCCTCTTCATAAGTTATTTCGTACAGGCTATCAAGGTCTATTGCTTATGCTTATGTGGGTACTTGTCGACGCGAAGTCCTCGCTTATGCACCGGAGAAAGATAGAAGATCTGTTAGCACCAATGACGCGGCCCTCTCTTTCCTATCGTCTCATACCTCATCACTCCAATGCTACTTGAATGCTGTCTCTCTTCTTCATGACTTATGAGATAATGAAGAAATTGAACTAGTGCGCTAAGTACGTTGCTACACCAGACAGGGAATGGAGAATGGCAATAGCATTGGAAAAAGAGTGTTTCTATTTCACAATAATTAGACAACAGACCCACTTAGTCAGAAAAATACTGATTATCCCCCTCGTTACACTTAAGTGTAAGAAATGCTTCAGATCAAGTGAACATGCATGCAGCAAGAATTATGTATTATTTCAATTGTTATTGATTCGGCAACTCCGTACTTGTGTTTTCAGAGTATTAATTAGATTTGAACAGTTTTGCCTGACATTCAATCGTTTTCTTGTCTTTTTTCTTCCCACTACTATCCTTTAGATATTTATACTACAACCCATCCAACCAGTCATCCGCTCACATCTTGCTTTCGGCAGTGGCAGTATTGATAAGTTAGTTAAACTGCTTTCATGTGATCAGTTGGTTAAGGCCAAGTAGCAACTCCTTCCTCCATTAGAGTTCTAGCAAAAAGTAGCAGGTTCAATAAAGAGTACTTAATGTTGGTCCCTAAGTTTCGTTAATTAGAAGAAATCTAAAATGAAAACACATAGCAGGGAAAATTGAGCATAGAGTGAACTTCTACTTGATTATGAAAGAGAAATCAACTTCGTAAGAGAGAGATCAAATCACTAAATGATCTCTCTCTACGGCACTTTTATTTCAATTGTTAGGCTAGGCTTCTTCTTTCCCGAAGACCTCTCACTCCTGGAATGTCCGATAACCGCTGCTTATGTAGCGAATGTACATAGTTTGTTCAAGAGCTAAACATGACACATATTTGCCCTTAGATGCCATAAGTGTTCCTTACCGAGGGAAAAAGCATTGGACTACTTTACCACCTCTTATTACAACCTCATCATAAAGGGACCCATAAGGCAATATGCGGATTTCTCCTTGCCTTCCTTACAGCTACAAGAGACAGGTGCTTCTTTTTTAAAGCTGAGAGAAAGACACCAGATCATCTGCCACAGTATGATACCAATGGAACGATCTTCATCCACTGCTGTTCCCTTTACTCAAACAAGTTGGAAAGAAGATATGCAGAAAGAAGAAGTCTAAAGAAAAAAATAAATATATATAACGATATAGCCGTTATGTAGTAGAGAGGATTATACAAACTATGCTTGTAACTATTTTGCTCAATGCTTAGAGTAAATAGTTTCTCATGCGCTTACGAATAAGCAAAAAATAGATTCTTACTCAAGTAGTTTGTTTGTAGTGTAGTTTTATTCTTATCTGTAGTTGATATTAGCATGCTTCCGTTCCATTGCTGCTTATTGCAGCTTTTAATAAGACGAAAACCTTCAATTAATATTACTGAAATGTATATTATTAATATCCTGATTCAGACAAATCACAAAATAATGAGACATTTTTCTATACGTATGCTAGACAGACCCTGTAGGTGAAGCACCAAGCACAGCCGGCCTCCACCTCTTTTATACTTATGTTTGCAGTGTACCTAGTTTCTTCTTTCATTTTACGTTGTGTCCCAGCTGCAGTTCGAAGAAGGTATTGTATTTGACCCGACATAAGTCTGCTATTATTTTCTGGGCAAAAAGCAGTTTGATAGGAAGAAGTCCGTAATTTTTCCTACCGAAAAGTAGTACGAAAGGAGAGTTTTCTTGCCAGTTAAGTTTTGACGTTGCTTCCGGAGAAGTATTAGTTTCAAATCAGCGCGAGAGATAAAGAAGAGAAAGAAGTTATGGCACTGTGAAAGAAGCCCACATCCCCCACTCTTCTTTCCGCCCACCATAACCAAAACTAGTTAGTTGGACGGCGTCGGTATCTCTATTTGCAAATGAAAATCTTACACCAATAAATATTACTTTTTATGCAGAAACGAATAGGATTCAGAAAGATAGTGCGGACGACTTGACCATAAGTCGAGTTTCCGGTGGCAGTAGTGCGGATCTCCTTTTTGGGGAAAGCTGGTGCCTTTTTGGCATGTTTCTTTCGACGTTGTGGCCTTCTATCTTCGGTAATACCGAGGTCGATGTGGTTTTCGTTTACCAGCGACTAGGTGGTCTAATTCCTATGACCTCAGTCTTCTGGCCTGGTGAAGAGTATTTTTAATGTATTAAAGAGCCTCTCTAACGTGAAGTGGTAGTGTCCACTAACGGCTATTCCTGCTCGGCTCGATAGCCAATTACGGGGAGGACGGTTTAGTTTTTGGGGGGGGCCACTGTGGATCCTTCGCTGGGAGACGTTGACACTTAAGTCGGCGTTGTAACCAACAGTCGCTCTTTAGTGAAAGTATCGGGCCCCTTTTCTGCTAGTCTACACCTTCGGAATACCCCAGACGGAGATTTCACTTTATTCCCCCCAATCTCAATATTGCCACCCGACTGTCGTCGTGGAATTAGACCAAGGGTCGAAGACCTACCATAACCGCCTCCCCCGTATCTTAATCTTTCGCTCGTAGGAGACGAGACACAGCCTTAGGGGCTATGGAAAAGTAATCGATGCCCCTTAAGAATTACATAACTACATAAGGGTCTTACAAATCTGTAAAAAGTTTCAAAAAATTGATCGTAGTAGTCTGTTCACTGCGACCCGAACATAGATTTCCAGAGAAATCACCTATAATCAAATATTTTGAGCCGGCTTCCTGGAAAATTCAGACTTTCTTTTGATCTGCTCCTATCACATAAAAAACATAAACGTGAAGCTCAATAGCTAAATACATAGCAATTAATCAATGAGCCGGATCATAAGAGCAACTCGAGAGAATGAATTAATACAATGAATTCAGAAGCTCAAACATCTCTCTCCCC